>CM062295.1:775977242-776364272 GCA_031216915.1 Pictodentalium vernedei
ATTACGGGCACGATTTGGGTATTTACTGACTCGGCAACAAGTTCGTTATCATAGCCGTGTCGCGAATGTTGGATAGGGCCAGCCTCGTGATCCGTACATGTGGAGCTCTATTTGAGAGACTTCCGCCCTTGACAATGATAGCTTCGTCCTATTGTGTTGGTGGTCCGGAATTTAATTGGGCATGCTGAGTGAAAGCCGCACAGCTTCTTGGTGGTTTGCACATGGATGACATCACCATGCTTTTGGTGAGCTCTATCTGTCTGTCTTGCCTCCTCTCGCTCTCTCTCTCTCTCTCTCTCTCTCTCCTGAAACTACACCAAAGTATTAAGCAGGCTGGGAAGTAAGCAGACGGGCAGGTGGGTGGGCGGGCAAGCGCGAGTGGGTGGGCTGACGTGCATTCAGGCAGATGGACGGGCTGTGGGTGCGCATCCAGGCAGTTGTAAAACACTGGCCAAGCTTAAACACCAACAAATAAATAAATAAAAAATAAAAAAATAAATGAATAAATAAATAGACACAAATAGATAAATAAATAAATAAATAAATAAATAAATAAATAAATAAATGAGTCGAGTTAGTAAGACAGGCGCCCACTGTGTCTATAAATAAACGTGCCGTTTTCTCTTGTGTGTGCGAATGATTGAACATAATCGGATTATGGTATTTAATATGTTTGGTGTGTGTGAGTTTCGGCAATATTGCCTTGTCATTAAAAATTTGGTCGATTACATCATGTACGACAGGCCTCAATGAGGCCTGGTGCTAGGTCATTTGATGTCCGCCAGTCGCGAAGACGGCATTTTGCTGGCGTGGAGGCAAGACAACATTCTCCCACTGACCAAAAATTTCCCGACAGTTCAACAAGCTTGAAAAAAGAAGAGAAAAAAAAATGCAAATGCAGTGTAAATTGGTCTATGGCCGTAAAATTTACCCAATAGCTTTGTTTTCTCTACCCCCTCCCCCCCCCCCCCCCAAGTCTGCCAGAGAAGGCATATAAATTCTAATTGCCTGAGAAATCGGATTATGGTATTTAATGTGTTTGGTGAGTGTGGGTTCAGGCAATATTGTCTTGTCATTAAGAATTCGGTCGATTATATCATGCACGACAGGCCTCAATGAGCCCCCCTCGTGTATGATACAATCAACAGATTTCAATCCCTTCTATAAGCATATTTAATTCCATTTATGGACATTATCGGAGAGGGGCTACTAAGATGAGTAAAACAGACATAATGATGCATGCAGGTCGTACGACCTCGGAATAAAATGTATTTGCAATTTTCTACAAAAAAATGAGATTGGCGGCATACAGCACTCCCAGATAGTTCCTGTCGTCAATGTGTGTGTCTCAAATACTCGATAAACCGCTCAAATCACTTTTCCTTGCAACTGTTTTTGACCATTAGAGAAAATTCCGCCCTTGTCTTAACTCAGTTATTTATATTGATTTATATTTATTGATGTTTAAGGTCACATATTTATGCACAATGGCTAATCATGACCGTGACAGTTTTACGGGTGGAGGAAGCCGGAGTACCCGGAGAGAACCACCGAGCAACGGCGAGCAACTGTCAGCTCCGCAACGTACTACCTCCACAATAGCAGGGTTAGCATTGGTTGAAGACACGTGGACCATTGACGTGCAGTACGCCTTAGTACACAACGCCACCATGCCCCCACGTAGGCAATGGGGGTGAAGTGTCTTGCCCAAGGACACAACGTGGTTGCCGCAGGTGAGATTCGAACCGAGGACCTCTCGGCTTGCAGCCTGCACCTCTACCTACTGAGTCACCGCGCCCCAACTCAGTCATTAAAAACATCTAAGCTCTCCCTACATTTTAATTGATTGTATTTAATATTTGTTTAACTGACGTGTTTGAAAGTGAACGATCTGTTATTGTGCGACAAACAAGAATCAGGTCAACCAGGCTTACAAATGCGTAAATAGGTGCCTCCCCACCCCCCTCCACACACACACCTCACACAGGAAATTTCATTCGCACTTCAGACCAGCCAAAAATTTCAAGAGTCGTTTTTTAAAAAATACATTACACTATACACAAACGTAGTGTGAGTTACTTCATCAAGCCGCCTTCCCCTTCCCACTTCCCCACCTTAAGTTTTGTTTCTTCTTTTTTTCGGGGAGAGGGGGGGGGGGGGCTACAATTTGTATGTGATATAATCAAAAAAACAAACTAGATATATTCAGAAATGAAAACCCACACACACACGCCGAAGGAGACCCCAACTAGACTCCTATCGCCGTTCCACGTGCTACCTGTGCACACAGGGAGGGATAACGATGGAAGGATGTGGTTCTTGGTTTGGACCACCAAACACGATATTACTCAGAGATTATGCGACGGTAAAGAAATAAATAATGAATACTTCACTCATTTAGGGCTGAATGTCGTAAGAGGATAAATAACTTGACTCCGAAATTTCGTTTCCTCTTTTCGTGAGTGAACGCCCCCACCCCAGCTCTGCTCGGACTCTTTTAATTTTGCTTCGTGTTGAGCGAGGAGGAAAAAGTTACTCCCATTCAGAAACAAATAAGTTAAAAAATCAGTGTTTCTTTCTTTTCAATCAGAATGCATTTGGCGATTTTCTTTCTATATCTTAAAAAAAAATTCCAGTGAATTTCTATCATAAAATTGTGCTTATCTTTTAGCGAAAGCACGTTTCTTTGAAAAAGCATTTGTGTGTTTTCAAAGATGTGTGAAGAAAGCATGATTTTTGTGCGAGTTGAGAAGAAGTGACATTGAGAGAGAGAGAGAGAGAGAGAGAGAGAGAGAGAGAGAGAGAGAGAGAGAGAGAGAGAGAGAGAGCTCTGAATGATTGTTTATCGGTATTCTTTGTTTGTTGATCTAATATGTTTACCACCAAGGCCATGATGTATTTGATTTATTTGTCTTAATTGTTTTTATGAAGGTGTAATTCCATTCATTTGGGCTACACAGAAGTTAAATAAACTTAACTAAGAGAAAAAGGTAGAAAATTCCAAGCCTTACTGGAATCATTGGTTTTATTCAACACGTGGATGTCACTGAAATTCGAGAAATATATCGATATTTGAAATGTAAGAAATATCGAAATATCACTGAAATCTAAGAAATATCTGTGTGACATTTATTAGGCAAACATCATAAAACATTCAATGGTCGATAGAATATGTAAGAATAGGTTTTCTATCATCCATTGACCATGTTGTTCCTGGTAATAAAACACTTATATGTCGCATTGAATAATCCCGTTTATTGCAACTGTCCAGATGGGATTAGGTCATCCTCTTGTGTGAAACACTTTCCAATTCCAAATCCCCAAGGGGAAAGACCGAAAACTCTGTAATATGCAAGTTGCTAATTATGACGGCCAAACCGGTTCCAGCTTCATTGGTGGCTTTTATGGTTGCATCGTGCCCCACTCCTATTTATAGTACAAGCCAGCCGGGAAGATGTTTTTGGTAGAAATAATGGGTAAAATTGCTTGATTTTTGCGTCAGTGTGTTTTCGGCGAGTAGGTATAGCGGGTAGATCTGGCGAGCTGGTGTGTCGGGTAGAGTTCCAATCATTTAGCGTATTGGTAGGTTTGAAATGTATTGACTTACGTCATTTATGTAAACAGTAATAGCCATTTTTATCTTCCAGATTCTGCTGAGTGTACGGACAAAGAATAGGAATTAGCACGCGAATAACAGTCCTGGTTTAGATTTCCGATATTAATATAGTATCAGTGTCGAAAAGTACTGGGTTAACTTGAACAAAAGTTTGTATGCCATTGCGTAGACCAGAGATATTAAAAACACTAATTCTCTGTGTTTTCATTTATTTAAATATATTCCTATTACGAGGGGTTAATGGTGCGTTGTACACTAATTTAAAGAGTGTCTGTATAAAATGTTGACTGTGTATCATAACACCTTACTGGTGTTGGAAAGACTCAAAATGAAAACAGGGTCGGCGTTGTGTTAAGTATTGCCCTGGCGTGACGATATGCGTTGATTCGGTGATCTGATATCAGTTCTGACGTTGCAGTTGTAGGGGTCTGCAGGTTCAAGATTTTGCTCTCTGTTGGAAGTCTGGTGTGTTGTCAGAATTGGGGCCAGTTCGCTATTTTCATCTGATAGTATAGCATTGGGTGTATTTGTTTGGATTGACCCCAGTCCGCTGAAAAAAGAGCGCTGGTATTATGATTTCCCTCGTTACAATTCAAAGGATGACTCCATCTGGTACAGATCGTTCTGTTTCCATTTCAATGAGCCGTTTTCATGGGATCTGACAAGCTATACCATCACATGGAAACAGCGTCCTGTCCCCAACTCTACCAACACGCCAGACTACCAACACAGACCAAAATCTGAACGGACAGACCCCTGTAGATGCCACATCAGTACTGATATCGAATCACAGAATCCACGCATTTCGTCCGCCAGGGTCATACTCAATCCATCAACCCAACACAGATTCTGTAATCGGCAAGGTGTTACGATATGTAGCCAACATCTCATATAGGGACCCTCTTTACGTTATTTTACAACGCCCCGTTAACCCCCTGTGGCGGGAAATAATTTGAAGAAATAACAGCACAGTGAGTTATTTTTTTTTAATATCTTTGGTCTACATAACGGTATACGAACTCTTGTTCTGTTTAGCCCAACACTTCTCGACCCTGTTACTGTATAACTATTGTGAATCTAAACCTGACCTACCAGATCTACCCACCACACCTACCCTCCGAAAACATACTAACGCAACAAATAAGCAATTATTTCCGCCATTTCTACTCACAAACTCTAACCGCCATGCTTTTGCTATGAAAAGGGGAGGGAGCCACGAAGCAACCACGAAAGCCTTCGATGAAGCTCAAATCGAGCACTTTTGATTAGACCCTCATTACTACAATACGGAATCTTCACCAAAGGAGCCATCTCACACTTTCGGGATGCTCTTCATATATATATGGAAATGGCAGGGCGTCTCTCCCTGGCTATGTCATTTTCATGCAATGTACACCTTTTTGATTCTTATTGGTATTTTAATGGAAAATGTATTTTCGTATTCTGCAAAATAAAGTTCCATTCATTCATTCATTTAATATGTTAACTATCTGACTCCATGTGATGGACATGACATTTAATGTACCAGCCGCGAGCTTATTTAGTGACCTCACTATGCCGAGCACACGCAAAACGGTCGGCGACTCGGCATATTATGCAGGTATTTAATTTCGATTCGGAAACGTCCGATACCTCGAAACAGAGACGTACACGTGAACTAGAATGAATATTCACGCACAAAACGCTCTTACCACACCGTATAAACAGAACGGACTTTTAGTAACGTTTTACTGCTAAACAAAAACGGAATGTTTTATCCAGTTTCCACATTAATTGCTGAATTACTCCTTTTGGGAACCTCGGGCGGTTGAAGTTGTGCTTGTTTATTGTGGTTAACAAATTTTGTTTTCTGGAAAAATAGGACCTGGTATCCAAAGCCTGGGCTAAAAACAACCTAAAGCGGGCACATAGGTATAAATGATTGGCTAAACTTCAGTTCATGCCCATGTCGTGGGCACAATATAATCATCAATGCTGAAAGTGATGGCGGCCTCCAGTATACAAAATGGACGACGGAAACGTCTATTACCACAACAACAAGTGCTGCGCATGCGCACTAACACCACATATTACTATGGGGATGACGTCACACGATGGCCGCTCACGCGCGCTACTATGACAACCAAGATGACGACCCCGGTCACGTGACTATGACATTACTTCGGGGGTTATCCGCGGGGTCATCCAGATAGGTGTTGAAGATTGCGAGCTATACTACAACTAAATTTATATATTTTTAGTTGCAGTCTAGCTGCCATTATTCTGCTATAATACATTTGTCAATCCTTCGGGCAGTAGTCAACTTATTCCGAAAGATATGCTATATTATATGGAGACACTCCAGCGAATTTTTTAACAATCAAGTCTGATGCCAAATCATTTTGTGCACGTGTTAGTCACATGCGAAACGTGCTTGTCAGCATGGGCTGGGCGGGGGTGGAAGGCTGCCCCCACCCTCTCGCCCTTGGTTTGGAAAAAGAAATTCTGGCTGTTTTCATTTTTTTCTGGCAAGTTTTGGGTTGCCCGAAAAAAATATGAAAACTACTCGGAATAATCGATTTTTACGAGGCAAGTTCAGGCAAGTTTTGGTTGCCCCCCAAAAAATTATCAAAACTACTCGAAAGAATCTATTTTCACTATGCAACATTCGACCTTTGTCTGTCCGAACAAAAAAATTGAAAACAGCCCTCAAAATTGGCTTTTTCTTGAATCGTGTGTGTGAGTTTTGGGTGGGGTGGGGGTAGTAGGGGGTTGAACTTGCACAAAAAAATATATATATGACCCCAAAAAGTGACTGGTTTCCTCCTTAATTACAAGGTCGGAAAGGCAGCCGGTGGATGGATGGAGCACTAGGATCGGTCTCATGCCACCGCATGGTTTTAAATTTCTCTGAGAAGACTCCTCGGACATCACCAACGGGGAGGGAGTGGCCTCGACGGTGCCCGCGGAATCACTTTTCGGGCAAAATCTTCCAGCCCCCACGGCCCGTGCGCCTATGCTTGCCCAATGACATGCAGTGGTACATGTGTTTGGTAAAAGTAAACCAAGTCTTGCAAAGTTGTAGACTTTATAACACGTGTCTGTCTGAATTGGATTGGGTATTTGTACAAATGTATCGACAAAAACATTGTAATTGATGCGTTGTTTCCACCTTACCCTTTTACGTAATGTGGCACCACCACTAAATAGAAGATGATAAAAATATGGAAACAAAGTCTTAAAGTGGTTCCTGGTGGAATGCTTCCTATCAGTGGCCGTTGTGCAGTGTAGGTATTTAATGGGCAATTGAAACAATAAAAATATTCAGATGTAATAGGAATAACATGAAAACGGTTTCACAACCTCAATTAATTAGTCTGTGTGAAACACACAGACTATTGTTTTTGCACGGTTTCTTTTTCTTTTTTTTTTTCTTTTTTTTTTCTTCTTCTTCTTCTTCTTCTTCTTCTTCTTCTTCTTCTTCTTCTTCTTCTTCTTCTTCTTCTTCTTCTTCCTGGGGTATCAGGGGTGTCTGTAGGGGTGTTTTGAAAGTGGGTCACGCCCATATCTCAGGCGTAGTATGACCTACAGACCTGGGACCAACACCAAATGAGTCGACACTCGATGGAGATTCAAAATATGGGTCAAGGTCACGGAGGTCACCTAGGGGTCATTAAGTGCATTTTTCATAATTGCTAGAAATCACATTTTTTGACCCCCTAAAGCATTCCTGACATACACACATGCATTTTGACGTGAAAAAAGTGGGCGTGGCCAAAATTTTTGAAAGTGGGTCACGCTCATATCTCAAGCATGGTATGACGTATGGACCTGGGACCAACACCAAATGAGTTGACACTCGATGGAGATTCAAAATATGGGTCAAGGTCACCGAGGTCACTCAGGGGTCAATGAGTGCATTTTTCATAATTGCTGGAAATCACATTTTTTGACCTCCAAATGCTTCCCCAAAAATTCAGATGTGCATTTTTTCATGAAAAAGGTGGGCGTGGCCAACATTTTTGAAAGTGGGTCACACTCATATCTCAAGCATGGTGTGATGCATGGACCTGGAGCCAACACTAAATAAGTTGACACTTGATGGAGGTTCAAAAATGTGGGTCAAGGTTACGGAGGTCTCTTGTGGTCATTGAGTGCATTTTTTCAGAATTGCTGGAAATCACATTTTTTGACTCTCTAAAGCATTCCTGAAGTCCATACATCCATTTTTACGTAAAAAGTAGGTGTGGCCAAAATTTGTGAAAGTGGGTCATGCTCATATTTCAAGCATGGTATGATGTATGGACCTGGGACCAATACCAAACGAGTCGACACTCGATGGAGATTCAAAATTTGGGCCAGGTCGAACAGGAGTCACGAGGGCTATTACCAGAATTGCTGGAAATCATATTTTTGAACCTCCTTGTGCATTCCCTTGATCGGTCCCTTTGAATACTGTGAAGATATATACCTTATCTGGTTTCTTGAAAAAAATTAACTGATTTTTGAATGAATATCTATAAATACTGTCATTGAAAACCTATTTTTTATTTCTTTAAAACTATTTTATCCCCAAAATAAGCCTCTAAAGTATTCCCATTACATTCATAGAGGGGCACGGTGGCTAAGCAGTTAGAGGTGCAGGCTGCAAGCCGAGAGGTTCTCAGTTCGAATCCTATCTGCGGCAACTGTCTTGTGTCTTTGGGCAAAAACACTTCACCCCCATTGCCCACATAATGGCATAGTGATGTTGTGTACTAAGACATACTGCATGCCGATGATACACTTGCACTAACCCTGCTTGTGTGGAGTTAGCATGTTGGGGATCCAGACAGTTGCTTGTTGCTGTTGTTTGGTGGTTCTCTGTGTTCTCTGGTTTCCTCCATCCGTAAAAACTGTACGACACGAGGCGGGCCTAGCTGTTGAAGTGTCGTTAAACCCCAATAAATTAATAACATTCATAGAATGTCTTCTATGCACTGTTTGTCAACATGATAACCCAAATACAATCAATCCTACCTCAATCTTTTTGGTATACTGATAGAGTGCCTGCCATTGGTACTTGGTCATCTATGATTTGGAGGCATGTGGGGCCTTCGGGCTCTAGATGTTAAAAATATGTTTACAACATTTACTGGGAAATGAGTTAGCTGAAGCAGTAACCAATATCTAAAACAGAAATCTCCAGAGAGGAAGCTGAGATAGAATTCTTTGTTACATTGAACAGCACTGTATATTTATGTTGTATCATGTTACAAAACTTCAGTCTCAGTCATTGAAGAGAGAGAGAAACCTTCAATTTTCAAAGCATTTTTTTTAAAAATCTATTTATTCTCAATCATAACTCAAGATTGAAAGGTTTTGGGATGGAGTGGTGTGTGGCTTTCTCGAAACACCTATCACAGTTACAAAGTAATAGAATGGAATATTTGAATGGCCAGATTTTAACCCTCTTAATACTTCGATGTGAGTAAAGAAATATCTTTAATATAACTCATGGCTACAGAATGTTTTTCACTCTCTTTTCTGAAACATTTAATTCTATGTGGAATGGGACACCTTTTCAGTGTGCTTTCCAAACTAAGGGATTCTTAACCCTTTAGCCAACATAACGGCAAAAACCGGTCAGCTTTATACACAGAAATGTCTATTCAGTTTTAATTACTTTTTCATTTTTGCTTGAAAAACATAGCTTATGACCCTCCATTGGAATGAGCTCATTTTTTAAACGATTATTTATTTATTGGTGTTTAATGTCACATATTTCTGCACAGTGGTTTACCATGACCAGGACAGTTTTACGGGCGGAGAAAGCCAGAGTACCTGGGGAGAACCTCCGGGCAACAGCGAGCAACTATCAGATTCCCCACATACTAACTCCACACAAGCAGGGTTAGCATTGGTTGAATACAGGTGCACCATCGATGTGCAGTACGCTTTAGTACACATCGCCACCATGCACCCACGTGGGCAATGGGGTGAAGTGTCTTGCCCAAGGACAGAGTGAGGACCGCTCGACTTGCAGTCTGCACCTCTGCCAACTCAGCCACTGCGCCCCCATTTAACCCTTTACCCAACGGAGACGATAGCAAAATTTATTATTTCAAATATCATTTGTTTCAAATTTTCCAAACAATTTCAAGAAAACCATATCATGGGACCCCTCGTTGGAACTAATATTTGTTCAACTTCTCAATTTGCATATTACGCGGGCGGATGCGGCCGATTCATTGGGTAAAGGTTTTTTTTTATTTTTATTGGTGTTTTAAGGTCACATATTTCTGCACAATGGCTAACCATGACCGTGACAGTTTTACGGGTGGAGGAAGCCGGAGTACCCGGAGAGAACCACCGAGCAACGGCGAGCAACTGTCAGCTCCCCAACATACCAACTCCACACAAGCAGGGTTAGCATTGGTTGAAGACAGGTGCACCATCCACGTACAGTACGCCTTAGTACACATCGTCACCGTGCCCCCACGTGGGCAATGGGGGTGAAGTGTCTTGCCCAAGGACACAACACGGTTGCCGCAGGTGGGATTCGAACCGAGAACCTCTCGGCTTGCAGCCTGCACCTCTACCATCTGGGTAAAGGGTTAAAGGATTAAAATGGAATATTTAAAGCGAATATTTTAATCCTCTGAAAATCTTAATATGGGGGCACGGTGGCGCTGTGTACTAAAGCGTACTGCACTTCGATGGTGCACCTCTCTTCGAAAAAATTATTGAGAATAATGAAAACCATTTCCATTCTCACAGTGTTGTTCTAAACACACATGGATATAGATGGGACCTCGGTATTTTGACAATGCCAATAAGTCTTCAGACAGTTCTTGGGGTCTTCAAGGCCTTCCGACGTCTACATTCCAACATTACTGAACCTTTTTACTTGCAATATATTTTCCAGAGGTACCATGCATGCAGTTCATCATTGCCTTGCTAATATGGACATTTGCCATCATCTACAAATATGGCAGATCCGGAGTTGGTGGAGCCAATATTTATAAAGTAGTTTGTGCTCATACTTCAGGTTTAGTATGACCTATAGTAAAGGTACCTACACCAAATGAGTTGGAACTTGCTGGAGGTTCAAAATGTGGTCCACCTCTATGCGGTCAAGAGAGGTCAT
Organism: Pictodentalium vernedei; assembly: GCA_031216915.1. Taxonomy (NCBI): domain Eukaryota; kingdom Metazoa; phylum Mollusca; class Scaphopoda; order Dentaliida; family Dentaliidae; genus Pictodentalium; species Pictodentalium vernedei. The sequence continues at coordinate 775,987,967 of CM062295.1, forward strand.
TAAATGCATACTTTTTCTTCCTATTGGGAATTTCATTTTATACCAATTAATGCAGTTCTGAAGATTATACATGTATCTCATCAGTCAAATAAATGGTAGCGGCAGTAATGTCCATTTCTGATTCCTTGATCGAACCCTATATATGGTGTGCACATATATGCCTTTTCGGGTTTCTTAGAAAAATTGTTCTGATTCCTGTATGAATATTTTCTCCATGAAAGAATTTCACAAAAAGCAGTGGGGAGAAAGCTGTGACTGTCACATACAATAACATGATCTATTTATTTAATCTCATTGTACAGAATTAATTCCCAAACCAAGTTAATATAAAAACAAACAACTTGATAATGAAGAATTCCAGTGTACATGTAATTGTAAAACTACACTGGAGATTTGTTATTTAAACCTATCACAATACTGTCAGGATGCCGGAAAAAAATGCAATACTGACATAGTTGAATGTTCTGTTAACTGTGTTAGTGCTATGACTGTTTAAAATTAATTTATTAGAGAAGTTCTAGTTTTATGTATGCCTTGTTTAGGTCACTAGATGCTATTTTAAGAGCAGGCTTTCAAATGAGCTCTTGGGTTTTTTTTAAGGTTTTTATGATAATATCTCCGACATAGAGTCTATGCACCCTTTGTCAGCGCGACAACTCAAATACGGACCGTCCTATCTCTATGCATTTTGGCATGCTGGTTAACAATAACCAGTTAGCAGTCATCTATGTTTTTTTTCACCCATTCGATCTGAATGTCAGATGACAGATCTGAAATTGGTGGAGCTATTATTTCAAAGTGGGTTGCGCTCATTCTTCAATGTAGATGTGGACATGGGACTACACCGACTAAGTTAAACATTGCTGGAGATTCAATATATGGTCCACCTGAATGAGGTCATCAAGTGCATATTATTCAGAAAGACTGGGAAATGCATTTACACCTTAATGTATTTCTAAAGTTTATGAATGTATTTCATCTCTCAAATTCGTGGGCAGAGCCAAAATTGTCCATTTCTGATTCGAGAATCGAACCCTTTAAATGCTGGTCACATATATGCCTTTTCTGGTTTCTTATAAAAAATTGTTCTGATTCCTGTATGAATATCTGTAAATACTGTTAACGAAAAACCCATTTCTGATTTGTTAAAAAATATTTTACACCAGAAAATAAGCCTCCATAAATTCTCTTTCTGTAGAGTTTATTGCTGATACTTTAACCCTTTTCACACAGACTTGAATTTACTGGATGCCGTAAATTCTGTTTCTCTAGTTAGTCTGTGTGAAACACACAGACTATTGTTTTTGCACGGTTTCTTTTTCTTTTTTTTTTTTTCTTTTTTTTTTTTTTCTTCTTCTTCTTCTTTTTCTTCTTCTTCTTCTTCTTCTTCTTCTTCTTCTTCTTCTTCTTCTTCTTCTTCTTCTTCTCCTGTCTTCTGTCTTCTCATCACTTTTTTGTCCGCAAGATAACTCGAAAACGTATTGCCCTATCTCGTTGTTTTTGGCATGCTGATAGACAGCCACAAGTTCTCGGCACTGAATATTTTTCAGATTCCTGGGGTATCAGGGGTGTCTGTAGGGGTGTTTTGAAAGTGGGTCACGCCCATATCTCAGGTGTGGTATGACCTACAGACCTGGGACCAACACCAAATGAGTCGACATTCCATGGAGGTTCAAAATATGGGTCAAGGTCACGGAGGTCATCTGGGGTTGTTGAGTGCATTTTTCAAAATTGCTGGAAATCACATTTTTTGACCCCCTAAAGTATTCCTGACGTACACACATGCATTTTGACGTAAAAAAAGTGGGCGTGGCCAAAATTTTTGAAAGTGGGTCACGCTCTTATCTCAAGCATGGTATGACGTATGGACCTGGGACCAACACCAAATGATTCGACACTCGATGGAGATTCAAAATATGGGTCAAGGTCACGGAGGTCACCTAGGGGTCATTAAGTGCATTTTTCATAATTGCTAGAAATCACATTTTTTGCCCCCCTAAAGCATTCCTGACATACGCACATGCATTTTGACGTGAAAAAAGTGGGCGTGGCTAAAATTTTTGAATGGGTCATGCTCATATCTCAAGAATGGTATGACGTATGGACCTGGGACTAACACCAAATGAGTCGACACTCGATGAAGATTCAAAATATGGGTCAAGGTCACGGAGGTCACCTAGGGGTCATTAAGTGCAGTTTTCATAATTGCTATAAATCACATGTTTTGACCCCCTAAAACATTCCTGACATACACACATGCATTTTGATGTAAAAAAAAGTGGGCGTGGCCAAAATGTTTGAATGTGGGTCACGCTGATATCTCAAGCATGGTATGACGTATGGACCTGGGACCAACACCAAATGAGTCGACACTCGATGGAGATTCAAAATATGGGTCAAGGTCACGGAGGTCACTTGGGGTCATTAAGTGCATTTTTCATAATTGCTAGAAATCACATTTTTTGACCCCCTAAAGCATTCCTGACGTACACACATGTATTTTGATGTAAAAAAAGTGGGCGTGGCCAAAATTTTTGAAAGTGGGTCATGCTCATATCTCAAGCATGGTATGTCGTATGGACCTGGGATCAACACCAAACGAGTCGAAACTCGATAGAGATTCAGAATATTGGTCAAGGTCATGGAGGTCACCTAGGGGTCATTAAGTGCATTTTTTATAATTGCTAGAAATCACATTTTTTGACACCCTAAAGCATTCCTGACATACACGCATGCATTTTGACATAAAAAAAGTGGGCGTGGCCAAAATTTTTGAAAGTGGGTCACGCTCATATCTCAAGCATGGTATGACGTATGGACCTGGGACCAACACCAAATGAGTCGACACTCGATGGAGATTCAAAATATGGGTCAAGGTCACTCAGGGGTCAATGAGTGCATTTTTCATAATTGCTGGAAATCACATTTTTTGATCTCCAAATGCTTCCCCAAAATTCAGATGTGCATTTTTTCATGAACAAAGTGGGCGGGGCCAAAATTTTTGAATGTGGGTCACGCTCATATCTCAAGCATGGTATGACGTAGGGACCTGGGATTAACACCAAATGAGTCGACACTTGATGGAGATTCAGAATATGGGTCAGAGTCATGGAGGTCACCTAGGGTTCATTAAGTGCATTCTTTATAATTGCTAGAAATCACATTTTTTGACACCCTAAAGCATTCCTGACATACACACATGCATTTTGACGTAAAAAAACGTGGGCGTGGCCAACATTTTTGAAAGTGGGTCACGCTCATATCTCAAGCATGGTATGACATATGGACCTGGGACCAACACCAAATGAGTCGACACTTGATGGAGATTCAAAATATGGGTCAAGGTCACCGAGGTCACTCAGGGATCAATGAGTGCATTTTTCATAATTGCTGGAAATCACATTTTTTGACCTCCAAATGCTTCCCCAAAATTCAGATGTGCATTTTTTCATGAAAAAAGTGGGCGTGGCCAAAATTTTTGAAAGTGGTCACGCTCATATCTCAAGGATGGTGTGATGCATGGACCTGGAGCCAACACTAAATAAGTTGACACTTGATGGAGGTTCAAAAATGTGAGTCAAGGTTACAGAGGTCACTTGTGGTCATTGAGTGCATTTTTTCAGAATTGCTGGAAATCACATTTTTTGACTCTCTAAAGCATTCCTGAAGTCCATACATCCATTTTTACATAAAAAGTTGGTGTGGCCAAAATTCGTGAAAGTGGGTCATGCTCATATTTCAAGCATGGTATGATGTATGGACCTGGGACCAATACCAACGAGTCGACACTCGATGGAGATTCAAAATTTGGGCCAAGGTCGAACAGGAGTCACGAGGGCTATTACCAGAATTGCTGGAAATCATATTTTTGAACCTCCTTGTGCATTCCCTTGATTGGTCCCTTTGAATACTGTGACGATATATACTTTATCTGGTTTCTTGGAAAAAATTAACTGATTTTTGAATGAATATCTATAAATACTGTCATTGAAAACCTATTTCTTATTTCTTTCAAACTATTTTATCCCCAAAATAAGCCTCTAAAGTATTCCCATTATATTCATAGAGGGGCACGGTGGCTAAGCAGTTAGAGGTGCAGGCTGCAAGCCGAGAGGTTCTCAGTTCGAATCCTATCTGCGGCAACTGCCTTGTGTCTTTGGGCAAAAACACTTCACCCCCATTGCCCACATAATGGCATTGTGATGTTGTGTACTAAAACATACTGCATGCCAATGATACACTTGCACTAACCCTGCTTGTGTGGAGTTAGCATGTTGGGGATCCAGACAGTTGCTTGTTGTTGTTGTTTGGTGGTTCTCTGTGTTCTCTGGTTTCCTCCATCCATAAAAACTGTACGACATGAGGCGGGCCTAGCTGTTGAAGTGTCATTAAACCCCAATAAATTAATAACATTCATAGAATGTCTTCTATGCACTGTTTGTCAACATGATAACCCAAATACAATCAATCCTATCTCAATGTTTTTGGTATACTAATAGACTGCCTGCCATTGGTATTTGGTCATCTATGATTTGGAGGCATGTGGGGCCTTCGGGCTCTAGATGTTAAAAATATGTTTACAACATTTACTGGGAAATGCGTTAGCAGAAGCAGTAACCATTATCTAAAACAGAAATCTCCAGAGAGAAAGCTTAGATAGAATTCTTTGTTACATTGAACAGCACTGTATATTTATGTTGTATCATGTTAGAAAACTTCAGTCTCAGTCATTGAAGAGAGAGAGAAACCTTCAATTTTCAAAGCATTTTTTTTTAAAAATCTATTTATTCTCAATCATAACTCAGGATTGAGAGGTTTTGGGATGGAGTGGTGTGTGGCTTTCTCGAAACACCTATCACAGTTACAAAGTAATAAAATGGAATATTTGAATGGTCAGATTTTAACCCTCTTAATACTTCGATGTGAGTAAAAAATATCTTTAATATAACTCATGGCTACAGAATGTTTTTCGCTCTCTTTTCTGAAACATTTAATTCTATGTGGAATGGGACACCTTTTCAGTGTGCTTTCCAAACTAAGGGATTCTTAACCCTTTAACCAACATAACGGCAAAAACCGGTCAGCTTTATACACAGAAATGTCTATTCAGTTTTAATTACTTTTTCATTTTTGCTTGAAAAACATAGCTCATGACCCTTCATTGAAATGAGCTCATTTTTTAAAGGATTATTTATTTATTGGTGTTTAATTTCACATATTTCTGCACAGTGGTTTACCATGACCAGGATAGTTTTACGGGCGGAGGAAGCCAGAGTACCTGGGGAGGAGGACCTCCGGGCAACAGCAAGCAACTATCAGATTCCCCACATACTAACTCCACACAAGCAGGGTTAGCATTGGTTGAATACAGGTGCACCATCGATGTGCAGTACGCTTTAGTACACATCGCCACCATGCACCCACGTAGGCAATGGGGTGAAGTGTCTTGCCCAAGGACAGAGTGAGGACCGCTTGACTTGCAGCCTGCACCTCTGCCAACTCAGCCATTGCGCCCCCATTTAACCCTTTAACAAACGGAGACGATAGCAAAATTTATTATTTCAAATATCATTTTTTTCAAATTTTCCAAACAATTTCAACAAAACCATATCATGGGACCCCTCGTTGGAACTAATATTTTTTCAACTTCTCAATTTGCATATTACGCGGGCGGATGCGGCCGATTCGTTGGGTAAAGGTTTTTTTTTTATTTTTCTTGGTGTTTTAAGGTCACATATTTCTGCACAATGGCTAACCATGACCGTGACAGTTTGACGGATGGAGGAAGCCGGAGTACCCGGAGAGAACCACTGAGCAACGGCGAGCAACTGTCAGCTCCCCCACATACCAACTCCACACAAGCAGGGTTAGCATTGGTTGAAGACAGGTGCACCATCGACGTACAGTACGCCTTAGTACACAACGTCACCGAGCCCCTAAGTGGGCAATGGGGGTGAAGTGTCTTGCCCAAGGACACAACGTGGTTGCCGCAGGTGGGATTCGAACCGAGGACCTCTCGGCTTGCAGCCTGCACCTCTACCATCTGGGTAAAGGGTTAAAGGATTAAAATGGAATATTTAAAGCGAATATTTTAACCCTCTGAAAATCTTAATATGGGCGCACGGTGGCGCTGTGTACAAAAGCGTACTGCACTTCGATGGTGCACCTCTCTTCGAAAAAATCATTGAGAATAATGAAAACCATTTCCATTCTCACAGTGTTGTTCTAAACACACATGGATATAGATGGGACCTCGGTATTTTGACAATGCCAATAAGTCTTCAGACAGGCTCTTGGGGGTCTTCAAGGACTTTCAACGTCTACATTCCAACTTTACTGAACCTTTTTACTTGCAATATATTTTCCAGAGGTACCATGCATGCACTTCATCATTGCCTTGCTAATATGAACATTTGCCATCATCTACAAATATGGCAGATCCGGAGTTGGTGGAGCCAATATTTATAAAGCAGTTTATGCTCATACTTCAGGTTTAGTATGACCTATAGTAATGGTACCTACACCAAATGAGTTGAAACTTGCTGGAGGTTCAAAATGTGGTCCACCTCTATGCGGTCAAGAGATGTTATTAAATGCATACTTTTTCGACCTATTAGGAATTTCATTTTATAACAGTTAATGCAGTTCTGAAGATTATACATGCATCTCATCATTCAAACAAATGGTAGCGGCAGTAATGTCCATTTCTGATTCCTTGATCAAATCCTATAAATGGTGTGCACATATATGCCTTTTCGGGTTTCTTAGAAAAATTGTTCTGATTCCTGTATGAATATTTTCTCCATGAAAGAATTTCACAAAAAGCAGTGGGGAGAAAGCTGTGACTGTCAAATACAATAACATGATCTATTTATTTAATCTCATTGTACAGAATTAATTCCCAAACCAAGTTAATATAAAAACAAACAACTTGATAATGAAGAATTCCAGTGTACATGTAATTGTAAAACTACACTCTAGATTTGTTATTGAAACCTATCACAATACTGTCAGGATGCCGGTAAAAGATGCAATACTGACATAGTTGAATGTTCTGTTAACTGTGTTACTGCTATGACTGTTTAAAATTAATTTATTAGAGAAGTTCTAGTTTTATGTATGCCTTGTTTAGGTCACTAGATGCTTTTAAGAGCAGGCTTTCAAATGAGCTCTTGGGTTTTTTTAAGGTTTTTATGACAATATCTCCGACATAGAGTTTATGCACCATTTGTCAGCGCGACAACTCAAATACGGACCGTTCTATCTCTATGCATTTTGGCATGCTGGTTACCAATAACCAGTTTGCACTTATCTATGTGTTTTTCACCTGTTCGATCGGAATGTCAGATGACAGATCTGAAGTTGGTGGAGCCATTATTTCAAAGTGGGTTGCGCTCATTCTTCAATGTAGATGTGGACATGAGACTACACCGACTGAGTTAAACATTGCTGGAGATTCAATATATGGTCCACCTGAATGAGGTCATCAAGTGCATATTATTCAGAAAGACTGGGAAATGCATTTACACCTTAATGTATTTCTAAAGTTTATGTATGTATTTCATCACTCAAATTAGTGGGCAGAGCCAAAATTGTCCATTTCTGATTCGTGTATCGAACCCTTTAAATGCTGGTCACATATATGCCTTTTCTGGTTTCTTATAAAAATTGTTCTGATTCCTGTATGAATATCTGTAAATACTGTTAACGAAAAACCCATTTCTGATTTGTTAAAAAATATTTTACACCAGAAGATAAGCCTCCATAAATTCTCTTTCTGTAGAGTTTATTCCTGATACTTTAACCCTTTTCACACAGACTTGAATTTACTGGATGCAGTAAATTCTGTTTCTCTAGTTAGTCTGTGTGAAACACACAGACTATTGTTTTTGCACGGTTTCTTTTTCTTTTTTTTTTTTTCTTTTTTTTTCTTTTTTTTCTTCTTCTTCTTCTTCTTCTTCTTCTTCTTCTTTTTCTTCTTCTTCTTCTTCTCCTGTCTTCTGTCTTCTCATCACTTTTTTGTCCGCAAGATAACTCGAAAACGAATTGCCCTATCTCGTTGATTTTGGCATGCTGATAGACATCCACAAGTTCTCGGCACTGAATATTTTTCAGATTCCTGGGGTATCAGGGGTGTCTGTAGGGGTGTTTTGAAAGTGGATCACGCCCATATCTCAGGCGTGGTATGACCTACAGACCTGGGACCAACACCAAATGAGTCGACATTCGATGGAGGTTCAAAATATGGGTCAAGGTCACGGAGGTCATCTAGGGGTCATTGAGTGCATTTTTCAAAATTGCTGGAAATCACATTTTTTGACCTCCTAAAGTATTCCTAACATACACACATGCATTTTGACGTAAAAAAAGTGGGCGTGGCCAAAATTTTTGAAAGTGGGTCACGCTCATATCTCAAGCATGGTATGACGTATGGACCTGGGACCAACACCAAATGAGTCGACACTTGATGGAGATTCAAAATATGGGTCAAGGTCACGGAGGTCACCTAGGGGTCACTAAGTGCATTTTTCATAATGGCTAGAAATCACATTTGTTGACCCCCTAAAGCATTCCTGACATACCCACATGCATTTTGACGTAAAAAAAGTGGGCGTGGCCAAAATTTTTGAAAGTGGGTCACGCTCATATCTCAAGCATGGTATTGCGTATGGACCTGGGATCAACACCAAATGAGTCGACACTCGATGGAGATTCAAAATATGGGTCAAGGTCACGGAGGTCACCTAGGGGTCATTAAGTGCATTTTTCATAATTGCTAGAAATCACATTTTTTGACCCCCTAAAGCATTCCTGACATACGCACATGCATTTTGACGTGAAAAAAGTGGGCGTGGCTAAAATTTTTGAATGGGTCATGCTCATATCTCAAGAATGGTATGACGTATGGACCTGGGACTAACACCAAATGAGTCGACACTCGATGAAGATTCAAAATATGGGTCAAGGTCACGGAGGTCACCTAGGGGTCATTAAGTGCAGTTTTCATAATTGCTATAAATCACATGTTTTGACCCCCTAAAACATTCCTGACATACACACATGCATTTTGATGTAAAAAAAGTGGGCGTGGCCAAAATGTTTGAATGTGGGTCACGCTGATATCTCAAGCATGGTATGACGTATGGACCTGGGACCAACACCAAATGAGTCGACACTCGATGGAGATTCAAAATATGGGTCAAGGTCACGGAGATCACTTGGGGTCATTAAGTGCATTTTTCATAATTGCTAGAAATCACATTTTTTGACCCCCTAAAGCATTCCTGACGTACACACATGTATTTTGATGTAAAAAAAGTGGGCGTGGCCAAAATTTTTGAAAGTGGGTCATGCTCATATCTCAAGCATGGTATGTCGTATGGACCTGGGATCAACACCAAATGAGTCGAAACTCGATAGAGATTCAGAATATTGGTCAAGGTCATGGAGGTCACCTAGGGGTCATTAAGTGCATTTTTTATAATTGCTAGAAATCACATTTTTTGACACCCTAAAGCATTCCTGACATACACGCATGCATTTTGACATAAAAAAAGTGGGCGTGGCCAAAATTTTTGAAAGTGGGTCACGCTCATATCTCAAGCATGGTATGACGTATGGACCTGGGACCAACACCAAATGAGTCGACACTCGATGGAGATTCAAAATCTGGGTCAAGGTCACCGAGGTCACCCAGGGGTCAATGAGTCCTTTTTTCATAATTGCTGGAAATCACATTTTTTTACCTCCATATGCTTCCCCAAAATTCAGACGTGCATTTTTTCACGAAAAAAGTGGGCGTGGCCAATTTTTTTGAAAGTGGGTCACGCTCATATCTCAAGCGTGGTATGACGTATGGACCTGGGACCAACACCAAATGAGTCGACACTCGATGGAGATTCAAAATCTGGGTCAAGGTCACCGAGGTCACCCAGGGGTCAATGAGTGCATTTTTCATAATTGCTGGAAATTACATTTTTTGACCTCCAAATGCTTCCCCAAAATTCAGACGTGCATTTTTTCGCGAAAAAAGTGGGCGTGGCCAAATTTGTTGAAAGTGGGTCACGCTCATATCTCAAGCGTGGTATGACATATGGACCTGGGACCAACACCAAATGAGTCGACACTCGATGGAGATTCAAAATATGGGTCAAGGTCACCGAGGTCACCCAGGGGTCAATGAGTCCTTTTTTCATAATTGCTGGAAATCACATTTTTTGACCTCCAAATGCTTCCCCAAAATTCAGACGTGCATTTTTTCACGAAAAAAGTGGGCGTGGCCAAAAATTTTTGAAGGTGGGTCACGCTCATATCTCAAGCATGGTGTGACGCATAGATCTGGAGCAAACACTAAATGAGTCGACACTCGATGGAGGTTCAAAAATATGGGTCAAGGTCACGGAGGTCACCTGGGGTCATTGAGTGCATTTTTTCAGAATTGCTGGAAATCACATTTTTTGACCTCCTAAAGCATTCCTGGCATACACACATGCATTTTGATGTAAAAAAGTGGACGTGGCCAAAAATCTTTAAAAAGGGGGTCACGCTCATATCTCAAGCATGGTATGACATATGGACCTGGGACCAACACCAAATGAGTCGACACTCAATGGAGATTCAAAATATGGGTCAAGGTCACGGAGGTCACCCAGGGATCATTGAGTGCATTTTTCATAATTGCTGGAAATCACATTTTTGACCCCTAAAGCATTCCTGACGTACACACATGCATTTTGACAAAAAAGTGGGCATTGCCAAAATTTTTGAAAGTGGGTCAGGCTCATATCTCAAGCATGGTATGACGTATAGACCTGGGACCAACACCAAATGAGTCGACACTTGATGGAGATTCAAAATATGGGTCAAGGTCATGGAGGTCACCTAGGGGTCATTAAGTGGATCTTTCATAATTGCTAGAAATCACATTTGTTGACCCCCTGAAGCATTCCTGACATACACACATGCATTTTGACGTAAAAAAGTGTGCATGGCCAAAATTTTTGAAAGTGGGTCACGCTCATATCTCAAGGATGGTATGACACATAGACATGGGGACCAACACCAAATGAATCAACACTCCATAGAGGTTCACAATATGGACAAGGTCACTGAGGTCGCCCAGGGATAACTGAGTGCTTTTTTTTGTATTGCTGGGAATCACGTTTTTGGACACCTAATGCATTCTCTTGACAAACCTTTTGAATGCTGTGCACATATATGCCTTTTCTGGTTTCTTAGAAGAATTGTTCTGATTCCATTATGAATATCTGTAAATACTGTTTACGAAAATCCATTCCAGATTTGTTTAAAAATATGTTACTCCGGAAAATAACCCTCCATAAATTCTCTTTCTATATAGTTTTTTTCCCAATAGATATTTTAACGCTTTTCTTACAAGCTTGAATTTACTGGATGCAGTAAATTCTATTTCTCTAGTATTAACATTATTTTCTATTTCAATGATTTTTGTCTGATGGATTCTTTACTATTCTACTGAAATTTGGCACATATGTAGAGCTTCATTAGAAGTTTCTCACCTGGATCATGGCATTTCTGAAGTTTTTCTTTTTCTGCCAAAACCTTGCAAAATGTTGTCACAATGTTACGTTTTGCCACAATTCTCAAACAAGACCCAGGACGATTTGGCTGGAGCTTTCATTATATTTGTAGCATGACTTACTACACCTGACTACATAAGCTGTATTACCCACGTTGCTCCCTTTTGACCTCAAAATTCCGAGCAAAGTGCAATTTTGGAAAAACTGGTCAATTTTCACATGCAATTTCTCAGCTCTACGGCCACATTTTTTCAAAACGTTTCCTATGAGAAGTTTGAGCATTCATCCAAGAATAATTTAGCTGTTATATATTCTATTCAAAATTTTAACCATAAACTCGTTTTCGAGCCTTTAATACGAGTACCCTTAGCTCGTTCATAAAAATGGCTCATTTTTAGTTCATTTTTCTTCCATTTACGAATGGTATATCGAAAAGTGATGCACATGTTCGTATTCACAATTACCTATCGAGCATATTTTCTGTTGTACGTTTGGTTGTAAAGTTTAACCATATGCCCATTCTGTTTGCATAAAGATAGATGCTGTCCAAAAAACTCACGCTTTTTCAGAATTTGGTACCATTAAGTGACAATTTACTCCATTCCTAATTGATTGAGTGCTGAATGTTTTCAATAGCTGCATGCAGCAGTCATAGTATGAAAACTTTTGTTTTATACGTGAGTATTAAAAGTTTAACCCTTAGCAGATTTGAGACTCTCATATGGGTACTGTCTGAATAATTGTGATTTTGGTAATATCTTAAAATTCTGTTGACATTCAGATTTACAGTTCAAGTCCAAGAAGATTTTCCTTGATAAGGTAGCTGTAAAGTTTAAACCAATCCCTGTTTCGGATGCATAAAGACAGGTGCCGTGGAAAATAACTCCATTTTTCAGAATTTGTTAAGTTTAAGTCGCAATTTACCCCATTCCTAATTGATTGAGTGCTGGCTGTTGTCTATGGGTGCATGCGGCTAGCAAAGTATGATGACTTTTGTTTTACATGTTATTATTAAAAGTTTAATCCTTGGCAGATTTGAGAGTTCCCAAGTGGGTACTGTTGAAATAATTGTTATTTTCGTAAAATCAGTACCTGAATATTGGTAAGCATGCAATGATCTTTCGGTCCTATATAAAGGTGTAAATAGTTAAAGTTGAACAGTTCATCAGACAGAAATAATGCCAAACTCTGTCTTTGACAGGTAAATAATGAATGGAAATTTCATTGCATTGAAAATAAAGTGGCAACGAACCGTTCCCACGGTCTCCACGCGGGGGGTGGTGTTTTCCACGCGGTCAGAACACTCGATTTCATGCCCAAATGTCGGCCAGGCTTCGTAGAACAAGTTCTGAAAATTGCAAGTCGCTGCCTTCAGCGGTCTGGACACAGTGAGCGTATGTCCGATAGTGCTATTTTAATATCTTATATGCAAATTCTCCTTAATCTTTTCCCGCCAAAAACCTACTCACCGCCGTTTTCTTTTCACTTTTAACTTCCGATGATTCTCATAGGTTTCAAGGTTGCGATGGGATCCCTGGATGCTGTTCTTAAAGAAACTGCTTTGATTTACAGCCATTCCTCTGTAAGCCACGCTCTATTGTAACATTTAAGTGGACCTACCCCAGAGAGGGGGCACCACGAGAGACTGTGCCCATTCCCGCCCTCTTCTTTCGCTCCGACTTGAAAAAGACCAAATTCAGAAAATTACCTCCTCTCTTCAAAAACGCTATATGTCAGCGAATTTTCCGCGGATTTCCAAGAAATTTTCACTCAGCATTCACGAATTGTTGCTCCATCGGATGCCTGGAAAGGAGACACGAATTGTGCATTTCCTCAGGTCCAATTCGAAAAGAGCGTATGCACATGCGCGTAAGGCTCCCACGGGCTATGCGCTCGGTTGTTGGATTTTTCAGGCACATGTCAAGTTGGGCAGAGCTTCTAGAACGAACGTTGAAAATTTCGAGTCGCTACTCTAAAAACTCTCTCCACAATCTACTGTACATGTAACGAAGTGTATACTTTTTATGACCTGCCGGCAGTACCAACCACCCTTCTAGTTTTATATCTTGTTATTATTATTAAACGTTTAACCCTTGGCAGATTTGAGACTTCTCTTATGGGAACATCCACGGTGTTTTCACCCGGTCACAGGACTCAAGAAAGATACTAAACTGTCGAGCGGGGATAGAACACATTCTCAGAATTTCAAGTGGCTGCCTTGGACGGTCTGGTTACAATTGGCGTATGCCCTTGTTATGCGCACAACGAATAGTCGGGGGCCATATTGTTTTACCTCTGTCTTTCCCTCTATCTTTCTGCATATAGGGTATATTGTTTTTCCGTCAAACCTCTCTTATTAGCTCATCTTGACAAAGTCAAGCTGAGCTAATTTCATCCCTCTCTGTCTGTCGTCCGCCGTGCGTCAACACCATTTTTTGGTCTTTTCTTCCAAAGCCACTGGGCCAATTCAAGCGAAAGTTTGTGTGAGAGATGATTCCAAAGGGGCATTGCATATTTGTTCAACTCAACATGCCCAGTCCCATAGGAAGGGAGTGGGAAAAATGCTCCAAATTTTTTTTTAAATCTTCTTCTCAAGAACCAGTGTGTACAATGACTTGACATTTGCTATGGAACTTCCTTTGGGGAGTAGAATCAACTTTTTTCAAACGAAGTTCGTGAAGCAATATTTGGCTTTGTAATGGGAGGGATAAGATTTTTTACCCCGCCAAAAATTTCTATTTTCTTAACCGATGGTCCGGTATGAACCAAATTTGGTATGTGGTATTATTGGGTCATAAGTACTTGACACATGCAAAAAAAAAAAAAATTCCCGCATCCCATGGGAACCCTGGGAGCTAAAATTAGAAATATTTTCAAACGTCCATATTTCCCAAACCACACGGAACAGAGAGATGTTATTTGATATGAAGTATCCTTAGGACCAGTCGCATTGAATGGTTAAAAAATTGCCATCGGTTATGTTAGGGTGTTCTGTAATGGGCATCGAAAAAAGTGCCGAGTCAGCATATTTGCAAAAATTAAAAAAAATATTTTTCTCCAGAACCAATCATCAGAATCTTTTGATATTTGGTATACCGCATTCATAGGGGGGTCAGATGCAAGTTTGTTGAAATAAAAAGGCTCATTGGTTCATATTTGGGCTCTCTATAGGAGCCCGAATTTTTAACATATGAAATGGAAAATATTCTTTAAAAATCTTCTTCTTCAGAACCACCTGTCAGAATCTCTTTCTCTTGATGTTTGGTATGCATCATTGTTACGAGGGTCAGATTCAAGATTGTTCAAACCAAGTCCCTAGGTTGATATTTGGGCTTCCTACAGAAGCACAAATTTTAATTTTGTTCAATATGGGTGGGGGGGGGGGGGGGGTCTTCTTCAGAGCCACCAGTCAGAATGCTTTCATATTTGGTATGCAACATGGGGGTCAGATTCAAGTTTGTTCAAATCAGATCCCTAAGTATATATTTGGGCTCGCTATGGTAGCCCAATTTTTTTTACTTAGCGCAATATGTGGAAATTTCTTTAAAAATCTTCTTCTTCAGATCCATCAGTCGGAATGCTTTCATATTTGGTATACAACATCTCTAGAGAGGGGGGCGGGGGGGGGGGGCAGATTCCAGTTTGTTCAATTCGAGTGCCTGGGTTAATATTTGGGCTCCATATGGGAACCTGAAATTTAACTTAGTACAATATGAGGGGATTTCTTCAAAAGCCTTCTTCTTCGGATCCACTAGTCAGAATGCTTTCATATTTGGTATACAACATCTCTATGGGAAGGGGGGGGGGGGGGGGGGGGTCAGATTCAAGTTTGTTCAAATCGGATCCATAAGGTCATATTTGGGCTCGCTATGGTAGCCCAAATTTTAACTTGATGCAATATGAAGAAATTTCTTTAAAATTTCTCTTCTTCAGATCCAACAGTAAGAATGCTTTCATATTTGGTACACAACATCTCTAGGGATGTCAGATTCAACTGTGTTCAAATTGAGAGCTTGTGTTAATATTTGGGCTCCCTATGGAGCCGGAATTGGCCATTTTGCTGAAGAATTGAAAATTTTGTATTCAATACCCTCTAGAGGTGTGTAACTAAGATTAATCCACAAAGGTTGTATCAAGGGGCTGCATTGGGGAGCTTAACATTTTACTTTATGATCAACTGAAGAAAAGGCATGATGCCCGTATTATTTTTGTCACTCCTGAGGGACTCACGAATTGAGAGTGTAGCCTATGGAGATGGCTTGTTTAATGTGCTCATTCTTGGACTCTGTTTAAATTGTGTTCTGTTCAAGATGAGCGTTTCAGGCCCCGTGAGGCCTCTTGTAATTTTCAAGGTATTACTTTTTTATTCCACAGGATGTTTCTACATTTTCCAGATGTGTGCTTATTGTCAAAATTTTGACTTGCTTCAATATTTTACAAAACTACTGGTTGTTAAACTTATTCCATTTTTAACTCAACTTTGGCGAAGCCAGATTCGAGGTATTGTCACGGCCCGTCGTCTGTCTGTCCGTCTGTCGTGCCGTACACATGGCTCGGGCTAGAGGCCGTATTTATGAAACAAAACTTCTTGGGTACCTTTGTTGTCACTGTGAAACGAGAACAAGTGTTTTGGGGCCCGGTCCGAAATTCAAGATGGCCACCGGCAGACATTCTGTACAAAATTAGGTGCAATCAGATTTTTTTTGGCGCAGAACTTCCATATGAAAGCTCTGATTTGAATATTTTTTTGTTTGAATGTTTATTACCATGGAATACATCACATATAACACTTTTTTTTTCTCGTGTGTAAATTATGCAAATTAGACTAACTTTTGATTTAATTAGTGTTATTTCCAGCACTGTAAGTGCAAATACCAATACGGCTCGGGCAAGAGGCCGTATTTATGAACCGATCCTTATGAAACTTCTTGGGTACCTTTGTTATCACCGTGGGGTGAGAACGAGTGTTTTGGGGTCCGTTCTGAAATCATGATTGCCGCTGGCAGCCATTTTGGACAAAATTAGGTACAATGAGATTTTTGCGCCGAACTTCCATATGAAAGCGCTGATTTGAATAATTTTTTGTGTGAATGTTTAGTACCGTGGGATACATCACATATAATACTGTTCTTTTTCCTCGTACATAAATTATACCAATTAGACTAACTTTGATCTTTGTAATGTTACTTTCAGCACTGTAACTGCAAATGCCAATACGGCTCGGGCTAGAGGCTGTATTTATGAACTGATCTTTACGAAACTTCTTGGGTACCTTTGTTATCACCATGGGACGAGAACGCGTGGTTTTGGGTGCAGTCCGAAATTCAAGGTGGCCACCAGTAGCCATTTTGTACTTTAGTTAGTGCATCAATTTTTTGTACAGAACTTATGTATGAAAGTTCTGATTTGAATAAACTTTTGTATGAATCTTTAGTACCATGGGATACATCACATATAGTATAGGTTTGTTTTTCTTGTGCAGAAATTATGCAAATTAATGCACTTGTCAACACGACTCGGGCTAGAGGCTGTATTTATAAACCGATCTTCACAAAACTTCTTGGGTACCTTTGTGATCACCTTGGATCGAGAATGAGTGTTTCTGGGTGCGGTCCAAAATTCAAGATGGCTGCCAGTGGTCATTTTGTACCGAAATCAGGTCCAATCAGTTTTTTTTTTGTACACAACTTCTATACGGCACAGGCTGGAGGCTGTATTTATGAACCGATCTTTACGAAACTTCTTTGGTACCTTTTGTTATCACCGTGGTATGAGAACGAGTGTTTTGGGGTGCGGTCCAAAATTCAATATAGCCGCCAGCAGCCATTTTGTACCAAAGTTAGTGCAATCAGTTTTTTGTACAGAACTTCTGTATGAAAGTTCTGATTTGAATAAATTTTTGTAGGAATGTTTAGTAACATGGAATACATCACATTTAGTACAGGATTTTTTTCTCGTGCGGAAATTATGCAAATTAGATGAACTTTCATTTGTTCAGTGTTATTTGTACACAGTAAGCGCATATGTTAATACGGCTCGGGCTAGAGTCTGTATTTATGAACCGATCTTCACAAAACTTCTTGGGGTACCTTTGTTATCACCTTGTGACTGGAATGAGTGTACTTGGGTGCCTTTGTTATCACTGTGCTATGAGAACAAATATTTTGGGTTCAGTCAGACCCACTCTGGGACTCAAAGATTTCCTTTTATGTCCCCCCCCCCCCCCCCCCCGACTAAAGTCGGGTGGCATATAGTGATTGAAGTGTGCTTGTGTCCGTCCGTGTGTGTGTCCATTTGTGTGTGTGTGCCCGAGCCAATAACTCGAAGACTGTTAGGGCCACAGTCATCAAACTTCACACAATTATAAAGGCCCATGGGAGGATGTGCTACACACCATAGCCGGGGTTTCTTTAGTTATAAAGTAGTTTTTGCTCATACTTCAGGCTTGGTGTGACCTATAGAAATACTACCTACACCAAATGAGTTGAAACTTGCTGGAGGTTCAAAATGTGGTCCACCTCTTTGCGGTCAAGAGATGTCATTAAATGCATATTTTTGCGACCTATTAGGAAAGTCACTTTATACCAATTAATGCAATTCTGAAGATTATATGTGTATCTCATCATTCAAATGACAGCGGCAGTAATGTCAATTTCTGATTCCTTGATCGAACCCTATAAATGGTGTGCACATTTATGCCTTTTCGGGTTTCTTAGAAAAATTGTTCTGATTCCTGTATGAATATTTTCTCCATGAATGAATTTCACAAAAAGCAGTCAGGGAGTAAGCTGTGACTGTCACATACAATAACACGATCTGTTTATTTAATCTCATTGTACAGAATTAATTCCCAAACCAAGTTAATATAAAAACAAACAACTTGATCATGAAGAATTCCAGTGTACATGTAATTGTAAAACTACACTGAAGATTTGTTATTGAAACCTATCACAAAACTGTCAGGATGCCGGTAAAAGATGCAATACTGACATAGTTGACTGTACTGTTAACTGTGTTAGTGCTAAGACTGTTTAAAATTAATTTATTAGAGAAGTTCTAGTTTTATGTATGCCTTGTTTAGGTCACTAGATGCCCTTTTAAGAGTAGGCCTTCAAATGAGCTCTTGGGGGTTTTAAGGTTTTCATGACAATATCTCCGATATAGAGTCTATGCACCCTTTGTCAGTGCGAAAACTCAAATACGGATCGTCCTATCTCTATGCATTTTGGCATGCTGGTTAACAATACCCAGTTTGCACTCATCTATGTTTTTTGCACCCGTTCGATCTGAATGACAGATCTGAAGTTGGTGGAGCCATTATTTCAAAGTGGGTTGCGCTCATTCTTCACTGTAGGTGTAGACATGGAACTACACTGACTGAGTTAAAAATTGCTGGAGATTCAATATATAGTCCACCTGAATGGGGTCATCAAGTGCATATTATTAAGAATGACTGGGAAATGCATTTACACCTTAATGTATTTCTAAAGTTTATGAATGTATTTCATCACTCAAATTAGTGGGCAGAGTTTTTCATTTCTGATTCGTGTATCGAACCCTTTGAATGCTGGTCACATATATGCCTTTTCTGGTTTCTTATAAAACTTGTTCTGATTCCTGTATGAATATCTGTAAACACTGTTAACGAAAACCCATTTCTGATTTGTTAAAAAATATTTTACTCCAGAAAATAAGCCTCCATAAATTCTCTTTCTGTAGAGTTTATTCCTGATACTTTAACCCTTTTCACACAGACTTGAATTTACTGGATGCAGTAAATTCTGTTTCTCTAGTTAGTCTGTGTGAAACACACAGACTATTGTTTTTGCACGGTTTCTTTTTCTTTTTTTTTTTTTCTTTTTTTTTCTTTTTTTTCTTCTTCTTCTTCTTTTTCTTCTTCTTCTTCTTCTCCTGTCTTCTGTCTTCTCATCACTTTTTTGTCCGCAAGATAACTCGAAAACGAATTGCCCTATCTCGTTGATTTTGGCATGCTGATAGACATCCACAAGTTCTCGGCACTGAATATTTTTCAGATTCCTGGGGTATCAGGGGTGTCTGTAGGGGTGTTTTGAAAGTGGATCACGCCCATATCTCAGGCGTGGTATGACCTACAGACCTGGGACCAACACCAAATGAGTCGACATTCGATGGAGGTTCAAAATATGGGTCAAGGTCACGGAGGTCATCTAGGGGTCATTGAGTGCATTTTTCAAAATTGCTGGAAATCACATTTTTTGACCTCCTAAAGTATTCCTAACATACACACATGCATTTTGACGTAAAAAAAGTGGGCGTGGCCAAAATTTTTGAAAGTGGGTCACGCTCATATCTCAAGCATGGTATGACGTATGGACCTGGGACCAACATCAAATGAGTCGACACTTGATGGAGATTCAAAATATGGGTCAAGGTCACGGAGGTCACCTAGGGGTCACTAAGTGCATTTTTCATAATTGCTAGAAATCACATTTGTTGACCCCCTAAAGCATTCCTGACATACCCACATGCATTTTGACGTAAAAAAAGTGGGCGTGGCCAAAATTTTTGAAAGTGGGTCACGCTCATATCTCAAGCATGGTATGACGTATGGACCTGGGATCAACACCAAATGAGTCGACACTCGATGGAGATTCAAAATATGGGTCAAGGTCACGGAGGTCACCTAGGGGTCATTAAGTGCATTTTTCATAATTGCTAGAAATCACATTTTTTGACCCCCTAAAACATTCCTGACATAGACACATGCATTTTGACGTAAAAAAAAGTGGGCGTGGCCAAAACTTTTGAAAGTGGGTCACGCTCATATCTCAAGCATGGTATGACGTATAGACCTGGCACCAATACCAAATGAGTCGACACTCGATGGAGATTCAAAATATGGGTCACGGTCACCGAGGTCACTCAGGGGTCAATGTGTGCATTTTTCATAATTGCTAGAAATCACATTTTTTGACCCCCTAAAGCATTCCTGACGTACAAACATGTATTTTGATGTGAAAAAAGTGGGCGTGGCCAAAATTTTTGAAAGTGGGTCACGCTCATATCTCAAGCATGGTATTTTGTATGGACCTGGGATCAACACCAAATGAGTCGAAACTCGATGGAGATTCAGAATATTGGTCAAGGTCATGGAGGTCACCTAGGGGTCATTAAGTGCATTTTTTATAATTGCTAGAAATCACATTTTTTGACATCCTAAAGCATTCCTGACATACACACATGCATTTTGACGTAAACAAAGTGGGCGTGGCCAAAATTTTTGAAAGTGGGTCACGCTCATATCTCAAGCATGGTATGACGTATGGACCTGGGACCAACACCAAATGAGTCGACACTTGATGGAGATTCAAAATATGGGTCAAGGTCACTGAGGTCACTCAGGAGTCAATGAGTGCATTTTTCATAATTGCTGGAAATCACATTTTTTGACCTCCAAATGCTTCCCCAAAATTCAGATGTGCATTTTTTCATGAAAAAAGTGGGCGTGGCCAAAATTTTTGAAAGTGGGTCATGCTCATATCTCAAGCATGGTATGACGTATAGACCTGGGACCAATACCAAATGAGTCGACACTCGATGGAGATTAAAAAAATGGGTCAAGGTCACCGAGGTCACTCAGGGGTCAATGAGTGCATTTTTCATAATTGCTGGAAGTCACATTTTTTGACCTCCAAATGTTTCCCCAAAATTCAGATGTGAAAAGTCACGCTCATATCTCAAGCATGGTATGACGTATGGACATGGGACCAACACCAAATGAGTCGACACTTGATGGAGATGCAAAACATGGGTCAAGGTCATGGAGGTCACCTAGGGTTCATTAAGTGCATTCTTTATAATTGCTAGAAATCACATTTTTTGACACCCTAAAGCATTCCTGACATACACACATCCATTTTGACGTAAAAAAGTGGGCGTGGCCAACATTTTTGAAAGTGGGTCACGCTCATATCTCAAGCATGGTATGACGTATGGACCTGGGACCAACACCAAATGAGTCGACACTTGATGGAGATTCAAAATATGGGTCAAGGTCACCGAGGTCAATCAGGCTCAATGAGTGCATTTTTCATAATTGCTGGAAATCACATCTTTTGACCTCCAAATGCTTCCCCAAAATTCAGATGTGCATTTTTTCATGAAAAAAGTGGCCGTGGCCAAAATTTTTGAAAGTGGGTCACACTCATATCTCAAGGATGGTGTGATGCATAGACCTGGAGCCAACACTAAATAAGTTGACACTTGATGGAGGTTCAAAAATGTGGGTCAAGGTTATGGAGGTCACTTGTGGTCATTGAGTGCATTTTTTCAGAATTGCTGGAAATCACATTTTTTGACTCTCTAAAGCATTCCTGAAGTCCATACATCCATTTTTACATAAAAAGTTTGTGTGGCCAAAATTCGTGAAAGTGGGTCATGCTCATATTTCAAGCATGGTATGATGTATGGACCTGGGACCAATACCGACGAGTCGACACTCGATGGAGATTCAAAATTTGGGCCAAGGTCGAACAGGAGTCACGAGGGCTATTACCAGAATTGTTGGAAATCATATTTTTGAACCTCCTTGTGCATTCCCTTGATTGGTCCCTTTGAATACTGTGAAGATATATACCTTATCTGGTTTCTTGGAAAAAATTAACTGATTTTTGAATGAATATCTATAAATACTGTCATTGAAAACCTATTTCTTATTTCTTTGAAACTATTTTATCCCGAAAATAAGCCTCTAAAGTATTCCCATTACATTCATAGAGGGGCACGGTGGCTAAGCAGTTAGAGGTGCAGGCTGCAAGCCGAGAGGTTCTCAGTTCGAATCCTATCTGCGGCAACTGCCTTGTGTCTTTGGGCAAAAACACTTCACCCCCATTGCCCACATAATGGCATAGTGATGTTGTGTACTAAAACATACTGCATGCCAATGATACACTTGCAGTAACCCTGCTTGTGTGGAGTTAGCATGTTGGGGATCCAGCAGTTGCTTGTTGTTGTTGTTTGGTGGTTCTCTGTGTTCTCTGGTTTCCTCCATCCATAAAAACTGTACGACACGAGGCGGGCCTAGCTGTTGAAGTGTCGTTAAACCCCAATAAATTAATAACATTCATAGAATGTCTTCTATGCACTGTTTGTCAACATGATAACCCAAATACAATCAATCCTATCTCAATGTTTTGGTATACTGATAGACTGCCTGCCATTGATATTTGCTCATCTATGATTTGGAGGCATGTGGGGCCTTCGGGCTCTAGATGTTAAAAATATGTTTACAACATTTACTGGGAAATGAGTTAGCTGAAGCAGTAACCATTATCTAAAACAGAAATCTCCAGAGAGAAAGCTGAGATAGAATTCTTTGTTACATTGAACAGCACTGTATATTTATGTTGTATCATGTTAGAAAACTTCAGTCTCAGTCATTGAAGAGAGAGAGAAACCTTCACTTTTCAAAGCATTTTTTAAAAAAAATCTATTTATTCTCAATCATAACTCAGGATTGAGAGGTTTTGGGATGGAGTGGTGTGTGGCTTTCTCGAAACACCTATCACAGTTACAAAGTAATAAAATGGAATATTTGAATGGTCAGATTTTAACCCTCTTAATACTTCGATGTGAGTAAAAAAATATCTTTAATATAACTCATGGCTACAGAATGTTTTTCGCTCTCTTTTCTGAAACATTTAATTCTATGTGGAATGGGACACCTTTTCAGTGTGTTTTCCAAACTAAGGGATTCTTAATCCTTTAACCAACATAGCGGCAAAAACCGGTCAGCTTTATACACAGAAATGTCTATTCAGTTTTAATTACTTTTTCATTTTTGCTTGAAAAACATAGCTTATGACCCTTCATTGGAATGAGCTCATTTTTTAAAGGATTATTTATTTATTGGTGTTTAATTTCACATATTTCTGCACAGTGGTTTACCGTGACCAGGATAGTTTTACGGACGGAGGAAGCCAGAGTACCTGGGGAGGAGGACCTCCGGCAACAGCGAGCAACTATCAGATTCCCCACATACTAACTCCACACAATCAGGGTTAGCATTGGTTGAATACAGGTGCACCATCGATGTGCAGTACGCTTTAGTACACATCGCCACCATGCACCCACGTAGGCAATGGGGTGAAGTGTCTTGCCCAAGGACAGAGTGAGGACCGCTCGACTTGCAGCCTGTACCTCTGCCAACTCAGCCATTGCGCCCCAATTTAACCCTTTACCCAACGGAGACGATAGCAAAATTTATTATTTCAAATATCATTTTTTTCAAATTTTCCAAACAATTTCAACAAAACCATATCATGGGACCCCTCGTTGGAACTAATATTTTTTCAACTTCTCAATTTGCATATTACGCGGGCGGATGCGGCCGATTCGTTGGGTAAAGGTTTTTTTTTATTTTTATTGGTGTTTTAAGGTCACATATTTCTGCACAATGGCTAACCATGACCGTGACAGTTTTATGGGTGGAGGAAGCCGGAGTACCTGGAGAGAACCACCGAGCAACGGCGAGCAACTGTCAGCTCCCCAACATACCAACTCCACACAAGCAGGGTTAGCATTGGTTGAAGACAGGTGCACCATCGACGTACAGTACGCCTTAGTACACAACGTCACCGTGCCCCTACGTGGGCAATGGGGGTGAAGTGTCTTGCCCAAGGACACAACGCGGTTGCCGCAGGTGGGATTCGAACCGAGGACCTCTCGGCTTGCAGCCTGCACCTCTACCATCTGGGTAAAGGGTTAAAGGATTAAAATGGAATATTTAAAGCGAATATTTTAACCCTCTGAAAATCTTAATATGGGGGCACGGTGGCGCTGTGTACTAAAGCGTACTGCACTTCGATGGTGCACCTCTCTTCGAAAAAATCATTGAGAATAATGAAACCATTTCCATTCTCACAGTGTTGTTCTAAACACACATGGATATAGATGGGACCTCGGTATTTTGACAATGCCAATAAGTCTTCAGACAGGCTCTTGGGGGTCTTCAAGGCCTTTCAACGTCTACATTCCAACATTACTGAACCTTTTTACTTGTAATATATTTTCCAGAGGTACCATGCATGCACTTCATCATTGCCTTGCTAATATGAACATTTGCCATCATCTACAAATATGGCAGATCCGGAGTTGGTGGAGCCAATATTTATAAAGTAGTTTATGCTCATACTTCAGGTTTAGTATGACCTATAGTAATGGTACCTACACCAAATGAGTTGAAACTTGCTGGAGGTTCAAAATGTGGTCCACCTCTATGCGGTCAAGAGTGGTCATTAAATGCATACTTTTTCGACCTATTGGGAATTTCATTTTATACCAATTAATGCAGTTCTGAAGATTATACATGTATCTCATCATTCAAATAAATGGTAGCGTTAGTAATGTCCATTTATGATTCCTTGATCGAACCCTATAAATGGTGTGCACATATATGCCTTTTCGGGTTTCTTAGAAAAATTGTTCTGATTCCTGTATGAATATTTTCTCCATGAAAGAATTTCACAAAAAGCAGTGGGGAGAAAGCTGTGACTGTCAAATACAATAACATGATCTATTTATTTAATCTCATTGTACAGAATTAATTCCCAAACCAAGTTAATATAAAAACAAACAACTTGATAATGAAGAATTCCAGTGTACATGTAATTGTAAAACTACACTCTAGATTTGTTATTGAAACCTATCACAATACTGTCAGGATGCCGGTAAAAGATGCAATACTGACATAGTTGAATGTTCTGTTAACTGTGTTAGTGCTATGACTGTTTAAAATTAATTTATTAGAGAAGTTCTAGTTTTATGTATGCCTTGTTTAGGTCACTAGATGCTTTTAAGAGCAGGCTTTCACATGAGCTCTTGGGTTTTTTTATGGTGTTTATGACAATATCTCCGACATAGAGTTTATGCACCCTTTGTCAGCGCGACAACTCAAATACGGACCGTCCTATCTCTATGCATTTTGGCATGCTGGTTAACAATAACCAGTTTGCACTTACCTATGTTTTTTTCACCCGTTCGATCTGAATGTCAGATGACAGATCTGAAGTTGGTGGAGCCATTATTTCAAAGTGGGTTGCGCTCATTCTTCAATGTAGATGTGGACATGGGACTACACCGACTGAGTTAAACATTGCTGGAGATTCAATATATGGTCCACCTGAATGAGGTCATCAAGTGCATATTATTCAGAAAGACTGGGAAATGCATTTACACCTTAATGTATTTCTAAAGTTTATGAATGTATTTCATCACTCAAATTAGTGGGCAGAGCCAAAATTGTCCATTTCTGATTCGTGTATCGAACCCTTTAAATGCTGGTCACATATATGCCTTTTCTGGTTTCTTATAAAAATTGTTCTGATTCCTGTATGAATATCTGTAAATACTGTTAACGAAAAACCCATTTCTGATTTGTTAAAAAATATTTTACACCAGAAGATAAGCCTCCATAAATTCTCTTTCTGTAGAGTTTATTCCTGATACTTTAGCCCTTTTCACACAGACTTGAATTTACTGGATGCAGTAAATTCTGTTTCTCTAGTATTTCATCTGCATTCGTAGGAGGCATGACTTGGTGATGTAGTTGGAATATTTCTGTCTTCTCCCCTCTCGCTGTCCGCACGATAACTCGAATACAAACTACGCTATCTCGATGTTTATTGTTATACTGGTCGATAGCTAATAGTAGTCGGTCATCTATGATTTTCAGGCACGTGGGGCCTTGGGTGTGGCTCTAGAGACTACATGATGTTCACAGTTTCAACTTGTATTGACAAATGTAATCATCGAAGCAACAGCCATTTTAACAGTCATTATTTAAAACAGGAGAGGATCTCTTATATTATAAACAAAGTGGTTTGTGAGTAATCTGTAACTGTCACAGAGAATAACATTATCTGTTTATTAATCTCATGTTTCCAGTTCATTCTCAAACCAAGTTGAATAAAGAACCCTGCACTTTTCAAAGCAATTTGTAAATTTATTTATTTTTAATCATAACTCAAGGTCGGTTTATTTATATTTAAATGGTCTGTTTTAACCTCTTAATACTACAATGTGAATCCAAATGCTTTAATCTAATTCATGACTGTAAAATGTTTTGTACGCTTTCTGCCACATTGACACTCTGTACACAAAAGCCATTCTTGAGATCACGCCATCTTTTAATTTACAGCATGCCTAGTTCTGGGCCGTAGATGCCTTTTTAAGACCTTTTACATGGGGCAGACCTGAGCGTGGTTGCTGAGTGGTTACAACGTGGGACTTCAAACCGAGAGGTCCACGGTTCTATCCTCACCAGGTGTAACTGTATTATGTCCTTGGGCAAGGCACTTAACCCTTTACCCAACGCAGACGATTTCAAAATTTATTATTTTAAATATCATTTTTTAATTTTTTTCAAAAAATTTCAACAAAACCGTTATCATGTGACCCTTCTTTGGAACGAGCTCGTTCCAAAGAGGGGTCACATGATATGTGGCACAGTAGAGGGGTTAATGGATCGATGTGGCCGCGATCGCTGCACCCCAGTCGTCTAGTGGAATTTCGTTAGGACTCACAAATGTTTATTCTGGGGAGGAAGGTCGTAATCACTCCCTCACACGTAAGCTTAAAGAAAATGTCTGAAGCAATGGGTAAACACCAAGTTCGTAGTTTCTCTTGATAAATTCACCATGGATTCCTCGGGAACACTTCAGCTGGGCATGGGTAAGTCAAACACGGAAGAGTACTTACGATTTCTTCGTGATATATTCTTAATTAAATTATAGCGCTCTACACTTGTAAAAAGACTCTGATGCAAAACAAAATTTCGGATACACTTTCACTGAAGAAAAAGTTCGTCTTTCGTTACCAGAGAGGCAGGAATTATTTTCACCATTCGCAAGCTGTGCATCAAAGGAGTTCTTGTCAGGAAACTGACTTTCTGCGGCAAACACCTTGCTTAATATCCAAAATCCCAACTATTCTGTCAGAAGATAGTTTATCGGACCGGATGTTGACCAGGTGTGTGAATTGGATACCCATCCCTCACATAACCATGTTGTAACCGGCTAGACGTCATTACGTGTACTGTATTAAAAGATAGCTCTCCCCTTCTCTAGAAGTGATCGGCTATTATACTGTTAACGAAGTAATGTAATCGCCCTTTATCTTAGAAAACATTAATTCTTTATCAACGGTGAGCTATAGTAAAACCAACCGTGTTGGACAAGTTACACGGTGTCATATCACTGACACGAAGTAATTAAGACTTAGTACAAGGGAAGAATTATAAAACTGTCACTGTAACATAATGGTATATGGTCAGAGAGATATTGTAATCTATTAATTATCGTTTTAATAGGAGGTAATAAATTCCAACGAGGTGTATCCCATACCTTACAACACAAGAATCAACTAGATAGATTCGTTTTACTTCTTTTGACAATAAAATAGGTGTCTCAGAGAAAGAATTTCTGAAGGAAATTCCCATGAAAGTAAAAATTCGTATGTTACACACAAACTGAATTGTATAGCCCGTCCTTGGGACCCCTTCCCCTTGGGGATGAGGAAAAACTCTACGCTCGTCAATAAGGACCCACGGGAGGGCATTATGTGACAATCCTCCCCAAAAAGATTCGAATTTCAAAGGCTGTGCCGAGGAGTTCGAGTCCAAGGAAGAACTCACATACATGCACTTCCGTATAAAGGGCTTGTCCTGCCTCTCAGTAACTGCGAAGTATCCAACATTCTGAAAAATAAAAATGAAAATGGATTTACAATAATTAAGTTGTTATTGGCTCACCATAATGATCATGGAGGGCGTATTCAAACCAGTCTGGAACCAGGTTGGTACCCCACCATAAAAGGAAACGACAATGTGGGCACTTTGGAGGGTCAGAGCAAGGCATCCAGGTGAGCCCACATTCCATATGTACCAACTTTCTGCATTGAGGACAGTTGTATGCCTCCCAGTCACCCTCAGGTATTTCGGTAAAACAGATAACACATATGTCTTGACCACTACTTGAGGTTACGTGATTTATTCTTTGACGTCCCCAGTTTGCCACATGCTGTCGAAGGCAAGAATGCAGCAGTTGGAAATCTGGGTGAATCTTTTCACGCTCAAATGTTTCCCTGACAGTTTTCGTGTGTCGCTGTTGGGCAATTTCAAAAGGGTGTGGAGAGTCCTGCCCAACAGCATTCATGTAATTAAATTCCGATGGCCGAAAGGGGCGAATATTATCATAGAATCGTCCACTCCAACGAGGATCGTTCCAGTAGCGGACAACCTGATAATACGTCGCCGGGTATACTTTGGCCGAGGTCGCATCTCTTAGTGGTCGATCGTCCACCACAAGATGAGGAAAAACAACCTCACCCAAATCCCTACAAACATGATACCGGAGATATACGTCATGAGAAAGTATTTTGACGTCACCAGTATCTTCATCAATGTGACCCTCATCCCAATAACGGATAACTCTCTGGGATGCTTGAAGGGTATCCCTTCTAATACATTGACGACTTACAAAACGTTCGTCATTCAGTAAGTCTCTACGGTAGTCGTATTCATGCCGTTCCCTCTCGAAATCTTCTGCCGTAAGATTCTCGTGATTTTCTGGACTGGCAGAAGCCATGATGTCAAAAATATAGGTATAAAATTAAAATATCCTGTAAACTATCAGTACTTAAAAACTCAATTATTATCGTAATTTATGATAATAATAAAAAAAAAAAAATAACCATATACGTCCTTATATGGGAACTAGATATATATACACGGGTCGTATGAATACCCCTGGCTTTTTGCAAAACGATTTCACCAGTTTTTGTGATTGTCGGAATGTCTGTTCTAGGGATACTTATCTAAATCCATCTAGAATGACACGTTCTGTTATTTACGGATTATTTTAGTATGTTTTGGAATACGCACGTTGATCTACAACTAATAATGACAATCTGTATCCGACGGCTGACCTCAATTCTTTATATCTTTACTACCAAAAGTAAGCATTTACAGTTAAAACTAGAAGTCCTGTTACGAATTGTGCGCTTATCTAGGCTTAATTGCGCGTTGAAATTGCGCGCAACTGCCATATCGAATGGCATCCAAAGTACAGCAGGTTTTCCTGGTTACTCATAGCAAATACATGCAATGTTTCTGCCAATGGACCTCCGGGTTACCCAGAGGTCCATTGGCTGAAACATTGCTTGTGCACAGGCCATGTATACAGAATTTGATAGCTTTACTTGGGCCATAACGCGTACATTAACGCGCATATCAACGTGCTGTTTGTGCGCATTTCATGACAGGACTTCTAGTTTTAACTGTAGTTTAGGTAGCTGATAAGTACTAACTTGAGCCTTCCAACAAACCTCGGCTCTGCAAGATGGGCATGTTGGATGCTCTTGTGACCATTTGCTACCACAATGGGCGTGAACTGGCTTTTACATCTTTCACAGGTCAAAGTGGGTTGAGGACCAACTGTTATATCCTCTAAACAGATACCACAATGGTCTCCTGCTCCATTACACGTGACCTGATCGGGACTCACGTACTTGGAACGCCTTTGTTTAAGATGTTCTTGGCATTTTATTTCATGTTGATAGAGGGCATCGCAAACCATTACATAATCAGGGCACGTACTTTCATGTTGATATAACATACGTACGTGATAACTGTCAGGTTTAGTAAATCTCAGACAGGGGTCTGACTCAGTGGTCATACATTCTATGGATGAAGTGGGGTCTTGCTGAGAAATACATTCTAGTTCGCCTTGTCGGAATGGACGAATTATACCAAGTTCGGGTATTGGCTCCATTCTGTTAAATTCATAATCGTTTGGTGACAACATCCGAAAATCGTAATACCGACCATTCCAACAAGGATCGTTTCTATAATGAATGATTCGATCAGGCCCCGTACCCTGTGCCTCATATGGATTCGCAATCCTTGTAGGTGTCACGTTTGCAACCAATGTAGGCAATGTCATTCTATTGTCTGTGGTAAGGTAATATCGTAAATATACTTCGTGGGCGGTTAGTTCAATATCTCGTGTATGCGCATTATAATGTTGGATTTCCCAATATCTAATTCGTTTCTGGATTGCCCTCTGAGAGAAATAAAGCCTGCGGGCCCATGGTTTGATTGCCATTACTTGTAATTTAGTTTCCAAGTACAGTTCTTGCTCACGGTCAAATTCTTCAATTTCAATAATATTGGCTGAGGCCATCTTTTATTTTCTATTGTAGAACGGACGTCCTTCAATACCAATACACTCAAAACAAATAATTAAAGATAAACTCAAACTCTCATAAATTAGACGATAAATATACCACTAAAATAAGTAACCAAATAACCATTTCACACGACTCTTAAACACTTATATATCTATATACTTATATACACTCTCCTCCGGGCTCAAGTATTCCTGGTGCGTATTCAGTGTCTAAAACTCACCAGCTTATAAAATTGTCTGGGGTAAAGGTTATATCAACCGTTTACCCAATTTCGTTCTGTTATCGCTTTATTTAAGAATATGAAATGTATTGTCACTGCTACTGCGGGTCACAATATGACAATTTATACTCGACCCAGATTACAATGGGCTCCTGCCTATATTTCAATGCCAAGACCCATAGAAATCGATTCTCGGAGAGTTATTTCGGTCATCTTGTTATCTTAATAATCTTGAATCGAATCCAAACTACCCATCTATTGATGCAGCGTTTCGGATTCAATATTACTCCCACTATCACTCGAGGGTAACTGATAAGTTCTATAAATGGTATTTGGTCCTGTTTGGTACTCAAACGTATCTCCAATAAGATCTGGATGAAATTGTCTAAACACAATATAAGGTTGATCACTTGTAGGTCATCTACCTTTATGTCGTTTATGAAGCTTACCCCGAATTTGTACAAACGGGTTAAAGTGAATCATATTACTGGGCGTTTGAAATCTATGTTTCATATGATAAGAGGTTGTCACACGGTGACTGTGACAAGGAAGGGTGGTAGCATCATTGTATTCTAGCAAATCAGGGCAATTGTGAATGGTTAAGTATCTTGAACGATTAGCAAAAGTGATACAATCAGATGCTGCTTTATCATGATAATAAATCAACTGTCGTTCGACTTCAACTGTTACCGTTTCTTGCTGTGTATCGATATAAAAACACCCAAATGGAGCCTCCATGGAGAGGTCTCGTATCATTCTCAGAAACTGCAGTTCATATGTATTTGGTCTTATGATAGGTCTATCTTCAATATGATCGATTGTGTAAAGGGGTCAATCTTCCTGCACATCACTTTGATTGGATTGAAGTGACAAGGACTGATGAGGGTAGGGTAAGGGCATATGAATGTATTCTCGTACCGCCCATTCCCATGGTCGTGGCTGAGGATTAATAGTGTGAACCACTAATTCTGGCAGAGATCTTATTAATTTAGTCTCTTCATCACTTAACAGAGGTGGAGTGGGTTCTATTACTAAATTATCCGAGTTTTCATGAGCCGGGCTAAGAACTGTCTGTATCGCAGATACACTCGACTCCCCCATCACCGAATAGGGTACGGTGGATCCGTTCAATGTATCGGTGGTACTTCTAACCCAGTTGTGATGTGTATAGTCATGGCGAGTTCCCAACAACTCATGATTAGGGCTAGGCTCAGGAACAGTACATGAATTTAGACATGGTCGTGTGGGCAGTCCAGGCAAAGATGAGTATGGTTTTGGATCAGGTCATGTTGACGGACCAGGTACAGGTTCATCAAACATGAACTTACGAGAATCTGGGTCGACGTAACACCCAGGACCCTTAGATTCCGGATGAGGTGTCGACACAGATCCAGGACTATCAGTACTGGATAGGGATATTACTTCTGGACTTGTCACACTTGAAATGGATATAATTTCTGAAAGTAAAAGGTCACCACGGCCACCATTTAAATCTGATTGCTCAGCCAAGATATCTGAAATCAAACACACGCTATAATCACTATCAGAATCATCAATTTTAGTGAAGATATCCGAATTTGAACATTCATATTTGGGCGGAACCAACGCCGAGTTAGTTGTAGACTCATTATCTGCCATGTTTCCAGAAGTAGATGTTTCACTATTTGGTGAACTGGTAATAGTAGAACTATCCTCTTTAAATTGTTTGCTACCACAGTCTGCCATTGCTCACTGAAACGAAAACACACAGTCTGTGAGCTTATTGCTCATTAGAGTTATTGTTTCTATCTACCATAGTCACGTGAACACCAGCAGACTCGGCATCATGGCTCACTCGAGGATACATTTGTTGTTGGGCAGGATTGGGTGAAGTACTGAGATTCTTTATCGCCCGTCTCATCATGTCAGTTATACTCTTTGGAGGTTGAGGTGACGAAGGTGTCACCATTGGTTATGCGTTCATAGTTGCATAAACATCATTATTTGCAGAAGCAAGATTAACCATTTCATTATCAGCATCAGCAGAGATCGTTAGTCGCATTTTACATTTACTCTTACATAGCCAGTTGCATATCTATCTGAGGGTACCGCATTGGTACAAACGCATTGTTTATTCGCTTCTTGTGAAGCGTGTTTACTCACATTTACAAATGGTATAGGTAAAGCCTGTACTTTAAATACTTCAAAGTTAAAGTTTGCATTACTTAATGGCACCTTTACCAAGATTACCAATTTATTGTCAGCATACACCTTGGCCATCATCAATAAATGATAATATTGCCAGAGTTTGTTTTGGACATCTAATGGCAATGACGTATGATCATTCAATTGTGATTCTATTTCCATCAATACATTGGTTAATAGTGAAGGATTTATGAATTTTGGAGATAATTTCTCATCAGCCAAAATATCCATTTGATCATGTAAATCATGCATATAGGTCTCTGCCGTGGTTAGCATGAGTTCCAATTGTGTGAGTATTATTTCAAATTGATGATACGAATTTGTAAAATGTTCGATCAGTACAAGACGTTCTTCATGGTCTTTGACAATTCGTGGGGCTTGTGTCTGGAATTCTGTAACTGATTTTGATAAATCTATCATAAATTCTCGATTTTGTTGGATCGCTTCTCTATTCAAACTTACCATAGTTAAACTCTCTTTAACAACATGCTTAAGTTTAGCTTTATTAGCATATAATTTTTCAATATTACTTTGTAGTCCCTTTAAATCTGAAGCAGACACAGTACCAAAAAGAAAACTTAACTCTTCCCCAACAAAATCTAACAATCCCCATTTAAATTGTGATGAGGTTGTATGGTCATTGAGCTTACGATAGTCATTTAGATCATCTACTACTCATGTGACACGATTATTTATGAATCCGACCTCTTGGTACATATCCGTTATTATCAACTTAAGCGCAACATGAAGGGAAAAAGCATTTTTATTGGTAATATTGTTAGTCTTTTCATAATTTTCTATGACTACATCAAATTGTTGTTCAATTTCAGCATAAAACTTATTTAGATTTCTAACATTCTGCTCTACTTCATCTATGTATTGTATGGATGCTCTAAATCAAAAACATACATCGTTGTCCAATCACTTGTTACCATATTTACTTCTTTTACTTTTCTAAAGATCACATTGTTTCTTATGATAGTATTTCCTTTTCCATTAACTATTGCTAATAATATCACCAAAATTCCAACCATAACTATCCAACGTAACATCATGCTCCTACAAAGAAAGGAAGCAAGAGTTAGCATCATGAGTGAGTCTCTGTCTGTATCTTAGTTACTCTATCATTTCATTGCTAGCTTGTGAAACAACAGATAATACCCATCGATACAAGGCACCATGTTGGTTTGCGAGGCCAACAAAGTATTCCCAGTATTTTCTCTCTTAACAAATCATAAGTCAATATAATTTAGTCACTCATTTTGCCTTCTCCAAACCTCAACCTCTTTGTAGAATGCCTTTATCATTGGAACTGTTATTCGGCTGTACTCCAAGGGGCAGGCTGCACTATCACTGATTTGTGAGAATCGGTGGCATTTTCATGATTCCTCAAGACTGTCTGAATCCTTAAGATCATATTACTTGTGTCAGCCTGTGTTTCCTGCTTGGGTTTAGTTGGATCATTTTGTAACTGATTTACCTCTATTGATTGCTCATTGTCAATCTGTCATGGAAGGTCAATTTTTGGGACAAAGCTCTTTGGCTCTTGGTCTGCCAAGAGCTTTTTCATAGCTTTCTTATGTTCTCTAACCCTATGGACTTGTTGTCGTAATTCTTCCAGGGGAACATCTTCCTCTTCTGAGGAAGAATGTTCTCTGGTTTGTCTCTAACTCCTAACAAGAGGAGCCAAAGGATGTTCCCCCATTGCCTCATGATGCTCTGAGTGCAATCGTTCAGCCAAGGGCACATCATCATTTGAAAATGACTGTTCTTGGATTATTTTTTCTTGCACATCACCCTCAGCACCACTATCACTTGAGTCAGTGTCAGTAGTGGAAGGTTCTGGTGGTACAGCATACCGTATCACTCGGCAGGCCTTTTCTGGCCTTGGCACCTCCCATTCCTGAGGAGCTAGGCTAAGCTTCTCCCCCAAGACATTTAATTATTCTATTTGTTAATTGATCTTTAATTTTATAACTTACGGGCCTGTCTTTTCCATAACTACAAATGGGTAATCCCATCTAGATTGAAGTTATGATCTACCAGATAAATACAAGACTGGGTCACCCACTTCAAAGGTTGTATCTTTTGCTTTTGCATCATGTAATTTCTGTTGTTTCAGAACACGCTTCTTTCACGCAACTTGTTGTTGTAAGAATGCTTTATGTTGTTGTTGTAAAGCAACTTTAAGTGATTCTTCACCTATATATTTTTGTCTCGGCTTAAGTATAGTGTCTAAAGGCAACACTACATCTCTACCATACATCAGATAGAACGGCGAGAACCCAGAGGATTCACATCCATTGAATCTGATGGCTGCCAGAGCTTGATTGAGAAATAGATCCCAAGTCTCGAGTTCATTTCTTGACAATTTTGCCAAAACATTGTTCAAGGTGCCATGAAACCTCTTGACCTTCCCATTAGACTGTGGATGGTAATAAGAGGTCTTTACATGATGAATTTTAAGATACTCTGTTAAGTGTTTCATGATCTCATTGCAATTTTCTGACCCATTGTCTGTTAATAATTCTAACGGAGAACCAAACCTGGGAAAAATTTGTTCGATTAGCAAATTTGCTATTGTTTCCGCCTTTTTGTCAGGCACTGGAAATGCTTCCCGCCAACCTGAATACATATCTATAAAAGTTACTATGTATTTATTCCCAGATAAGGTGGTTGGATGAGGACCACTCATATCCAATGGTAAATTAGCAAATGGATAAGGAGGTTTATCCATTTCTTGTAAAGGCAAGGTATGTTTCTTTGTATTCCTGGCTCTACAAGGTAGGCATTTTTCGACATACTGGTAAATCTGCTTGTATAAACCAGGCCAGTAATATATCCTGCTAATGTTATAATACACTTTATCAATTCCTAATTGCCCTAAGTTGTCATGGTATTGTTCATGTACATCTGTGTACAACTATTTTGGTATACACAATCGCATCCTAGGGTTTTCCTCTGCAGCACTTATGTAATATAAAACTTCCTTGATCATCATATATTTACTACTTACACTAGGCGGTGTGTTAGGACTCTTATATTTCTTAATAATTTCGACAAGTTTAGAATCTTTTTCTTGTTCTAATTTCATATCTAAATTGTTATACTTGATACTCTGGGGTTCTTTAGAAGATTCTGTATTATCATTGATTACATGCACATATTCTCTGGGGTCAATCTTATCACTATTTATAACTCCAACCTGTAAAGATTTATCTGTCTCAACATTGTCCATCTCATAATGTGGATCTGCATTAGCCATCCCTTCAGGTAATCTTGAGAGCAGATCAGCACAGGTATTTTGTCTTCCAGGCAAATATTCAATCCTACAATTATAGCTGGCTATTTTTAATGCCCATCATTGTACTTTGGCATTATTTTGTGGACTCGTCAATAGGTATCGCAGGGGAGCGTGGTCTGTCTTAATGACAAACTCTGCACCCTGCAAATAATTATTGAATTTGTCCAAAGCATATGCGATGGCAAATGCCTCTTTCTCAAAAGTGGACCATTTTTGTTGGGTCTCACCTAACTTATGTGATAAAAACACAATAGGTTTTTCATCAGGAACTCCTGGTAATTGACCCATACCATCATCACAAGGTTGAGTTAGTATCGCCCCAACACAAATGCTCGAGGCATCAGTGTAGAGTATGTATAGTTTTCTTGGATTTGGGTACGACAAATGTGCCACCTGGTTTAATGTTTCCTTCAATTCTTCAAAGGCCTTTTGTTGGGCCTCCTTCCAATAAAATCTTGAATATTTCTTAGTTAGTTCTAACAAAGGGGCGGTGATTTCACTGAACCTTGGTAGAAATCGGCGGTAATAAGATAGCATCCCAAGAAAACTGTGCACTTCAGTGACAGTTTTTGGTGGTTTTAACTTTTGAATAACAGAGACTTTAGACTCTTCTGGTTTGATGTCGTCTTGGTTTATCACAAAGCCAAGATAAGAAGTTTCAGACTGAAAGAAGGAGCACTTCTTTGCTTTTAATTTGAGCTTGTGCCGGCGTAATCTTTGGAATACTTGTTTAATGAGATTCAAGTGAGACTTTTCATCTCGACTAAAAATCAAAATGTCATCAATGTAAGCAAAAGAGAAGGCCTCTAGGCCTTCTAAGACATACGTCATGAGGGCCTGAAATTCTGAGGGGGCATTTATTAAACCATAGGCATTACATTGAATTCATAAAGGCCTTTGTGACAAACAAAAGCGGTCTTAGACCTATCTTGTTCATCCATCTTGACCTGCCAATAACCTGACTTCATATCAAGACTGGTAAAGTATTTACACCCATTCAGTAAAGTGAAGATATCATCTATGAGTGGCAACGGCCAGTTCGTGACCTTCGTAACTCCGTTGAACTTGTGGAAATCCAATCAAAAGCACTTAGAGCCATCCTTCTTGCCAACAAGCAAGCAAGGAAAACTCCAAGAACTGTTTGAGCGTCGAATACCAGCCTCTAACATTTCAGCCAAGGCATCATCCATGATCTTTCGCTTCAGGAGCGGTACTCTGTAGGCTCAACTTTTTATAGGAGGAGAGTCTCCAGTATCAATCTTCATCTTAACTGTGTCTGTTTGGGTTAACTCCTTATCTGTCTTAGCAAATAAGTCTTTGTTTTCATTAATAACTTGCATTAATATATGTCTCTTATCATCCGGGACCTGAATATCTGCCTCGGTGATCTCATTTTTATTTAATTCAGGCTGGTTTGTCAATACTTGTTTTATTTCTATGAGTTGTTCCCCTTGATCCATGGGAGTCAGTCTTCCAACTATGCACCCACGTTTCAAGGTGCAATGTTTGTTTGTACTAATGACTATCATTACCAGAATATTTCCATGACCATTTGTCACTATACTATTACTTACCAATAAACCTGGTTGTTCAGCAATAAAACCTTGTTTTGAACCCTGATGTTCTAAAAGTTCAGAGTCAAATGTTGATCTTGCTGCTGCAGCCTTGGCTGTACACAAGCAAGTAGATTGGGGTTTAATTTCAACTTGATTAACCAATCTGGTTAAACAGCTAACATGCAAGTCTTTAACTATGGGAATAAATTGACCCAC
Source organism: Pictodentalium vernedei (assembly GCA_031216915.1). Classification (NCBI taxonomy): domain Eukaryota; kingdom Metazoa; phylum Mollusca; class Scaphopoda; order Dentaliida; family Dentaliidae; genus Pictodentalium; species Pictodentalium vernedei. Next base: position 776,026,229 of record CM062295.1, read on the forward strand.
TAACTTCAATCTTCTAAGTTCCCAGTAAATGTAACTTTATTGCCAGTAATCCAATCAAGTCCTAAAAGCATTGATCAGTTGAGCTCATCTAAAACCAAGAATTCATGCAATTGGAAAATTTCATTGATAGAATACTTAAGTTTAATTACTCCTCGCGGTCTAACGTCAACTCCTGATACACCTGATATACTAGGTAAAGTTTTCCTATCACCATGTAGTTGAGGCCTATGTTTCAAGTTTTTCCAAAATTTGGTACTAACACAAGAAGTCTAAGCTCCCGAATCAAGTAGAGCTCTGACTCGTTGTTTACCTAAGTGTACCATAACACTATCCAATGAAGCTGTGCTGTAATTAATTGTAAGTGTTTTCAAACCTGAGTTGGATTGTTTTTGTTCCACTTTATTCTTATTTTCTAAGTTTTTAGTCTCCTTATATCCCTTTTGATCCGTTTTAATTAAGTTATTTCTATTTTTCTTCCCTCTTGGCTTTTTATCTGTTTTCATTTTACTACCAAGTGTTTTGCTTTCAAGGGCATTGCTACTACCATGTTGTTTATGGGAGTAACTATGTAGTTTATTTACTTCCTGTTGGCCATCTTAGCTGCCATTTTGTTTCTGGCAGCTATTTTGTTTGTTTACATCCTGTCGGTCATCTTGGCTGACATTTTGTTTCCGGTGGCCATTTTGTTTGTTTACATCCTGTCGGCCATCTTGGCTGACATTTTGTTTCCGGTGGCCATTTTGTTTGTTTACATTCTGTTGGCCATCTAGGCTGACATTTTGTTCCCGGTGGCCATCTTGTTTGTTTACATACTCAACTTCCTGTTTCACATTTTTGCTATGTCCTGTTCTAATTTTCTCTACTATTTTCACAGTTTGACTCACATTATTCTGACAAGCCTTGTGGATTATAGTTACTATATCAGATTGTAAGTCAACTATGTGTATTTGTTGAGGCATGACCTTATTTCCAAAAGTGTTTGCTTGATTTTGAATAGCATTAACTATAATTTCTGCACATTTGTATTTTGGAACCCCAAAAATTCCACTGCTAATAACAGGCATAGCCAGAGTAGAACACTTCCTTTTCTGACATGTCTGTAATATTCCCATCACAGTTTTATATAAATCTTCAAAACATGTTTTTATCATGATACTCATTCCACCTGGGTCCAACTGCGTGGATAACCTTGGAACAATGCAAATATCCACCAGTGGTTACCATATTTCCACCCACTGGTAGGGGACCATTTTGAGCTAAGTATTCCTGGCATTTTCTCTGAAGTGCTGGGCCAGGTCTTCGAGCTATGGCATTTGCTGCACCCCTGGCATGTACCAAATGTGAGTTAGCTGGGTTAACAATAGCATCTGCCCTTAATGTTGTGATACCAGCTTGCCATACCCTCACCTTCAAGCTGTTCCCAGCTTGAAAAGTGAAAGTATGTTAGGAAAATCTGTCATTTTCAGAGTTATAATTATGCCTGTTGTTCTTCAGATCAGTAAATTTTCTGCAATTTTGCACCCCTGGACAGTCTTTTGTCCAATGGCTTCTGACTGTACATCGGTCACACCATTTTAACCCCTTGCAATTCCTAGTATAATGGGTTTTACTACTACACTTTTCACAAACTCTAGCAAATTTAAAGGGGGTTGGGTCCAGGGGACCTTGACCTTTCAGCTCATCCTTCTTTTCACCTGTTGTTGGTTTTGAAGTAGAAGTTTTGATTCAATTTTACACTTATTACTTCCTGTTTTTCTTACATTTTTATTATTTACAGTAGCTTGACTGTCACTCTCACGAGTGTTATTTACACCTCTAATACCTAGTTTTGTAGGAGAACCATTTCTGAGTCTCGTTGACTCATATACCTTAGTTACTATGGGTGAGCCAACTTTGGTTCTCGTACATTTTTGCTGCCATTTCATCTCATTATTTTTATTTATAACTCTACAATTATTTACACTGGACTCCTGTGGTTGTTCAACTTTTATTCCTCTCTTTAGTTTGCCTTTATTATATTTACATAGTTTGGGAGCTTGTGGTTCCTGTTGAGACTTAACTTTATTTACTGCCCCGCGTGAACAGAGTTTTCCTCGTTTAAATTCACAAAACAATCACAGGTGAACTGGCCTCTCTGGTGACAGCTGTAGCACTCAAAGTTTAACCTATTTCCTGGAGATTGTACCTCCAATGTTCTGACTTGTCATGTTAAATCAACTCGACAATCTTTTTGGATGTGGCCTATACGATTACAGTGCTGGCAGATGAGTCTCGGGGGCCTTACAGGCTGATGGTATCGATTACCCAGGGACCTCGCATTCTGCTGATATCGATTACCACCCATTTTTCGATTAACCTGTTGATAAAAGGGTCTCGGTCTATCTGGATTTCTGTCATGTGACTGACGGTAACCATTGCAATTGCTTTTTGTTAAAACATTCACCTTATGCTTCTGTCTGGTGGTTTCCACCTACATCGGAGTTATGACTCACGTGTCCTCGGCGTCTTCTGCTATTTCAGGGGGTATATTTGTCTCATATTCTTCATAACATGGGTTTTCGAACCCTAACTTTCAAAGATTCCATGCGTGATTTAAACCGTAATTTTGCTGAGGCGTCTAACAAAGCCTGGCTCATCGCGTTTCCTAACATTGTGGGATCTTTTCTGATCAATTTCATTCGAACATCACTGTCGAGTAACCCATCGCAAAAATAATCCGCAATTTGCGTTGGATTATGGGGCAATCAACATTTTCCATGTACGCATCTTTTGCCAAATCAAGCATTCATTGGCCATAAGTAATGACGTTCTCATGCTTGGTTTGCTTCATATACCTCAATGCATTGTTAGCCATATTAATATCCATAATAGCACTATACCTTTTCTTCAATTCCTTGTAAAGTTCTTCCCATTTCATATCGGGTCGGGCCTTGATTGATCGCAGAATAAAATCGGCGACCACAAATTCACTGGTTTGGGCCGCTATCATGGCTTTTTGGTCTTCCCCTATTTTATTTGATTCACAGTAAAGCTCCAGGGATTTAATCCAGGACCTGAACTGCGCTGGGTGGCCAGAGAACTTTTTAATATGAGTGATTAATGCTTGAGACTGCGTGGCATTTGCTGTAGTGGCTACATTTACATTGCCACTAATTATTGTTTCATGCAAATGTTCAATCGCGGCCGTGGCGGGACTATCCTCTTTTCGTTCGACTTTTATTTTTAATCGATCGATTGCCTGCTGTAGTTGGTCAACCTCTGTTTGATGTTGACCCCTAAGCATAACTCACTCATCCTGATGACAAGTTTTCATGTCTTCAATCAATTGCGTCCCACCTAGGTCTAAGTGTTGAAGTTGTTTTTGCAATTCTTGAATTTGGACTTCACGGGCATTAATTTCACCCTGAGCAAGTACTAACTGTTGTTGAACTTAATCAAGGTCAGACATGCTGATTTCTTATAATTACAAAACTGTCTCTGCTGACAAATAATAATGAAACATGAAAATCAAGCTACTCACCCTTTTATGACGCTGCTGCACTGAACGTTCGTTGTCTTCTTCTAGAATTTCTGCTGATTTCCTTGTTGAGATGAATCGTGCCTGCCTGTTGTCCTCTGATGTTTGACTTAAAGTTTCTGAGTTATCCGGGTTGGATGGGGTTAATCAATGAGTACTTGCATGGGTAAAGGGCTCGGTGTTGGGTTTATTCACAATTCTGTCCTTTGCCCTCACAATGTTTTGCACCCATAGTGTTAAATTCTACCGTTAAACAATCGGGAATCTGGCGTATTTCTGCAGCGGTTTTGTTATTTTCAATTAAACACTTGGTGGAACTGTTCACTGCGTCCCGGAACTGGTGTAGTATCCCATATTATCGGCTGGCGGTCTTAGACATCCGCCCCTTTTAAGAAAAAGATCGTGAAAATTTTCAAGAGAGCATCCTCCTGGTCACGGCAGCAAATTAAGTCTACGTGTGGCACAGTAGAGGGGTTAATGGATCGATGTGGCCGCGATCGTTGCACCCCAGTCGTCTAGTGGAATTTAGTTAGGACTCACAAATGTTTATTCTGGGGAGGAAGGTCGTAATCACTCCCCCACACATAAGCTTAAAGAAAATGTCTGAAGCAATGGGTAAACACCAAGTTCGTAGTTTCTCTTGATAAATTCACCATGGATTCCTCGGGAACACTTCAGCTGGGCATGGGTAAGTCAAACACAGAAGAGTACTTACGATTTCTTTGTGATATATTCTTAATTAAATTATAGCGCTCTACACTTGTAAAAAGACTCTGATGCAGAACAAAATTTCGGATACACGTTCACTGAAGAAAAAGTTCGTCTTTCGTTACCAGAGAGGCAGGAATTACTTTCACCATTCCCGAGCTGTACATCAGAGGAGTTCATGTCAGGAAACTGACTTTCAGCGGCAAACACCTTGCTTAATATCCAAATCCCAACTATTCTGTCAGAAGATAGTTTATCGGACCGTATGTTGACCAGGTGTGTAAATTGGATACCCATCCCTCACATAACCCTGTTGTAACCAGCCAGACGTCATTACGTGTACTGTATTAAAAGATAGCTCTCCCCTTCTCTAGAAGTGATCGGCTATTATACTGTTAATGAAGTAATGTATCGCCGAGCCCTTTATCTTAGAAAACATTAATTCTTCATCAACGGTGAGGTATAGTAAAACCAACCGTGTTGGAAAGTTACACAGTATCATATCACTGACACGAAGTAATTAAGACTTAGTACAAGGGAAGAATTACAAAACTGTCACTGTAACATAATGGTATATGGTCAGAGAGATATTGTAATCTATTAATTATCGTTTTAATAGGAGGTAATAAATTCCTACGAGGTGTATCCCATACCTTACAACACAAGAATCAACTAGATAGATTCGTTTTACTTCTTTTGAGAATAAAATAGGTGTCTCAGAGAAAGAATTTCTGAAGGAATTTCCCATGAAAGTAAAAATTCGTACGTTACACACAAACTGAATTATATGTAGCGTCCTTGGGCCCCCGCCTCCCCTTGGGGATGAGGAAAAACTCTACGCTCGTCAATAAGGACCCACGGGAGGGCATTATGTGACAGATATGGTTTTGTTGAAATTTTTCGAAAAATAATATTTTTCAGCTGCTGAATTTGCATATTACGCGGGAGGAAGCGGGCGATTCGTTAGGTAAAGGGTTAATCCCGATTGCCGATGAGCTAACCCTGCTTGGACGAAGTTAGTACATTGCAGAATCGGACAGTTGTTCGCCAGTTCCAGGCGTTTCTCTCCTGATACACCGACTTCCTTCACCGGTAATATTGTCCGCAATGAGGTGCATCTGCCTGTCGAAAGGGTTGTTAATCCTTAATCAAAACAAGGAGTCTGACTAATATTTCAAGCATAGTATGTGACCTATAAACCTTGGAAGAACACAAAACAAGTCGAGAGTCATCAGAGGTTCAAAATATGGGTGAAGGTCACTAAGGTCGCCCAGTGGTCAGTGAGTGAATTTTTTAGGAATGCGAGAAATCATTGTATGCTCTCCTAATGCATTCCCGAAGTTTATACATGGATTTCATAACTTAAATTAATAATATCAATTTAATTTGCTCTTGTCATACTTTTTTGGTCAGAGCCAAAATGATTTTTCAATTTTCGATCAAATTCTCTGACTCTTCCAATCGGCTTGCAAACGTTGTCGAAATTCCGACTCAAGTCTGAGACCAGTCCTGTTTTTTAAATTGATTATTCATTGTTCCGACCCGGAGAAGTCATATGGAAGGAGTAGGTATTGGCTGAATAGCTGTCAGTCAAAAATCTTTATGTAGCCTGGTCAGCGCAAGGGAAAGGGAAAACTCGTGGACCTACCTGGGAAAATGCATTTCTCTAGAATGACATTTTTCAAAATGACTAGATTTAAGCCAAAGGGAGGCTTCTGAATCAATCTCAGTCCAAAAATTAAAAATTTTCCGTGAAGGAGGCCCCCCATCCCTACCATTGAGCGGGGATATCCTCTCCCCAAGGGGATTGGGGCCCAGAACGATATGACATAAGCAGGCAGTGTTGGGACTCAACCCCCAGTTAGAAATCCAACTGATTACACCCCCTTCCCACATTGAAGACCCTCTAGTTACGTCCCGATCACTACTTTTGAGTTCTACCACCACTGTATCTGATTTGTGCCATAGTTACCTTCATCCATCGAATCAAGAAGATTAATTTTTCTTATATTATTGAAGTCCTTAGCTAACAGAGGTGACTAGTACTAAAATGCTACAGAGTAATATGCAAAATGCATTTTTATTTATAATTTTTGAAAAAAAGAAGCAATAAAAAAAAAACGTTACCCGAAAAGCACAAATACACCGCAGCTTTCACCTCGTGATCTAAGGTTTAAAAAATTAGTATTTCAAAAACTTGAACTGTCCAGGGGAAATTGAAAACTTCAATCAATAATGACAGGTTATACTTGTGAATTAATACTAAATTCCGGTAGGGGTGTTTTGTCTACCAAGCAAATATGTACAATTTGTTGGGGCAAAGCACCAGAAGCGCAAGTAAACTTTCAGTTTATGAACCACCAAGACGTACTTGTTTCTGAGTCTTTTCTAGAGAAAAATAAAATACATAAAGGGTATAAAATCTACCTCACCATAATTGAATAGATCTAACCTCCCTGTATTATTTCACCCACAAAAAAATGTTATTCCCTAGGTGAGGATGGTGTACACTGATGAAGTAAAAATATTTAATAAATTCATTCTCTAATTATTTTTTTTTTTTCTTTTTCTAACTACATATCACATAGAGGTATAAAAAGAGAGAATTAATTTTTTTTGTGTTATTTTATTATACTACCGGATAAAATAGGTTGATGGAAATGCCCCCAAAATTGTAATTTCAATTTTCCTCTATTTATAATTCTAATACTTAACACCATTTGAGGGCTTTTCGGGAAATGCTGCCAAGTTTTAGATTATCAACAAACCAAAAAAATCGTTTTTATTTTGCATATTCAACAACATATTTCAGCTGGTACTATTTATACATGCTCACCTGTTTATCATCAAGCCCCCAGACCCCTTTGATCATGATGTAGCTTCTAATATCACGAAGCAACCAGTACAACAAGACCATGCACGAAAAGTTATATATTCAAACCTTCTGTTGTTGGTGATAAAACTGCAGTTCAAAATGACAATTAGGAAAAAAATGATTGATATTTCCACTCATCTGGTGTAGCCATTTTCCTTTCATTGGAGTTTTATGTGTTCCATTTTGTGATGATAAAAATATTTTCATTGATCAGAAACTGCAAGCACCCGCTGACATTCATTTCTTTGTCATTTCATGCACAGGCGCTTGTCGTATTATCAGAATTGTACATTTTAAATTAATATTAAGTCTATACTATCTATACTAATATACTAGACGGCCAGACACTCTTCAGACCCCGATTTTCAACAAACGGGGAAATTTGTTACTCCCCAGAACATTTCCGTAGTTCATGCATGTATTTCTACACTCAAACACGTTGGTGTGGCCAAACATGTTGAAAGTAGGTCATGCTCCTATCCCAAGCATGGTATGGCATATGGACTTGGAACCAACACCAAATGAGTCGAAACGCAATAGAGGTACAAATTATTGGTCAAGGTCATTGAGGTCACCCAGGGGTCACTGGGTGTATTTTCAGAATTGCCGGAAATCACAATTTTTGACACAAAGCGCATTCCTAACTCAAGCATGGTACAATGCATGGACCTGGGGCTAGCACCAAATGAGTCAACACTTGATGGAGGTTCAAAATATGGGTCAAGGTCACCGAGGTCAGCCAGGGGTCAATGAGTGCATTTTCCAGAATTGCAGAAAATCACATTTTTTAACCTGCAAATGCTTTCCGAGAATTCATACATGCTCATATCTCAAGTATGGTATGATGCTTGGACCCGGAACAAACACTCAATGTGTCTACACTCGATGGTGTTTCTAAATATGGGTCAAGGTCACGGAGGTCACCTGGGGGTCATTGAGAGCATTATTCAGAATTGCTGGAAACACATTTTTTGACCTCCAAATGCTTTCCCAAAATTCATACATGCATTTTTTCATGAAAAAAGTGGGCGTGGCCAAAAATTTTGAAAGTGTGTCACGCTCATATCTCAAGCATGGTATGATGCATGGACCTGGAACTAACACTAAATGAGTCTACACTCGATGGAGGTTCAAAATATGGGTCAAGGTCATAGAGGTCACCTAGGGTCATTGAGTGCATTTTTCAAAATTGATAAAAATGACATTTTTTGACACTCTAAAACATTCCCAAAGTACATGCATGCATTTTAATGTGAAAAAGGGGGTCATGTTCATATCTCAAGAATGGTATGACAAAGGGACCTGGGACTAACCCCAAACGAGTCAACACTCGATGGAGGTACAAAATGTGGGTCATGGTCACAGAGGTCACCTAGATGTCATTGAGTGCATTTTCATAATTGATGGAAATCACATTTTTGAACCCCCTAATGCATTCTCAAAGTCCATCCATGCATTTTTACACAACAAATAAGCCTCTATAAATTCTCTAAGTGACAATTTACTCCATTCCTAATTGAATGAAAGCTGAATGTCTTCTATTGTCTCATGCAGCTGCCATTGTAAGACAACTTCTGTTTTATATGTTAATATCAAAAGTTTAACTCTTGGCAGATTTGAGACTTCCTATATGGGTACTGTCGGAATAATTGTTATTTTCGTAAAATCACTGAATATTGGTGAGCGTTCAATGGTAGTTTGGAATAGAATATCTGAAAATGCTTTTCGATATTCAGATTCACAATTCAATTCCAAGAATATTTTCTGTTATAAGGTTGCAGTAAAGTTTAACCCAATCCCTATTTCGGTTGCATAAAAGACAGGTGCCGTCGAAAATCACTCCATTTTTCAGAATTTGGTAAGTTTAAGTGACAATTTACTCCATTTCTAATTGATTGAGTGCTGAATGTTTTCTATGGATGCATACAGTAAGCAAAATGTGACATCTCTTGTTTTATATGCTATTATTAAAAGTTTAATCCATGGTAGATTTGAGCCTTCCTTTATGGGTACTATCGGAATAATTGTTATTTTCGTAAAATCAATGAATATTGGTAAGCGTTCAGTGGTAGTTTGGAATAGAATATCGGAAAATGCTTTTTCGATATTCAGATTCACAGTTCAATTCCAAGAATATTTTCTGTTATAAGGTTGCTGTAAAGTTTAACCCAATCCCTGTTTCGGCTGCATAAAGATAGGTACCGCCGAAAAAAAAACTTTCATTTTTTCAGAATTTTGTAGGTTTAAGTGACAATTTATTCCATTCCAAATTGATTGCGGACTGAATGTTGTCTATGGACGCATCTAGCAGGTAACGTATGACAACTTTTGTTTTATATGTTATTATTAAAAGCTTAACCCTTGGCAGATTTGATAGTTCCTATGTGGGTACTGTCGAAATAATTATTTTCGTAAAATCAATCCATGAATATTGGTAAGCATGCAGTGATATTTCAGTCCTACAGAAAAGTGCAAATAGTTAACCCCCTGCACACTATGTAATATGAAATAATGCCAAAACTGACCGGTGACAGGTAAATAATGAATGGAAACGTCATTGCATTGAGAATAGAGAAGGAACTAATCGTCCCCTCGGTTTCCACGCGATCCACGATGTTCCCTCTGGGCCTGGGCACTCGACAAAGATATTAAAGTATTGGACAGGGATAATAGAACAAAGTCTGAAAGTTTCATGTAGCTGCCTTGGCGGCTGCTCGTCAATGCACTGGGGCTCTCTCCGGATTGTCTGGCTCTTTCTCTACCGGTAAAATTAACCGTCATGACATGACCATGGCTACTTAAGTGTTGTTAAACCCCAATATAAAATGTGTATATGACAGATGCTTCACTCATTATTACTAGTATATGTTTGTCATACTTATGTTATGCTATTTTAAATACAATCTTTTAACAGTGAACATAAATTCATGACTCGCTTCCCAAGTTGTAGAAAGATGTACAGGACATCATATTTTCTCTCACCTCCAGTTTTTTGGAGTCAAAGTCGCGCCATGATTATGTATTGTAAAAAAGAAATGAGAAAAAAAGTTGACAAGACATAGCGACACAAACATTTACGGCAAAATCACCAATAAGGTTGGTTATTAATGCTTGGTTAAACAGTAAAAACAGGCTCGTAGACACCATGCAATGGGTGTGTGACGGCGAGTCAACATCATAATCAAAACTAAGGGCGTGATCTCATCCGTTTAGTTTTTATTTCACCCAGATGGAGGCTATTGCGGACACAATCTTAGGACGTATGGAATGTAGTCCGGGTACCTTCAGCAATATATCATGCGATGTCCCCATAATGTTACATTAAGAAGACATATACAATGTATAAATTTAATATATAATATCAGGTCGTCTAAGTGTTACATTAGGATACTATATATATTTCATAATATCCAGTACTCTTTACATAATCACATTAGGATTGCACCGTTGCGTGTTTGCCACCAGTTCATCGTGATTGGATATGTCTTATCGTGTTGTTGAACGCGAACACGATTGTAGCTTTTCCAGCGTTGAACAATGGTGGATAAAGGTCATATTCAGACAAAACATTGAAAGGGGTGGTGGGGCAGGGAGGGGGGGTGGTGATGGTACGATTGATATCGTGACCTTCGTATACCCCGGCCTCTTACTAAAAAAATCTCACCTGAATTTATCCATGGGTATAACCAGTTTACAATGTTTGGGCTTTGCAGAATCTTATAGCAATCTTAATGAGATTGTTTTGGGCTGAAATATTCCTGACTCGGGTGCCTAGGCGACTAGAATATATGCAGGCGACCATATTTCCACCATCTTCAATATTTCTTTTCAATGTAATTTCCCCCCGAATGTCATCAACATGCGGTGTAGGGACTATGTACATTCTTAATAAGAATGTTTCGGAGAAAAGATGTTCCTGAGTCGGATGACCAGGGGCAGAGAGTGGGAGGGTTTGGGATTATGCAAGCAAGGACATCTTATGTCACTCTCAATAAACATAATATGTCTGTAGTGACACCACTATACAGAATATTGGGTATCTATAGTCTAAATAAGAATATTTTTTGAGAAGAGAGAATTTTTTTTGTCTTGCCTGGACGCCCAGATGAGAGGGGGCGGGGTGGCGGTCAGTGGGGATGGGGTGCTGAGGTTGCTGAGGTTGGGGTTTGGGGGTTCAATGCAGGCCACGATATTTTTCTCCACCATACCTTAATATTTTCCTGAACAGAGTATCTCACTGAGTGTCACTATTTTTCAGAATGTAGGCGACGAACATGTAGGATCAGGGTGTGCAGTGACTCATTGGCTGGAGCATCGGACAATAAACCGAAAGGTCAACTGTTTGATCATGACCGGCGTCATCTGTGTTGAGTCCACGCAGAAGACACTTAATCCTGATTGTCCACGTGGTGGCCCGATGTCGTTGTGTACTAAGGCATACTGTACTTTGATGCTGCACGTTGCATCCACCTCAGCTAACCCTGCTTCTGCCAGGTTACTAAGTTGGAGTAACTTGGCATCTGCTCGTCAATGAACTGGGGGCTCTCTCCGGATTGTCCTGTTCTTCCTCCACTTGTAAAATTGACCGCCATGACATGACGTGGCTATTTAAGTGTTGTTGAACCCCAATATAAAATTTGTATAGGACCAATCAAATGCTTCACTCATTATTGCTAGTACATGTTTGTCATATTCATGTTATGCTATTTTAAATACAATCTATAAAAAGTCAACAACAATTTATGACTCACTTCCCACGTTGCAGGAAGATGTGCAGGACATCATATTTTTTCCCACCTCAAGTCTTTTTGAGTCAAAGTCGCGCCATGATTATGTATTGTAATAAACAACTGGGAAAAAGGTTGACAAGATAGAGCGACACAAACATTTACAGCAAAATCGCCAATAAGGTTGGTTATTAATACTTGGTTAAGCTGTAAAAACAGGCTAGTACGCACCATGCAATGGGTGTGTGAGGGCGAGTCTGCATCACAATGAAAACTAAGGGCATGATCTCATCCGTTTAGTTTTTATTTCACCCAGATGGAGGCTATTACAGACACAATCTTAGGACGTATGGAATATAGTCCGGGTACCTTCAGCAATATATCATACGAAGTCCCCATAATGCTACATTAAGAAGACATATATATATTTAATATACAATATCAGGTCGTCTTAATGTTACATTAGGATGCCATATATATTTCATAATATCCAGTTCTCTTTATGTCACATTAGGATTGTACCTTTGCGTGTTCATCGTGATTGGTTATGTCTTATCGTGTTGTTGAACGTGAACACAATTATAACATTTCCAGCGTTGAACAATGGTGGATAAAGGTGATATTCAGATAAAACATTGAAAGTTTGGTAAGGCGGGGGGAGAGATGGGGGGAGGTACCATTGATATCGTGACCTTCCAATGCCCCGGGCTCTTACTAAAAACTCTAACCTGATTTTTTCCATGAGTGTAATCAATATGCAAGTTTAGGCTATGCAAAATCCTATAGCAATCTTAATGAGATTGTTTTGGGCTGAAATATTCATGTCTCAGATGCCAAGGTGACTAGAATATATGCAGATCTACATGCAGTGTGTGGACTATGAACAATCTTAATAAGAATGTTTCGGAGGAAAGATGTTCCTGAGTCGGATGACCAGGTACAGAGAGTGGGAGGGATTAGGGCTATGCCAGCCAGGATATCTTCTTTCATTCTCAGCAAACATAATGTGTCTGTTATTGGCACTACTATGCAGAATATTGGCTATTTACAATCTAAATAAGAATGTTTTGAGAAGAGAAAAGTTTCTTGGGGTTGGACGCTCAAATGGGGGGGGGGGGGGGGGTGGTAGTGGAATGGGTGTATTCAAGCCATGATATTTTCCTCCCCCATACCCTAATATTTTCCTGAACAGAGTATCTCACTGAGTGTCACTATCTTTCAGTATGTAGGCTACGTACGTGTAGGATCAGGGTGTGCGGTGACTCATTGGCTAGAACATCGGACAAGAAACCAAGAGGTCAACTGCAATCATGCTCGGCACCATATGTGTTGAGTCCACGCAGAAGACACTTAATACCGATTGCCCACGTGGAGGCACGCTGTAGTTATGTACTAAGGCATACTGTACTTCGATGCTACTCGTTGCATCTTCCACAGCTGCCCCTGCTTTTGCCGGGTTAGTAAGTTGGACAACTTGGCGGCTGCTCATCAATGCACTGGGGCTCTCTCCGGATTGTCCGGCTCTTCTTCCACCCGTGAATTTCACCGTCATGAAATGGCCTTGGCTATTCAAAGTGTTGTTAAATATAAATATACACTTATTATGCTAGTACATGTTTGTCATATTTATGTTACATGTATGCTATTTTAAATACAATCTACAAAAAGTAAACAAAAATTCATATCTCGCTTCCCAAGTTGCAGGAAGATATGCAGGACATAATATTTTCTCCCATCTCAAGTCTTTTTGAGTCAAAGTCGCGCCTTGATTTTGTGTTGTAATAAACAACTGAGAAAAAAGGTTGAAAAGATAGAGCGACACAAATATGTACAGCTAAATCACCAATAAGGATGGATATTAATACTTGGTTAAGCTGTAAAAAACAGGCTCGAAGACACAATGCAATGGGTGTGTGACGGCGAGTCAACACCATAACCAAAAGTAAGGGCGTGATCTCACCCGTCTAGTTTTTATTTCACCCAGATGGAAACTGTTACGGACACAATCTTAGGGCGAACGAAAAGTGGTCCAGGTAACTTCGGCAACATATCATACGAAGTCCCCATAAAGTTACATTAAGAAGACATATATATATTTAATATACAATATCAGGTGTTCTTAATGTTACATTAGGATGCCATATATATTTCATAATATTCAGTACTCTTTATGTCGCATTAGGATTGTTTTGCGTGGGTGGCGCCAGTTCGTCGTGAGTGTTTATATCTTATCGTGTTGTTGTACGTGAACACAATTGTAGCATTCTCAGCATTGAACAATGAAGGATAAAGGTGATATTCAAGGAAAACGTTGAAAGGGGTGGTTGGGACGAGGGCCAGGTAGGATATCTGATATCGCGACCTTCCTATCCCCCAGCCCCTGTGCTAAAAAATCTCACCAGAACATTTTCTTGTGTGTAATCAATATGCAATGTTTAGGCTATGCATAATTTTATACCACCCTCAATGAGATTGTTTTGGGCTGAAATTTTCATGACTCCGGTGCCTAGGCGAGGAGAATATATGCAGGCGATCATATTTCCACCATCTTCAATATTTCTTCTCAACATAATTCCTCTCCGAACGTCATCAACATGCAGTGTATGGACTATGTACAATCTTATTAAGAATGTGTTGGAGAAAAGACTTTTCTAACAGTGATGCCGAGGTGCATTGAGAGGGAGGGGCTAGGGATATCCAATTCAAGATATCTTCTGTCACTCTTAGCAAACATAATATGTCTGTTAGTCAGATCACTATGCAGAATATTGGCTATTTACAATCGAAATAATAAAGTTTCCAGAAGACAGAATGTTTCGGGCCAGGACGCTCAGATAGGGCGGGGAGGGGGGGGGGGGGGGTGATGGTGGTTGGGGTGTGTGTTTGCAGGCCTCGATATTTTCCTCCACCATACCCTAATATTTTCCTTAATAGAGTATCTCACTGAGTGTCATTATTTTTCAGTCTGTGGGCTACGTATGTTTAGCACTGGGGTGTGCGGTAGTTCATTGGCCACAGCATCGAACAAGAAACCGAAAGGACAACCGTTCGATCATGACCAGCGCCATCTGTGTTGAATCCACGCAGAATACACTTAATTCCGACTGCCCACGTGGAGGCCCGATGTCGTTGTGTACTAAGGCATACTGTACTTCGATTCTGAACGTTGCATCTACCTCAGCTAATCTTGCTATTGTCGGGTTAGTGGGGGCGGGGGGCGGGCGTAAGTGGTATGGATGTATGCAAGCCATGATATTTTCCTATTCCATACCCTCGCTTCCCAAGTTGCAGAAAGATCTGCAAGATATAATATTTTCTCCCATCTCAAGTCTTTTGGGGTCAAAGTCGCGCCTTGATTATGTATTGTAATAAACAACTGAGAAAAAAAGGTTGACAAGATAGAGCGACACAAACATGTACAGCTAAATCTTCAGTAAGGCTGGTTATAAATGCTTGCTTAAGCTCTTAAAATCAGGCGCGTAGACAGCATGCAATGGGTGTGTGGCGGCGAGTCAAAACCACAACCGAAACTAATGGCATGATCTCATCCGTCTAGTTTTTATTTCACCGAGATGGAAGCTGTTACGGACACAATCTTAGGGTTACGGAAAGTGGTCCGGGAACTTCGGCAAAATATCATATGAAGTCCCCATAAAGTTACATTAAGAAGACATATATATATTTAATATATAATATCAGGTCGTCTTAATGTTACATTAGGATGCCATATATATTTCATAATATCCAGTACTCGTTATGTCGAATCAGGATTGTACTTTTGCGTGTTTGCCGCCAGTTCATCGTGAGTGGTTATATCTTATCATGTTGTTGTACGTGAACGCAATTGTAGCATTCCCAGTATTGAACAATGAGGGATAAGGATGATATTCAGAGAAAATGTTGAAAGGGGTGGTGGGAGCCAGGTAGCTTTGATATCGTGACATTCCTATCCCCTAGCCCCTGTGCTAAAAAATCTCACCAGAACTTTTTCTTCAGTTTAATCAATATGCAATGTTTAGGCTATGCACAATTTTATAGCACTCTCAATGAGATTGTTTTTGGCTGAAGGTTTCATGACTGAGGTGCCTAGGCGAGGAAAATATATGCAGGCGACCATATTTCCACCATCTTCAATATTTCTTCTCAACATAATTCGTCTCCGAACGTCATCAACATGCAGTGTATGGACTATGTACAATCTTAATAAGAATGTTTTGAAGAAAAGACTTTTCTGAGAGTGAAGCCGAGTGCATTGAGTGGGAGGGGCTAGGGATATCCAATTCAAGATATCTTCTGTCACTCTCAGCAAACACAATATGTCTGTTAGTCAGATCACTATGCAGAATATTGGCTATTTACAATCTGAATAAGAAAGTTCCGAGAAGACATAATTTTTCAGGCCAGGACGCTCAGATGTGTGTGTGTGTGGGGGGGGGGGGGGGGTATGGGGGGTTGGGGTGTGTGTATGCAGGCCTCGATATTTTCCTCCACCATACCCTAACATTTTCCTGAATAGAGCATCTCGCTGAGTGTAATTATTTTTCAGTATGTGGGCTACGTATGTTTCGCATTGGGGTGTGCGGTAGTTCATTGGCCAGAGCATCGACCAAGAAACCGAAAGGACAACCGTTCGATTATGACCGGCGCAATCTGTGTTGAGTCCACGCAGAATACACTTAATTCCGATTGCCCACGTGGAGGCCCGATGTTGTTGTGTACTAAGGCATGCTGTACTTCGATTCCGAACGTTGCATCTACCTCAGCTAATCCTGCTATTGCCGGGTTAGTGGGGGCGATGGGGGGGGGGGGGGGGGGGCGGTACGTGGTATGGGTGTATGCAAGCCATGATATTTTCCTATTCCATACCCTCGCTTCCCAATTTGTAGAAAGATATGCAAGACATAATATTTTATCCCATCTCAATTCTTTTGGGGTCAAAGTCGCGCCTTGATTATATATTGTAATAAACAACTGAGATAAAAAGGTTGACAAGATAGAGCGACACAAACATGTACAGCTAAATCTCCAATAAGGTTGGTTATTAATGCTTGCTTTAGCTCTTAGAAACAGACTCCTAGACAGCATGCATTGGGGGTGTGGCGGCGAGTCAACACCACAACCGAAACTAAGGGCGTGATCTCATCCGTCTTGTTTTTACTTCACCGAGATGGAAGTTGTTACGGACACAATCTTAGGGTGTACGGAAAGTGGTCCAGAAACTTCGGCAATATATCATACGAAGTCCCCATAAAGTTACATTAAGAAGACATATATATATTTAATATACAATATCAGGTCGTCTTAATGTTACATTAGGATGCCATATATATTTCATAATATCCAGTACTCTTTATGTCGAATTAGGATTGTACCTTTGCGTGTTTGCCGCCAGTTCGTCGTGAGTGGTTATATCTTATCGTGTTGTACGTGAACGCAATTGTAGCATTCCCAGCATTGAACAATGAGGGATAAAGGTGATATTCAGAGAAAATGTTGAAAGGGGTGGTGGGGCGGGGGCCAGGTAACTTTGATATCGTGACCTTCCTACCCCCCAGCCCATGTGCTAAAAACTCTCACCAGAACTTTTCCTTGAATGTAATCAATATGCAATGTTTAGGCTATGCACAATCTTATAGCACTCTCAATGAGAAATTTTCATGGCTCAGGTGCCTAGGCGAGGAAAATATATGCAGGCGACAATATTTCCACCATCTTCAATATTTCTTCTCAACATAATTCGTCTCCGAATGTCATCAACACGTATTGTATGGACTAAGTACAATCCTAATAAGAATGTTTCGGAGAAAATATTTTTGCTGACTCTGAACCGAACGGACAACCGTTCGATCATGACCGGCGCCATCCGTGTTGAGGCCAGGCAGAATACACTTAATTCCGATTGCCCACGTGGAGGCCCGATGTTGTTGTGTACTAAGGCATACTGTACTTCGATGCTGAACGTTGCACCTACCTCAGCTAATCCTGTTATTGCTGGGTTAGTGGGGGTAAGTGGTATGGGTGTATTCACGCCATGATATTTTCCTCCTCCATATCCTAATATTTTCCTGAACAGAGTATCTCACTGAGTGTCGTCAATTTTTAGTAGGTGGGCAACGTATGTATAGGATCGCGGAGTGCGGTAGCTCAATGGGTAGAGCATTGGACATGAAACTGAAAGGTCACCCGTTTGATCATGACCGGCGTCACATGTGTTGGGTCCAAGTAGAAGACTTTATCCCGGTTGCCCACGTGGGATACGGTGTCGTTTACTAAGGCATATGGTACTTCAATGCTGCATATGCCCTCAACCGCAGCTCACCCTTTTTCTGTCGGTTTCGTAATTTGGAGAACTTCTCCGTTGCTCGTCAGTGCTCGGTGGTTCTTTCCGGATTGCCTGGCTCTTTCTACACCTGCGAAACTATCCACCATCATACGACCTTGATGCTAAATATGTTGTAAAATCCCAATATAAAATATGTGTTGAACCAATCAAGTACTTCACTCATTATTGCTAGTACATGTTTGTTCATATTTATGTTGTGATATTTTAAACATATTCAATCAAAACTGAACCAAATTCATGACGACGCTTCCAGAGTTGTAAGAAAATATGCAGCCCATAATATTCTCTCCCATCTCAAGTTTTTAGGTCAAGATAGCGCCATGTACATTGCCTTAAAAAGACTGGGAAAACAGGTTAATATGATTGAGAAGCAGGGCCGTCGAAGGGGAGGGGGGATCGGCGGAGACGTTCGCTCTGTAACAATACCGGGTCCGGGGTTATTGGGGTCCGATCCCTGGGTGCGATTGACCTTTAACACGGACAAACAAATATAATATTTCAGGCTGTTATGCTTGTGGCAATTTATAAACAATTTTATGTTACGCCAATTGCGCCCCCCCCCCCCCCCCCACCCTTCGCGAGAATAAGTGGCCATGTGTAAGTTCCCAAGCTTTTATTATGGCTAAAAATCAGGGAACCCTTTCACACCCTGAACGAAACGTTCCGGTACCCATCGACGAGGTGGCGACAACCCCTATCGTGCTAGCCCCCAAATTGCCCCTTCGTGGCTCATTTGATCGCCGCAGACACACCACGCAACTACAAAGTTTCATAGTGTTGTAGTTACGTTGTATGTTTGCAGGGATGCCACGGGAAAGGATCGAACCGACGACCTCTTGGTTTTAAGTTCAATGCGATGCATGAGTTAATGTTTACTAAACAAATGCTGATGTACTCAGCCTATTTTAAGGTGCTTTTAAAGTGTAAACACGAGATATTCCTAAACCAATGCTCTAGCGATTTCCCTCTGGGATAGTTAGGCATTTCCAGATATCCAGTTCAAGAATATCTTTCCATTTGAATACAAAATAAAGAGACCTCAAATAAACATATTTATAATAATACGGCCAGAACAAAACCTAAAAAAATGGGGTGGAGAGGGAGGGTTTTGCCATCACTCACCCAATTATTGCTTTGGAATGTAAATTATTTTTTTCAGGAAGCGAAGTTCTTGTTTTGAGAACAGAAGTTTATATTGACACGGGTCTCCCCCAAAACAACCTTACGGAGACTTATACAATATCAATATAGAAAAAGTCTACGTAATGTATGTTTCGGGGAAAGAAAACATTAGGGGGTCGCCATTAGGGGGACATGGGTAATATATCTCGTTTTTTCCGTCATATCGTACATTGCTTCACAATTTAAACAGCGGTTTATTTAAAGGGTTAATAATGCTGACAGGCTTGTAAATAGGATGTATAGAAAGCAATGTCCCTCTAAGGGCGGTTTTTTTACCATGTCCCCTTAATGTATGTTACAAGGTTATATATATATATATCTGATTTCTGCATTAAGGGGACCATCCATAAAAACCTGCATTAAGAGGACATTTTGTATATATTTTATTTTGGTATTTTTTTGGTTCTCATTTGAACATTCTTACCCTCTCATATTCAAATAAAGTACGTGCAAGCTTCAATTCTGTAGAAAAACCACTAGTTACAAATATATAAATTTGTTGGTCCCCTTAATATTTTATAAGTATATTGGATACTTTAAGGGGACCAGCATATATATTTATATATCTGATTTCTGCATTAAGGGGACCATCCTTAAAACCTGCATTAAGGTGACATTTGATTTGAGCATTAAAAAAAAAAAACCTGCAATAAGCAGAGACATCCCTGCAGGTGGTGGGGTAGTAAGGGTGTCTCACCACAACCCCCTAACCCCACCCCCCCCCCCCCCCCCCCCCCCATTATTTGTACAAAAATCAAGATAGTTGGGAAAATTTTCAGGCAAAAATTTCAACAGTTGGAAATTCGAAGCATTGTTGTAAGGGAGGTATTTTTCTTTCTAACGGAGGTATTTTTCTGAATGTGGTTTTACATTTGCGTGAAAATTCCAACTGCCAACTCCCACCGGCAGACTTCTGATCAAACAAGGCAAGATTTTCCCGCTACCCTGCAGCTCCTAAGTTAATTCCACAACCGTGGTCGTGGTACGCAGTTTGTTCTCCTCTATATGCAATGCACTCAAAGATTACAGTTTGTATTAGGACTCAAAATGTGTCCCCTGTGGGGCTGTGTTCTGAAATTTTAAAGCTACTTCCAAATTTGTGCACAGTTTTCTTTGGGTATGTAATCTCACGAAAGACAGATATACCCAGAATATAAGTTTTTATTTGCATTTGGAATTGTTGAATTAATATCTCACACATATTGTGACATATAGGCTGACTCATTACTCATACTTTGAAAGCATAATACATGGATGTTAGTCATTGAGATCATCTCAAGATTAGTGTGCCCATTTCTCAGCATAACCTCATATTTGAGATGATTAATTCCTAAATTATCGGTTGAATACTGATTTTTTTTAGCATTCTCCCTACATGTACAGAGCTGTAATTGACACAATGTACAAAGAAGGATGACGGGTCCAACTCACAGACTCCAGAACAAGAAGAAATTGTCGTTTGGTGCTGTCTTGAAACCTCAAATGATGTATATCGATATTTAGCTGCAGTCATTTAAACTGCTTGGAAATATTCTCAGGATGCTCTAAATCCTACCGACACAGTCACTGGGAGTCAACGTTTTGACAAATAATGGGGGACTGGGATGCTCTTTAAGTATCCATCTTCAGTTGGAATTTCGGTAATTTTTCCTTCTTTTCTCCAATATGCATTTTGAACTATTTTCAGTCACTACATTTGGAACGTTTTTTTAAACTTATGTACACCCTCCCCCCCCCCCCTCCCGGGGCCAATTAGGCATTTTTTTTCTTTCGTCAAAAATGCTTTTGTACAGTTTTGGTTAAAGTTTGTGGTTAAAAACCCAGACAAACACCACCACCCCTCCCTCCCCCCCCCCACCCCCATCACGCATTTTTTTTATTTCCTCCAATATGCATTTTGAACTATTTACAGTCACTGCATGCGGAACCTTTTTTTTAAACTTACGTACCCCCCCCCCTCCCCCCCCCCCCCCCGGCAATTACGCACTTTTTTTTCGTTCGTCAAAAATGCGATTTTTACAGTTTCGGTTAAATTTTGTGGTTAAAAACCCAGACAAACACCACCACCCCCACCCCATGGTGCCAGTTAGGTATTTTTTTTTCTCTACTCAAAATGCGTTCTGAAGGATTTAGACTGACCATATGTGGAAAAAATGGACTCCCCTAACACACACCCACTTTCCCCCACCCCCACTGTCCAACCCCACCCCACCCCCTCCTCACCCAGGGCCATTCACGCAATATTTTTTCTTTGGTACAAAATGCATTTTTAGCCTGACTGTTTATAGTCAGGGCTATAGTCATGACTTTCGTCCGTCCATCTGTCGGTCCATCCATCTCCTGTAAACAATTGGTTTCCGACCGATAACTCCAGTTTGGATTATTTGATTTCAACCAAAGTTGATATGTGTATTTTCCAGCCAATAATACAGGCCAGGTTTGAATATAGGTTTCACAACTCCCTCCACCCGCCCCCCCCCCCCCCCCAAAAAAAAAAAACACACACACAAACGTGTCACTTAGGCATTTATTCCCAAAATGCATTTTGAAGGATTGGGAGTTATTACATGCAAAAAAGAAAACTGACTTGTATAGCCCAACAATGCTTTATGGACTCCATCTTTAATCCTTTACCTAACACAAGTTGTAGCCAACAGTACAAATTATTTTTTCTGAAACATCGGATTTTTTTCATTTTTTACTTCTAACCATGGCTTATTAGTCCTTATTGGAACAAGCTCATCAAGTGTGTTCCATAAATAGGTCATGAAGTATGTTTTGAAGTAGAGAAATGAAAATATAAAATTTGAATTGCAAATTTTGTATATCACGAGTGCAGATATGGCAGATTCGTTAGGTAAACAGTTAACAAAAAATGGCTCCGACTATTTTGCGTCTAAGCATTGCCATTGCTGGGACAGTCGGGCTGCATGCGTGACATCACTCTAGTTTAATTATTTATAATTCTGCTGTCCATGCCAGATGATTTTTTTCTAGTTTTGGGATGCTACGGCAGAAATAATGCCCAGATTTCATTAATGGAAGACTAGGGAGTCCAAATATCAACCTAGGGACTTGATTTGAACAAACTTGAAGGATGTTGTATACCAAATATCAAAAAATTCTGACTGGTGGTTCTGGAGAAGAAAATTTTGAGAGTATTACCAATTTTGCACTATGTTAAATCCCCCCCCCCCCCCCCCCCCCCCCCCACACACACACACACAATAGAGAAGACAAATATCAAACCAGGGACTTTTTTGAACAAATTGAATCTGAACACTCAGTGGATGCTGTATACCAAATATCAAAAGATTCTGAGAGTATCCCAGGAAGCAATTTTTTAAAGATTATTCCTCATATTTATATGGGACTAAGTTAAAATTCGGGCGCCAATAGGGAGCCCAAATATCAACCAAGGGACTTAATTTGAACAAATTTAAATCTGACCTCCCCAAAGATACTGTATACCAAATAGCAAACGATTGTAACTGGTGAATCTGAAGAAGATTTTTTGAAGATTATTCCTCATATTGCACTAAGTTAAAACATGGGCTCCCTTAGAGAGCCAAAATATTGAACCAGGCACTCGATTTGAACAAATCTGAATCGGTCCCTCCCCCAACCCTAGAGATGCTGTATACCAAATATGAAAGCATTCTGACTTGCAGATCTGAAGATTTTTTAAGAAATTTCCTCACATTGCACCAAGTTAAAATTCGGACTACCATAGGAAGCCTAATTATTAACATACAGACCAGATTTGAACAAATTCGAATATGCCCCTCACCTCCAGATGCTGTATCTCAAATATCAAAATACTCTAATGGATGGTTCTGGAGAAGATTTTTGAAGAAACCCCCTCATATTGCACTAAGTTAAAATTCAGGCTGGTGAATCTGAAGAAGATATTTAAAGAAATACTCTCATATGGCACTTAGTTAAAATTTTGGGGGCTCCCATAGAGAGCCCAATATTAACCCAGGGACTTGATTTGAACAAACTTAGATCTGACCTCCCTAAGGACGCTATATACCAAATATCAAGATTCTAACTGGTGGATGTGAAGAAGATTTTTAAAGATTATTCCTCACATTACAATAAGTTAAAATTTGGACTCCATTAGAGGGCCCAAATATTGACCCAGACACTCAATTTGAACACACCTGAGTCTGCATCCCCCACCCCACCCGAGATGTTGTATGCCAAATATGAAAGGATTCTAACTGGTGTATTTGAAGAACAAGATTTTTAGAGATATTTCCTCATATTGCACTAAGTTAAAATTCTGGCTTCCACAGGGATCCCAAATATTAACTCAGGGACCCGATTTGAACAAACTACAATCTGACTCCCCTAGAGCTGTTGTATACCAAATATGAAAAGCATTCTGACTGGTGGGTCTGAAAATTTTTAAAGAAACTTTCTCATATGGCACAAAGTTGAAAGTGGTGTTGCCACAGGTAGCCCAAATATTAACCCAGGGACCCGATTGGAATAAACTTGAATCTGCCCTTCCCCTACCCCCAGATAATTCCCTTATATTGCATGGTAAAATGACGCCGCTCCCCCCCCCCCATAAGCAGCCCAAACATTAACCTAGACACTCAATTTGAATAAACTTGAACCTGACACCCCTGGAGATGTTGTATACCAACCCTGAAAGCATTCTAACTGGTGAATCTGAAGTAGATTTTATTAAAGGAATTCCCTCATACTGAACTAAGTTAAAATTTGGGCTCCCATAGGAAACCTAAATATGAACCCACTGACTCAATTTGAACAAATTTGAACCCCCCCCCCCCCCCCCCACACCTATCGCACAAAGGTTAATCAGCCCCACCCCTCTCCCCATAGGAAGCCTAAATATAAACCCACTGATTCAATTAGAACAAATTTGAAACTGACATCCCAAGAGATGATGTACACCACATATGAAAGGATTCTGACCAGTGGAAATGAAGAAGATTTTTAAAGAAATCTCTTCATTTTGCACTACTTTGGGCTCCAACAGAGAGCCCAAATATTAACCCATAGATACATTTGAACAAACTTGAATTGATACCTCCACCCCCTCCACGCGAGAGGTTATATACCAAATATGAAAGCATTCTGACTGGAGAATCTGAAGAAAAGGATTTTTAAAGATTATCCCCCATATTGCTCAAAGCTAAAATTGAGGCTTCCAAAGGAAGCTCAAATATTAACCGAGGAACTTGATTGCACAATTTTGGATCTGACCCAAATAACAGTGATGTATACCAAACATTAAAAGATTCTGACTGGTGGTTCTGAAGAAGAAGAATTTTAAAGATTATTCCCCATACTGCCCCAAGTTAAAAAATCAGGCTTTGAGTCCAAATATGAACCAAGGGGCTTCAATTTAACAAACTGGTATCTGACCCTCGTATGGATGCTGTACACCAAATATCAAAAGATTCTGATCAGTGGCCCTGGAGAAAAACATTTTTTTTAAATATTTGCAAATATGCTGACTAAGCATTTTTTCGATGCCCCCCCCCCCCCCCCCCCCCCATTCCCTTACAGAACACCATAACACAACCGATGGCAGTTGCTTTACCAGTCAATTCTACTGGTCCTAAGGATGTTTCATACCATGTTTCATACCAAATAACAGTTCTCTGCTCCACGTGGGATATATGACTTCTTTATTTTAAAGTTTGGGTGGGGGGGGGGGGGGGTATATAGAAATCACCCTGTCCGTCCGTCCGTCCGTCCGTCCGTCCGTCCGTCCGTCCGTCCGTCCGTCCGTCCTAAACTGTTCGAAGAATTTTCACGAAACTTTACACAATGGAAGAACTCCATATGAAGATGTGCATGAAGCAATATAATTCCGTTCTGACATTTCCAAGGGGAGATAATCTAACTTATACATTTTAATGTACCAAAAAGGCTACAACTGAGGCGCGGGGGGGGGGGGGGGGGGGTATCACTTTGTGAGCTTGCTCACAGTACCTCTAGTTGATGTTTAAGGTCACATATTACTGCACAATGGCAAATCATGACCATGATAGTTTTATGGGTGGAGGAAGCCAGAGTACCCGTAGAGGAGCACCGAGCAATGGTGAGCAACTGTCAGCTCCCCAACATTCTAACTCCACACAAGCAGGGTTAGAATTGGTTGAAAACAGATGCACCATCGGCATGCAGTATGCCTTAGTACACCTCACCATGCACCTACGTGGGCAATGGGGTTGAAGTGTCTTGCACACAATGCGATTGTCTGGGCTTGCAGCCTGCACTTCTACCTACTGAGCCACCATGTCCCTGTTCCGTGTGGTTTGGGAAACATAGGCATTTGAAAATATTTCTATTTTTAGCCCCTGGGGTTCCCACAGGGACACATAATTTTTTTTTACACGAATCAAGTACTTATGACTCAATAATACCACTTACCAAATTTGATTCAAATAAGACAATCAGTTTAGAAAATAGAAATTTGGGGAAGACACAAAAATCTTGCCCCTCCAATTACGAACGCAAAGAACCAATTGCTCAGAGAACTTCGTTTGAACAAACTTGATTCCACACCACACAAGGAAGCTCCATACCAAATATCAAGTCATTGTACCCACTGGTTCATGAGAAGATTTTTTTTTTAAATTTTGGAGCATTTCCCCCACCCCCACTCTATGGAGCATGGCAACTTCATTTGAACAAACTTGAATTTTTTTGCATGAGTCAAGTACTTGTGACTCAATAATTATACCTACCACGTACCAGATTTGGTTGAAATCGGATCATCGGTTCACAAAATAGAAATTTTGGGTGGGGCTAAAATCTTGCCCCTCCCATTACAAAGGCGAATATTGCTGCACAAACTTCATTTGAAGAAACTTAATTCTACACCTCAAAAGGAAGCTACATACCACTGATTCATGAGAAGAAAATTTTTAAATAAGCTCTCATCTTGAACAGAATCCAATATAAACAGAGGCCAAGAATGAATTTACATCAGGCAATCAATCTCCATAGGATCCATTGTCAATCCTCGAGCCCCTCAGGAGTGACTACAATAGTCCAAGCATCATACCTTGTCTTTATTTAATCAAAATGTTGGTGTGGAGCCCTTTGACACAACATATGTTACTTAGTTACTCATCTCTAGAGTGTACTTAAAAAATTGAATTCTTCAGCTACTTGGCTGCTAACAAATAACTTGGAATTATGTTTCTATTTGGGCGGGCATACAGTGAGTACAATGACGGTTAAAATTGGACTAAGAGTTCTACACAGTGAAGAATTGGGTGGTGCCTAAAATCTGGTGCTCCACGAAAATGGCAAAGACAATGAAAGTGTCAATGACACTGCAGCTCAATTTGTTTAAGACAAGTACATGTACAGTATGTGACACAGCAATGACAAACATCTAGGTAACGACCTGATAACAAAGGTACTTGTGAAGTATTGTAACGGTCTGTACATAAATGCTGACCGTAGCCTATAACAAATATATAGGTAAAGCATTGTAAAAGTGGGGTGGCAGTTAGATGCTAAACTAGAGAAGAAGTCATTGAGTCCCAGAGTGGGTCTGACGGAACCCAAAAATATTTGTTCTCATAGCACAGTGATAACAAAGGCACCCAAAACACTCGTTAGTGTCACAAGGGGATAACAAAAGAAGAGAAAAAGACTCATATTATATGTGATGTATTCCATATTACTAAACATTCCTACAAAAATTTATTCAAATCAAACCTTTCATACAGAAGTTTTGTACAAAAAACTGATTGCACTAATTTTGGTACACAAAGGCTGCTGGCGGCCATCTTGAATTTTGGACCGCACCCTAAAACACTCTTTCTCGTCCACGGTGATAACAAAGGTACTCAAGAAGTTTTGTAAAGATTGGTTCATAAATATGGCTTCTAGCCTGAGCCGTAAAGAAGTCGTGTACAAAAAACTGATTGGACCTAATGTCGGTATAAAATGGCCACTGGCAGCCATCTTGAATTTTGGACCGCGCCCAGAAACAATCGTTCTCATCCCAAAGTGGTACATTCGTACAGAAATTTATTCAAATCATAACTTTCATACAGAAGTTCTGTACAAAAAATGATTGCACTAATTTTGGTACAAAATGGCCGTCGACAGCCATCTTGAATTTCGGACTGCAACCAAAAACATTCGTTCTCGTCCCAAGGTGATAACAAAGGTACCCAATAAGTTTCGTAAAGATCGGTTCATAAATACGGCCTCTAGCCCAAGCCGTATTGGCATTTGCAGTTACAGTGCTGAAAGTAACATTGCATAGATCAAAGTATTACATGTGATGTATCCCATGGTACTAAACATTCACACAGAAAATTATTCAAATCAGCGCTTTCATGTGAAAATTCTGCGCAAAAATCATATTGCACCTAATTTTGCACAAAATGGCTGCCAGCGGCCATCTTGAATTTCAGACCGGACCCCAAAACACTCGTTCTCGTCCCACGGTGATAACAAAGGTACCCAAGAAGTTTCGTAAAGATCGGTTCATACATACAGCCTCTAGCCCGAGCAGTGTGCACTGCTCGACTGATGGCCAGACGGACGACGGGCCATGACAGTACCTCAAAAGTGACTTCGCCAAAGTTGAGCTAAAAATGGAAATGACAAAAATGGCAAAAATGGGAGGGTAGGATAAAATGGCAGAATTCAGAAATTAATATTAATTATGGAGATGGAGGGCACTGGCACTTTGGGTATACGGAAAGTTTTCCCATTCGGAAACGTTCCTATCAATAAACTTCCCATCAGTCAAGTTCCCATCAGTAAACTTACCATCGGAAAAGTTCCCATCAATAATATTTAAGAACGGTATGACATCTATATTAAACTACAGAGCCCCTTTTCCAACAATCATCACACAAGAACCTGACATCATTTTCTGAGAGGTTATTGGGCTAATTTGTTATTTCAAAATGAGCAATGCCAGCTATTCCCTCAATAACAGTTTTGCCATTCCCAGACAGGCAACTAGACATAACTGGAATACAGGAGGTAGGGCGGCCTCAAGGGGCGGAGGCAGAAGGCCCAGGATCAGGAGAGTATTGTCTAGTCATAGGTTAGACACCTTAGCTGTTCCTCAGGAAACAGCCTAGAGGATACCCTAGCCTGGCCACCTGAGCTGATCTTCTATTGGCACAAACCTTGTTATACAAAGCTGCACCTAATTATTATTTTATATTGTGATGGGATTTTTTCCACCCCTCAATATCAGGTGATGGGAACTTTTTCGATGGGAACTTTGTTGATGGGAACTTTTCTTGATTGGAACCTTTCCTGATGGGAATTCTTCATGGACTCAGTACTTTGATATTAGGTTTATCAGCTTGTCTGGATGAACTTTAAGTAACTTTCTTTTTAAAACTTGCCTCTGATTAAGAGCTTGGTGGGCTGCATAGTTTACCAAAGAATTTTGTGCAAAAGTCGGCTGATCAAACAAGGGTATGGACTGCACCCCAAAACGACAATAAAAAAAGTGTTGTTACAAGGATCTTCAGTTGAAGCTTAAAAGTCTTTGTGTTGATTTTGTGGATAAAACAAAAAAAACATCAGAGCTTCTCGAGGGTGCAGGTTATAATATAAGGCTAACCATCAGCTTTGTTAATTCATTATCTAACACAGCATCTGAGATCCCTTGTTAGGCTATTATATCTCGATTCACCTACAGATATGGGATATCTATAGAACCACCTTAATGAAGAGGTTCTAATTATACCCATATTTGTATGTCTATACTGAAATATTGCATGATTTCTTTCAGACACAGGGAATAATGAAAGTGTCAATGACACTGTAGCTCAACTTGTCAAGACATGTACATGTATAGTATGTGACACAGCAATGACAAACATCTAGGTAATGACCTGATTACAAAGGCACATATAAAGTATTGTAACGGTCTGTACATAAATACTGACCGTAGCCTGTAACAAATGTATAGGTAAAGTATTGTAAAGGTGGGTGACAGTCAGATGCTAAACTAGAAAAGAAATCTTTGAGTCCCAGAGTGGGTCTGACTGAACCCCAAAATATTTGTTCGTATAGCACAGTGATAACAAAGGCACCCCAAAACACACTCATTCCTGTCCCAAGGTGAAAACAAAGGTACCCAAGAAGTTTCGTGAAGATCAGTTCATAAATACGAGCTGTATAGAAGTTGTGACAAAAAACTGATTGGACCTAATTTCGGTACAAAATGGCCACTGGCAGCCATCTTGAATTTTGGACCGCACTCAGAAACACTCGTTCTCGTCCCAAGGTGATAACAAAGGTACCCAAGAAGTTTCGTGAAGATGGGCTGATAAATACAGCCTCTAGCCCGAGCCGTATTCATATGTGCACTTACAGTGTATAAGTAGCACTAAATAAATCAAAATTCATCTAATTTGCATAATTTCTGCACGAGAAAAAAACCCGTACTGTATGTGATGTATTCCATTTAACTAAACATTCATACAAAAATTTATTCAAATCAGAACTTTCATACAGAAGTTCTGTACAAAAGACTGATTGCACTAATTTTGGTACAAAATGGCTGCTGGTGGCCATCTTGAATTTCGGACCACACCCAAAACACCCGTTCTCATCCCATGGTGATAACAAAGGTACCCAAGAAGTTTCGTAAAGATCGGTTCATAAATAAGACCTCTAGCCTGAGCCGTATAGAAGTTGTGTACAAAAAACTGATTAGACCTAATTTCGGTACAAAATGGCCACTGACAGCCATCTTGAATTTTGGACCACACTCAGAAACACTCGTTCTCGTCCCAAGGTGATAACAGAGGTATCCAAGAAGTTTCGTGAAGATCGGTTGATAAATACAGCCTCTTGCCCGAGCCATATTGACATGTGTACTTACTGTGTCTAAGTAGCACTGAAAAAATCAAAATTAATCTAATTTGCATAATTTCTGCACGAGAAAAAAACCCGTATTATATGTGATGTATCCCATGGTACTAAACATTCACACACATTTTTTTT
The DNA here is from genome assembly GCA_031216915.1 of Pictodentalium vernedei. Classification (NCBI taxonomy): domain Eukaryota; kingdom Metazoa; phylum Mollusca; class Scaphopoda; order Dentaliida; family Dentaliidae; genus Pictodentalium; species Pictodentalium vernedei. Next base: position 776,056,573 of record CM062295.1, read on the forward strand.
TTCAAATCAGCGCTTACATATGGAAGTTCTGGGCAAAAATCTGATTGAACCTAATTTTGTACAAAATGGCTGTCATCGGCCACCTTGAATTTCGGACCGCACCCCCAAACACTCGTTCTGGTCCTACGGTGATACCAGAGGTACCCAAGAAGTTTCGTAAAGATTGGTTTATAAATACGGCTTCTAGCCCGAGCCGTATTGGCATTTGCACTTACAGTGCTGAAAGTAACACTAAATACATCAAAGTTAGTCTAATTTGCATAATTTACGTACGAGAAAAAAAACCCGTATTATATGTGATGTATCCCATGGTACTAAACATTCATATATTCGAATACAAAAAATTATTCAAAGCAGCGCTTTCATATGGAAGTTCTGCGCAAAAATCTGATTTCACCTAAGTCTGTACAAAATGGCCGTCAGCGGCCAACTTGAATTTCGGATCGGACCCCAAAACACTCGTTCTCGTCCCACGGTCATAAAAAAGGTACCCAAGAAGTTTCGTAAAGATCGGTTCATAAATACGGCCTCTAGCCCGAGCCGTAGTGAATTGTTGACGGACAGACTGGCCATGGCATGAGCTCAAATTTGGCTTCGCCAAAGTTGAGCTAAAAATGCATCAATTTATATTGACAGCATAAATTAATTCCTGGCTACGAGCAAATTTGCTTATTCTTTTCATTTTCTTCCATCTTTTCTTCAATAGTAAATTGTTTTTAAAGCATAGTGCGATATCTCTTTATCACAAGACAGAACCATACATTTGGAATTAATCAATTAAGTATATGGAAATATTTCTTATATTTTTCCTGCCAAATAATATTTATTTTGTTAATAACGGGTTAGTAACTCTCACTTTCGTTGTAGTCAAAATGTATCAAAATGGTTGTAAAAACAACAGAAACAAGAGGTCCCACAGGGCCTGAAGTGCTCACCTTGAACAGAACACAATATAAACAAGAGTCCAAGAATGAGTCAACACTAAGCAATCCATCTCCATAGGATACGCTGTCAATCCTTGAGCTCCTCATGCCTTTTCTTCAGTTGAACATAATGTAAAAAATGGAGATCCCCTTTGAAGCCCCTTGATACAGCTTATGCGGATTAATCTTAGTTACATACCTCTAGAGGGTACTGAATACAGAATTTCTAATTTTTCAGCTACATGGCCAATTCAGGCTCCCATATGGAGACCAAATATTAACCCAGGCTCTCGTTTTGAACAATGTTGAATCTGACCTCCCTAACTATGTTGTATACTAAATATGAAAGCATTCTGACTGTTGGATCTGAAAAAGAAAAATTTTAAAGAAATTTTTTCATATTGCACTAAGTTAAAGTTTGGGCTACCATAGCGACCCCAAATATTAACTTATGGACCCTATTTGAACACACTTAAATCTGACCCCCTCCCCAAACCCCCACCCCCCCCCCCCCCCCAGAGATGTTGTATACCAAATAGGAAAGCATTCTGACTAGTGGATCAGAAGAAGAAGATTTTTAAAGAAATTTCCTCATTTTGCACTAAGTTAAAATTTGGGCTACAATAGGGCGCCCAAATATTAACCCAGGGAACCAATTTGACCAAACTTGAATCTGACTCCCCTAGAGATGTTGTAAACCAAATATGAAAGGATTCTGATAGGTGAATCTGAAGAAGGAAGAAGATTTTTGAAGAAAATCCCTCATATTGTACTAAGTTAATTATAGGTTCCCATATGGAGCCCAAATATAAACCCAGGCACTTGAATTGAACAAACTTGAATCTGACCCCCTAGAGATGTATACCAAATATGAAAGTATTCCGACTGGTGAATCTGAAGAAGAAGATTTAAAAAAATTATCCCCATATTGAAGTAAGTTAAAATTTGGGCTTCCATAGAAAGCCAAAATATTAACCTAGGGACCTGGTTTGAATACTCTTGAATCTGACCCTCATACCAATGATGTATACCAAACATTAAAAGATTCTGACTGGTGGTTCTGAAGAAGAAGATTTTAAAAGAATATTCTCCGTATTGCCGTAAGAAAAAACTCGGGCTCCTGTATTGAGCCCAAATATGAACCAATGGGCTTTATTTTAACAACCTTGTATCTGACCCCATATGAATGCTGTACACCAAAAATCTAAAGATTCTGACTATTGGCTCTGGAGAAAAGATTGTTTTTTTTATTTTTGCAAATATGCTGACTCAGCACTTTTTCAATGCCCCTCTACAGAACACGCTAATATAACCGACGGCAATTTTTTTTTACCTTTCAATTCTATTGGTCATAAGGATGCTTCATACCAAACAGCACCTCCCTGTTCTGTGTGGTTTGGGAAATAGGGGCGTTTGAAAACATTTCTATTTTTAGCTCCTGAGGTTCCCATGGGGATGAGGGAATTTTTCGGGGCACATGTCAAGAACTACTTATGACACAATAATACCGAATACACAATTTGATTCAAATCGGACCATTGGTTCAGAAAATAGAAATTTTGGCCTTGGCCAAAAATCTTACCCCTCCCATTACAAAGCCAAATATTGCTTCACAAACTTCATTTGAACAAACTTGATTCTACACCTCAAAAGAAAGCTCCATAACAAATATCAAGTCATTGTACCCACTGGTTCATGAGAAGATGATTTTTAAAATATTTTGGAGTATTTTCCCCCACCTCCCTACGTATGGGGCTGGGCATGTTGAGTTGAACAAAAATGCAATGCCCCTGTGGGACCATCACTCAAACAAACTTTCACTTGAATTGGCCCAGTAGTTTTGGTGGAGAAGACTAAAACATGGTGTTGACGGATGACGGAAAGACCGATGGACGGACGGACAGACGGAGAGCGATGAGATCAGCTCAGCTTGACTTTGTCAAGGTTAGCTAAAAAATGTAATCTTAGACTAACAAAATTAATCTTTTGATTCTCAGGCACTTATAGCACAGATGTGAAATGAGGACTCAAGACTCGAGATGAAATCACACTCTGAATTTAAGGCCCGGCCTCAAGATTATTATCCTTATTCTGATAGTTTGTGGTTACCCTCCCGCGTCTTTGGTATGGAAGGTTCAGATCTATTGTTTACTTATTTATAGGCAGAGTCAAAGACAAATTTCTTAATGCTGTTTTCTACTTGCAGTTTAGTTACTCAGGATCAGTTCAGGCTGCCTCAAGAAATAAATAGTTTATTCCAATTACTTGTTTCAGTGTTTTTCTGTTAACCCATTTTCAACATTAGCTAAACAGGTCCCAAGGTTTATTTTAATTCAATCATAATTCCAGTCGCTGACGATTCTTATAAATTTTTTTCAGAGATCTCTTCGAAAACAATTTTCAGGACTCTTTGCAGTATCAATGAAGGAAACAAATACAGATTTATATTCACTAGTAACAGTTGTCGTATGATTCAAGATGTGATAGATCTGTAGATCATGGTATTCTTCAGATATATCGTCGCCTGAGTACTAGAATGTTCTAGCACTCAGGCGACGATATGTGGCTGAATGGTCACTACCTCTCCATCCTCACACTGCCTTCGCTCTGTCTCTATAGTTATTTTATAAATTTTATTTTTGGCTGTAAAATACACAGCTTAGGGCGCTCAATGGAACCAAAAACTTTTCGATGAGGTATCGTCAGTTTCGAATGGTAGGTAAAGATTAGAAAGGAAGGCCAAAAGTTTCAAATTAGGATTAGGGTTTTGAGTAACCCAGAGCCGATAGGGCGATCATTTGAGTAAAGGGTTAAATGGGGGTGTGGGTTACCGACCATAGATTGGTCTCATGGATGCCACACACAGTGATGTAATTTCCACTTGAGACCCCCAGGGACACTTTCCTCTGATATGATGACAATCGATAATATGTCATGGTACGATAACAGTTAGATATTTTTTCTTGCTCTTATGGGCCTGAAGATTTTATATATTTCGCATTCCAACAAATTAAGTACAGGAAAACGCGGAAAATCAATGGCAATTCAGGAGAAAAATCTGGGTTGAAATTGAATCTGAGTCCTCAATTCGGCGAGTGATTTCAGCCGAGCCTGAGTCCCCTCAATTCGCAGACACCCACAGAGCATTTGTTTTTTCGGCCCGCGTTCGTCATTTATTTCGGAGGAAAAATTCAAAATGTATAAAACCATCAGTCACTGACACTCTGAAGAACACACGTTGATTTCCATGCCAGATCAGCTGTTTTGAAGCAAATGTGCACCTGTAACCAAGATATTTATGTGGAAACTAGAATAATTAGTTCATTCATTTCAAATTTCTTAAAACTGAATGCCGATGAAACTGAAATCATATACATTGGATTAAGACATCAGTTATCTAAATGCTCAAGGCCTGATCTCAACATTGAAGGCAGTACTGTCTCACCATCGACCACGGTACGCAACCTCGGAAATTATATGGATGAGAACCTGTCGGCGGGAAAACATGTCTTGCATGTCTGCAGGGCTTCGTATTATCATCTCCGAAAAATCAGCAGGGTGCGGGGCGTGGTTGATGCGGCAACAGCTAAACAACTTGTCCATGCCTTCATTACAAGTCGCATAGACTATTGCAACTCTCACCTATTTGGTTGTAAACAGAGCATCATTGACAAAATTGCCACAGTACAAAAATGTTCAGCACGTGTAATTACTATGACCAAACGTTCCTGCCACATTACACCTACTCTTAAAAATCTGCACTGGCTGCCTCCGAGGGAACGCATTGAATTCAAAATTCTCATATTTGATATATATTTGATATTAACTTGGAAATGCTTAAATGGCGAGGCCCCACTGTATTTGTCCACTTTGGTTTCACGTTACGAACCCGATAGATCACTACGTTCGAAAACGTCACACAATCTTGTCCATGCACTAGGTGACCTCACAACAGCTGGCAATCGGGTCTTTTCGGTGGCTGCTCCATTCCTTTGGAACCTGCTTCCGAGTGGGCTGAAATCATCCCAGAGTCTCCCATATTTCCGATCAGCTCTCAAATCACATTTGTTCCCGCGGGTATATAACTTACGATGAAGACCGCTGATTGTGATTCATCCGCTTGGAAACAGTCAGTAAATAGGAAATGCAGAGTGACATATCCCTTTACCTTACATGAAAAGCAGACGACACTTGCAAAAAGATTTTTTGAATAACTAATTTTTTTCATTTTTTGTCTCAAAAACATAGGTTATGACCCCTCATTGGTACGAGCTCGACGAGCTCGTTCCAAAGAGGGGTCATAACCTATGTGTTGTGAGACAAAAAATGAAAAAAATAATGAAAATTAATTACCGATTTTTGTGAATAGCGCTGGCTGGTTTTGGCCGTTACGTTGGGTAAAGGGATATATGGCAACCTGACCAGCCCTTTCAAACTGTCAACCCATCCTCAAAACTAACTCATTTTCACACGGTTTCAGAGAAGACTGTTCAAAAAATCATAATGTCTTCACCATCAAAAACTTGTGATCTGGATCCGATACCAACTACACTCCTTAAAACATCTCTTCCCGTACTCATTGGCAGCATTACAGAAATTGTTAACAACTCAGGCTATCTACCGCCTAGTCTGAAAACAGCTCTTGTTACCCCACTTCTTAAAAAAAACATCTCTTGATCCCACAATGCTGAAAAATTATCGCCCGGTCTCGAATCTTCCTTTCATCTCCAAGATTATAGAAAAAGTCATTGCACAACAACTGCGTGCGCATTTGGACGATAATTGTTTACTTGACCCTAAGCAGTCTGCATATAGACCTGGTTATTCAACAGAGACTGCCCTTCTCTCAGTCCAAAATGCGGTTTTGGAATCTATTGACAACAAAAAAGGTGTTGCGTTGGTGCTACTTGACCTTTCAGCCGCATTCGACACGATTGACCATGAAATTCTTTTTGAACGACTTTCTCAGCTAGGAATAGAAGGATCAGCACTAGATTGGTTTCGATCTTATTTGAGTAACCGAACCCAGTGTGTTACCGTTGATGGCAACAAATCTGAAATAGCCTCACTTGAATTTGGGGTACCCCAGGGTTCCGTTCTCGGCCCAATTTTATTCACCCTTTATATGCAGCCTCTGGGCGCCATTATTCGCTCACACGGTATTGAGTGCATCTTTTACGCTGACGACTCCCAGTTATATGTAGAATTTAACCCCATTGATTATGAAGATACAGCCACACAGTTTATGCGTCTCGAAAACTGTATTAAGGAAGTGAGAGCATTTATGCTACAAAACAAACTTAAATTAAATGACGAAAAAACTGAGCTGATAGTATTTTCCTCAAGATTCAGACCCGCACCAGACACTCTGCCACGGCTCATGGTTGGTGATGTAGTGATTAATCCGTCAACTAAGGTTCGGAATTTAGGTGTCTATTTCGACAGACACCTAACTATGGCTGATCATATTACCAAAATATGTCAGTCTGCCAACTGGTACCTCCGTAAACTGGGTCGCTCTCGAAAAATTTTGACGAAGAAGGCTGCAGTGTGCCTGGTGCATGCATTTATCACATCACGCTTAGATTATTGCAACTCATTGTTGTATGGGCTTCCAGGCAAGCAGATACAAAGGTTGCAACAAATACAGAACACAGCTGCCCGTATTGTCTCACTGACGAAGCGGCGCCAACACATAACTCCAGTCCTGAAAGATCTTCATTGGCTTCCTATTTCATCACGGATTCAGTTCAAGGTCTTACTTTTTGCACACAGGGCTCGCTGCTGTGATCTGACCCCTGCTTATATAAGCGACCTAGTGGTTCCGTATGAGCCTAAACGCACGTTAAGGTCTTCTATGCATGACTTGCTTGAAGAGACTACCTGCAACTTGGTATCATATGGTGGCCGCTCCTTCTCTCATAGTGCACCTAGGCTTTTCAATGAGCTACCCATTTCAGTGCGACAGACTGCGCCAAGTGCTTTCAAATCGGTACTGAAAACCTATCTTTTTGGTAAACCATACTCGGAGTGATTTCCGCGTAGCACTATGCAAATCTACAGTACAGAAGTACTGTCACATGTAACCATGATTTTTCTTGTAAAGCGCCATGGAACTTTTTATTATTGTGAAATGAGCGCTATATAAATATCTATTATTATATTATTATATTATTATATATATATATATAAAGTTGTTTTTTGTGCATGCGAAGCCCAAGAGCTCTATGAGGATTTTCGGTTTTAAACTACATTTATTATATATTTATTTATTCATAATTGATAATAGTGTGATATTTTATGGAAAATTAAAAAAAACTACAAGTTATTTTCTGAGAAATTCCAAGTAAATTAATATTCAGGAACTGCAAGGTTGTGAAACAATCTAGGGTACATTTGTTTTTATAAAGCTCTGTAAATTGGAGATTAAAAATAGTACTTAAACAGTGTTTCTGCTAGGTCAAAAATGAAGAGGCCGTTTCAGAGATGGAAATGCAAGAGCATCTCCATTACCATGGCTTGCAAAAGAGTATACTATTATGGAATGTGCCCAGGATAACTGAGCTTTCTCACACAAGAGGCATTTTTAAACTGTGTATCAATAGATGCCCTCATCATTCTTGAGAGTCTGTATCAGTCAGCTCCTCTCACAGTATAAAATCATCTCAGTGTACTCCTTTGGCTTCCATATCAACAAATTTTGCGCTTTCTCTTGCAGAACCACCAGGTATTAATATGTCTTCACGATGGCAATGTTTTGCAGCAGGAAAACATTGCCATCGGGCAGACGTACTTACACATCTACAATTTTTCTGTGCTCTCCCAGAAAACAATAGCCAATACTAATTTATGTACCAGTCAATAGATATAGAAAATGTGGCCGCTAAGCGGACCTTCTCTCTCCCTAACAGAACCCCTGACTTAAATGAATACTCTTATTAGTTTTTATCTCCATTTTATTTTTCTATTTGTGAAAGACATGGAAGGGAAATAAAATAAAATAAGACAAAGACATTTGTGTGATATGGACTATGCCGTATATTTCAAAGATGACAATCAGGGTGGATACACAAATAGGTTGAATTACAGAATATTTACAAATGGTAACAAATATATTTGCAACTTTAAGCTTAACTTTAAGCTCCGTTGGGCAAAAATCACCCAAAGGAAAGTTATTGGTTAAGTCAAAGACAATGAAGATTCAGGTAGTGGAGATAGGGAAATAAGAAACACTAGAGCAACCAGATGTCGCGACGATATTACTACGATGCAGAAAAACTGGATGATGTCAGAAAATAATTGGGTACTATCTTAACCTGAATCTTCGAGCACAATAAAATTTGTAGAGAAATTACCATTTAAACTTATCACTGCTATTCATCTGCCTAGCATGTTATGAAAGTGACAAAGCCTGTCCGACGAAGGATGATTGCCAAAATTAGTAGGCAATGACTGAAGATAATTATAGACAAAGGGTGTTATTAGGTGAAGCTTAATTATTGATTTTCTGAATAAGCAGGGTTTGTGTTTGTTGGTTCAATAGTTTACACACACACATATGTGAGACATAATGCCTGGGTCATTCAATAATAACAGCATTAACTGGTTAAGTGCTCGAAGCCACTATCAGGGCTTTCAAAACAAAAGGGGTGTGTCCATCCCCATTAGCCAACACATGGCATGCAATAAATCTAGGCTTATTACAAATCTGTAAAAAATGTCCAGGTATGTACATACATAGCAAAACAGGTCAGAAATTTGCAAAGTCCACAGTAACAAAAAAGTCTAGCATTGCATTAAATAAGTCCAAAATTTCCAAAAAATATCCAGCTAAGGGTTAATGTCATCTTATACTGAAGCATTGAACATATATGTGAAATATGAAAGCCACAGCATACCGGTAGTAGCCTCCACTCATGTACAGCAAAACAGGTCAGAAATTTTCTAAGTCGCATCTGACAAAAAAGTCTAACGTTGCATTAAAAAGTCCAAAACCTCCGAAAAATGTCTGTTCAAGGGTTAATGCCACCTTATATTGATGCATTTAACACATATATGAAATATAAAAGCCACAGCATACCGGTCGTACCCTCCACTCATGTACAGCAAAACAGGTCAGAAATTTTCTAAGTCCACACTGACAAAAAAGTCTATCGTTGCATTAAAAATGTCCAAAGTATCAAACAAATGCCCGGTTAAGGGTTAATGTCATTTTATAGTGACGCACTTAACACATATATGAAATATGAAAGCCACAGCGTACCTGTGGTAGCCTCCACCCCATATACAGCAAAACAAGTCAGAAATTCTCTAAGTCCACACTGACAAAAAAGTCTAACATTGAAAAAACCTAATGAAAGTGTCAATAACACTGTAGCTCAACTTGTTTAAGACATGTGCATGTATAGTATGTGATACAGCAATGACAAACATCTAGGTAATGACTTGATAACAAAGGTACATGTGAAGTATTGTAACGGTCTGTACATAAATACTGACCGTAGCAACAAATATATAGGTAAAGTGTTGTAAAGGTGGGGTGTCAGTTAGATGCTAAACTAGAAAAGAAATCTCTGAGTCCCAGAGTGGGTCTGACTGGGCCCAAAAATATTTATTCTCATAGCACAGTGATAATAAAGGCACCCCAAAACACTCGTTCCTGTCACAAGGTGACAAAAAGGGTACCCCAAGGAGTTTCGTGAAGATCGGTTCATAAATACAGACCGAGCCGTATTGACATGTGCACTTACTGTGTATAAGTAGCACTGAAGAAATCAAAGTTCATCTAATTTGCATAATTTCTGCACAAGAAAAAAAACTGTATTATATGTGATGTATTCCATGTTACTAAACATTCATACAGAAATGTATTCAAATCCGAACTTTCATACAGAAGTTCTGTACAAAAAACTGATTGCACTAATTTTGGTACTACATGGCCGCCGGCAGCCATCTTGAATTTTGGTCCGCACCCAGAAACACTCATTCTCGTTCCAAGTTGATAACAAAGGAACCCCAGAAGTTTCGTGAAGATCGGTTCATAAATACAGACTTTAGCCCGAGCCGTATTGAAATGTGCACTTACTGTGTATAAGTGGCACTGAATAAATCAAAGTTCATCTAATTTGCTTAATTTCTGCACGAGAAAAAAACCCCGTATTATATGTGATGTATTCCATGTTACTAAATATTCATACAAAAATTTATTCAAATCAGAACTTTCATACAGAAGTTCTGTACAAAAAAAACTGATTGCACTAACTAAAGTACAAAATGGCTGCTGATGGCCATCTTGAATTTCGGACAGCACCCAAAACCGCTCGTTCTCATCACACGGTGATAACAAAGGTACTCATGAAGTTTTGTAAAGATCGGTTCATAAATACGGCCTCTAGTCCGAGCCGTATTGTCATTTGCAGTTACAGTGCTGAAAGTAACACTAAATAGATCAAAGTTAGTCTAATTGACATAATTTATGCACGAGAAAAAAACCCGTATTATATGTGATGTATCCCATGGTACTAAACATTCACACAAAAAATTATTCAAATTATTCAAATCAGCGCATTCGTTTGAAAGTTCTGCGCAAAAATCTGATTGCACCTAATTTTGTACAAAATGGCTGCCAGCGGCAATCTTGAATTTCAGACCGGACCCAAATACACTCGATCTCATCCTATGATGGTAACAAAGGTACACAAGAAGTTTCGTAAAGATCAGTTTATAAATACAACCTCCAGCCCGAGCCGTATTGAGTTGTTGACGGACGACTGGCCATCGCATGAGCTCAAATTTGACTTTCGTCAAAGTTGAGATAAAAATCAAAAAACAACTTTATACAGTGGTGGCTATATTTTATTCATTAACTTTTGTTATCGCTCTCAACATGTGTCACCATGGGTTTTTTCACACTAAACACACCCGAGCTGTATTGGCATTTGCACTTACAGTGCTGAAAGAAACACTAAATAAATCAAAGTTATTCTAATTTGCATAATTTACGCACTAGAAAAAAGACAGTATTATATGTGATGTATCCCATGTTACTAAACATTCATACAAAAAAATTATTCAAATCAGAGCTTTCATATGGAAGTTCTGCGCAAAAATCTGATTGCTCCTAATTTTGTACAAAATGAAGTTCTGCGCAAAAATCTAATTGCTCCTAATTTTGTACAAAATGGCTGCCAGCGGCCGTCTTGAATTTTGGACCGCACCGCAAAACACTCTTTCTCGTCCCACTTTGATAACAAAGGTACTCAAGAAATTTCGTAAAGATCGGTTCATAAATACAACTTCCAGCCCGAGCCGTATTGAATTGTTAACGGACGACTGGCCATCACATGACCTCAAATTTGACTTTCGTCAAAGTTGAGATAAAAATCAAAAAACAAATTTATACAGTGGTGGCTATATTTTATTCGTTAACTTTTGTTATCGCTCTCAACATGTGTCACCAACTCACCATGGGTTTTTTCACCCTAAAAGCATCCAGTTATTGTTAATGGTTTGTTTGATGAACAAAAATCAAAGGTACAGGATGATTAATGTGAGTACAGACAACACAGCTGGTGAGACAACAGCATCACAGATGTTGAGGTCAACTGGTAGAATTTATGTGCCAGCTGATGACTAAATCATGCATAATGTATGTGGAGAGTGGATTGTAACTAAATCACTCCTGGAGAGGTATTATCACCCAAAGTATCACTTTCAAATTCTGTAAATATGGACAAAAAAGAAGGCTATACTTCAGACAATGGACCTCCAGGTTTAAGTTGGAGGTCCATTGGCTGGAACTTTGCTTGTGCTTGTTATGCTTTGCAACGCATTTGCAATTATTGCTTGGGTGGAATTACCACTCTATGAGTAATTTAGTGATATTACACTCTCCATGTTTATATCAGTGTTAACTCTTTAGTGCACCTTAAAAACACACATCAATTAGGCCTAAAAAAGTTAAAAATCTATTTCTCAGGCCTTTTAGCATGGTCCACTGCCACATGCTCTCTTTATAACAAATGTGAACTTACAAAACATAAAAAAAATAAATGGTTCATGTCGGATATTTTACCCAAGTTAATAAAATTGATAAATTTCTCCTTTGAGTGCAACAAGCCTCTTTGCACACACGGGATGAAATACACCACCACCCACGCTACTGTGTAGATTATGAAACAAACCAAGAACATGAACTTTTGATGGCAAAGAAATAATTACAAAAATAAAATGAAAAAAAACACACACCCACATGCAATTTTACAAAAAAATGGCCTGAGAAACAGAAGATCTACTTTGTGGGGCCTAATCAAACATCTTAAAGTTTTTTGCTTCAAAAATGTAGCTTATGACCACTTATTAGCATCATAAGCATGTCTTTGAACAAAATGTGTCAATGACACTGCAGCTTAACTTGACTGTGTGATATATGTGATGAAAAGGATGATGTTCAATGTTTATGAAAGGATTATGAAATAAGACAACAGTTGTGATAATTAAGAATATGTTCATTTCTGTTCCCTGTATGCTATGTTTTCAATAAAAACTAGATAGAGTTATTTGTCTGCAAAGCACAAAATAGTGTATTCCCTCATTTCCGCTGAAACACATTAGCATTGTTTAAATGTTTCGAATGAAATACCCTAGTAGTCCAGGCACATTAGACATAAAAATGAGAAAGTAAGGAAAAAAATCGGAGAAAGCTGATTTTTTTATATGTTTCCTGGACACACATTGCGGATAAAGTGTGAAAAGTCCCCGCAAATCCGAGTTGAGCTTTTTTAGTTATAGCGTTTTTTTGATGAAAAAAAAAATTTAAAAAAAATTCGACCCAGCTCCATATTTCTCATTCTAATTCGCCTTAGTAGGGTGAGAATCATAAATATCGTGCTGAATTATATTGAGAATACATATCCCCAACAGAAAATGCCAACTTTGTACCAATCCTCACACTCAATGGTGAAATATTCACGAAAATGTACAAAATTACGAAAAAATTTTTATTGTTTTCATACACACAACGGAACACAACGTCCATTAAATCAAATCTACGACTACTTTGGGAGTTAAATTATCTATCAAAAATTGCAGAAAAGCACTGGCTTTATAATGATATATAACAATAGTCATTTATTCCATAATGAACTGGTGAAACGTGTGAAATATTAACCATACCCCCTAAACTCAAATTCAAACGGCATCGACTTTTCTCATTCAAATACCGTATTATAGCATCATTGTTTCAATTTCCATGTTCGATTAAATCACATAATGTGGTGTTCGCCTACACTCAAGATGCATTGGCATGTAATGTGTGCACGCCCTTACACGAACTGCTCCAGAATGCGTCCGTAGGACGCACAGGAAAGCTTCGGGTACAATACTACGAGCAAATAGGTCTTCTCCAGTTGTTCTTGAGAGCAGAGCGCACAGGCGACTGGGAACTCCACACATATTGTGTTCGCAGTATGATTCCAGTATTTCACGCAGGTGGTCATTTTGCATACGCAAAAAGTTCTCATCTCTATTTGCAGCAGATGAATGAGCTAACAGAAATAATGCAACAGGATGATTTGAAGTTGTTCACAGAGAAAGGGTTTTTTACCATAAGGCGCTCAGATAAATTCTGGGACGGGATATATTCTGATCAGACCATAGAGCAGTGTTTAATGAGAATGTTCAAGCTCCCTGGTGGTCTCACACATGGCAGGGGAATAACCGATAGCACTGTTGCGAAATGGGTACATGGACTACCTCTTTGCTTTCCGATATGTAATGCTCTCGAAAATTTTGTTCAGGTTTACACTGGTCATGGCGAACAACATCGGGATCTCCGTCAAAGTTCACAATTGACTGATGCCAATGATATAACCAAATTATTGAACTGGCTCAGAGTGCATTCCCCCTTTCAGAATAGAGATCCACTACCATGGTCTCTATAGCGACCGGGCTTGTGGCCGGCGAAACTGTGAACTGTGACCAAGTTCGCAAAATTGGTGAATGTTGCGTATCGAATGTTGTAAGCAAAACGTTCAACAGCATCAAACTACGACGTGTTGACACTGTGAAGTCTTTCGCATCGATGGCAAATAACATCAAATCCGTGGAAGTAAGGTAGTGATTGACCCCACAATTCTGTTCAACCGCATCACATGTGTTATTCAGTCACAAGCAGAGATGGAAGGGTATCTCAAATATGAACTCGCCCCGAAACCACCAGCATTGTTTGATTCTGCTGGAATGAGGAAGACACAGAAAAGCACGCTCGGTAAGATCCTCAAAACATACGGTTCCGATCAAACTAAAATCCCAGAACATTCTCTGTTTGTTGTAGATGGTGGATTTTTATTGAGCGCAGTTGTATGGCCTAAACAGTCGTCATATAAGGACATATTTACATCATATTCCAATTGTCTAGTGAGACATTTTGGGGCGAACGTCGTGGTTGTTTTTGATGGTTATGCTTGTACAATGTCGACAAAGGGCATGGAACAAGCCCGTAGATCTAAAGACAGGTATTCCATTGATATCAATATCTCACCCGAGGTACCAGCCACCACACCCCAATCCGATTTCCTTGCAAATGCCGAGAACAAAACCCATCTGATCGATCTTCTAATGCAGGAGCTATCTGCTATCAATATTCAGTCCAAGCAGGCCGAAGCTGATGCTGATGTACTGATAGCCGAAACTGCACTTGACATCACTCAAGATGACAACAATGTTGTCGTTGTGGGAACAGACACAGACTTGTTAGTCATTCTTACCTCTCGAGTTCAACCGGGATGTAATATTCACATGATGTATTCCATTACCCCAAACTTACTAGTTTCAGTTAGTGAAATAGCAACCAAAATGGGTGACCATAGAAGCAACCTCCTTGTAGCACATTCTATAAGTGGTTGTGACACTACTTCTGCACTCTTTCGAGTTGGTAAGAAGAAAGTATTCAGTACAATTGTCTCCGATGTTACTAGCGACTCACAACAGTATGTCAACACAATTTTGGCGGATGACAGTACACCAAGTGCAGTAGCCGCTGCCGGGGAACAACTTCTCCTGATCTTATACGGGAGTAAAACTGTTTCCTCTCTCGACCAATATAGATATGTCACTTACAAGCGTTATGCAGCAAAATCTAAACTGAATAAACCCATCGACCTAGCCTCACTCCCACCAAGCAGCGATGCTGCACAACAACATGTCTACAGATGTTATCTCCAGGTCCAACAATGGCTGGGCACTTCGCTTCCTCCGACGGATTGGGGGTGGTCGCTAGACAATGGACTTCTTGTACCGACTGCAGCCACAAAGCCATGTGCCCCCGATAACCTACTGAATCTGATCAGTTGTGGTTGCAAGAGTACTTGTACAAAAAGGTGTGGGTGTAAGAAGGCAGGACTCTCTTGCTCAGGTTTGTGTAATTGCAGTTCGGATTCTTGTAACAACCACAGAAACACTGCCCTGTCGGAAATTTCTGAGTTCGATGAATAATATGTATATAGGTCATGTCATTTCTGTATATAGCGTTGATAATAGTCAATGTAACTTAATCCATGTTGATTGATTTGTACATTCTGTAAATATTATTTATTGATTTTTGTACATTCTGTAAATATTATTTATTGATCTAATGCTGCCAGACACAGACGTGTCTGTTCGGTCCCAAGCCCGAAAATAGTTGAGTTCTCATGCTGACGAATTTTATGCCAAAAGGGGAACTCGGCCAGAAGCAGAGGGGGTCTTCCATAATGTCTATTTTGTAAGCAATGATAAAAGTCTTCAAATGGTGGTGGATTTTTTATCGTCTGTCCAACTAACATCCCGTTCTGTACTACGACCCTTTGGGCAAATCCGTTAGGAAAATCGTCATTTTTTGCGTAAATCCGATACTTTTTTGTGAATTTTCAATAATTTTTCGCAGAAATTGTCACAGAATGCACATTTTCCTCTAGGTAAATGTATATTAGACATTATGTAGCTCGAAATACGCGTAAACAAAAAATACAGTTGGATCAATTCGAGGTTACAAAGTTCGTGCGATTTTTTTTTATTTTTTTCAAACGCGTTTTCGAAAAAAGGCTGTAGAAAAGAAAGCTCAACGGGGATTTTAGGGGACTTTTGTCTAATCGTTCAATGACATGTACTCGACATTCCCTGAAAAAATCAGCTTTCTCCGATTTTTTTCCCTAGTGAAACCTAATGTTCTTGGGCTATAGGAGGCTTTCGAGGAAAACAGATTTTCTACCGATAAAAGTAGTTCCACTGGAACCACCTGGAGCCAAATCAAAATTCCGAATCCTTCATTTACATCCAGAGATGTTACCTGAACACCGTAGCATAGTTTAAACGTTTCCAATGAAAAACCCTAGGAGCCTTTCGATGAAACTGATTTTCTAACGATAAAAGTGGTTCCACCGGAACAACTTGGGGCCAAATCAAAATTACGAAGCGTTCATGCACATCTAGAGACGCTACCTGAGTACATTAGCATTGTTTAAACATTTCAAATAAAATACCCTAGGAGCCTTTCGAGGAAAACTGATTTTGTAATTATAAAAGTGGTTCCACGGGAACCTCCTGGGACCAAATCAAAATTCCGAAACTTTTATGCACATCTAGAGATGTTACCTGAACACATTAGCATAGTTTAAACGTTTCGAATTAAATACCCTAGGAGCCTTTCAATAAAAAGTGATTTTCCAACGATAAAGGTGGTTCCACTGGAACCACCTGGGGTCAAATCAAAATTCCGAAACCTTCATGCACATCCAGAGATGTTACCTGAACATATTAGCATAGTTTATACATTTATTTCGACTTAAATACTCTAGGAGCCTTTCAATGAAAACTGATTTTCCAACGATAAACGTGGTTCCACGGGAACCACTTGGGGCCAAATCAAAATTACGAAACCATAATGCACATCTAGAGATGCTACCTGGACACCTTAGCATAGTTTTAACATTTTTGAATTAAATACCCTAGGAGCCTTCCGATGAAAACTGATTTTCCAATGATAAAAGTGGTTCCACTGGAACCACCTGGGGTCAAATCAAACTTCCGAAACCTTCATGCACATCTAGAGATGTTACCTGAACATATTAGCATAGTTTAAACATTTCGAATTAAATGCTCTAGGAGCATTTCAATGAAAACTGATTTTCCATCGATAAAAGTGGTTCCACGGGAACCACTTGGGGCCAAATCAAAATTCCGAAACCGTTATGCACATCTAGAGATGTTACCTGAACACCTTAGCATAGTTTTAACAATTTGAAATAAATACCCTAGGAGCCTTTCGATGAAAACAAATTTTCCAATGAAAAAAGTGGTTCCACTGGAACCACCTGGGGCCAAATCAACAATAAATAAGAAATCACACTAAACACTTATTGATAACATTTAACCCTATGTCCAACACAAGATATGAAATTTTGTAATTTAAATTTGTTTCTCAAAAAAATTTCAACAAAACCAAATCATGTAACCTCTCAAAGGGACAAGCTTGACGAGCTCGTTCCAATGAGGGGGCCATATGATGTGATTTTGTTGATTTTTTTTATAAACTTCTTTTTTTCAACTGCTGAATTTGTAAATTCAAAGGGCGAATGTAACCGATTCGTTAGTTAAAGGGTTTATCAGATTTAGAATGTATTGGTAAGGGTGAGCAGATGTTCCAAATGAAATAAGCAACACTCTACTGGTCAACCTGTTGTGAAATATAATTATTGTAGAATGACATTTAACTCGTTACCTGCTGCTGGCGGATATTCCTGCCCTGGAAGATAATCTCTTACCACAAGAATAAGTAAAATTTAAATTTACCCCCCTGTAAATTAAATCAGGGATTTGATCAACGATTTCTTGAGTTAAATTACCAAACGATTTTCATCAAATCTGGTCATGGCTGCTGTAAAGCAGCCATGACTAGATTTGATGAAATTATTTTAAAAACTTCTCAGTGGGTTAATTTATTTTTTTATTATTGGTGTTTTAATGTCACATATTTCTGCACAATGGCTAAACATGACCGTGACAGTTTTACGGGTGGAGGAAGCCGAAGTACCCGGAGAGAACCACCGAGCAACTGCGAGCAACTGTCAGCTCCCCAACATACCAACTCCACACAAGCAGGGTTAACATTGGTTGAAGACAGGGCACCATCGACGTGCAGTACGCCTTAGTGCACAATGTCACCGTGCCCCCACGTGGGCAATAGGGGGGGGGGGGGGGGGGGATACAGTGTCTTGCCTAAGGACAACCACAGTTGCCGCAGGTGGGATTCGAATCGAGGACCTCTCGGCTTGCAGCCTGCACCTCTACCAACTGAGCCACTGCGCCCCATCTCAGCGGCTTAAGAGTTAAGTTCCACATGAAATAAGCAGCACTGAAGGGTGCCACCTTGTACTATATAATGTAATTAATATAATTATTCCAACACCTGATAACATTCAACATTTTAACTGAATGAATCTTCTAATCCAGACAATGCTGTGAGAATAATTATCATTTGAATCAATTGATTGCTTTGATTATTTTTCCAATACACAGTAAATATGATGTTTCAATTGGAGCAAGCTAGCATAAACTGGAAAGAAGAAAATGCTGCACAGCTGAATAAAATATTTATTGGGGTTTAACAACTTTTTCGACAGCCAGGGTCACCTCGTGTTCGAGCCTGAATGAAAAAATGAAAGTGTCATTGACACTATAGCTGAACTTGTTTAAGACATGTACATGTATAGTATGTGACACAACAATGACAAACATCTAGGTAATGACCTGATAACAAAGGTACATGTAAAGTATTGTAACGGTCTGTAAATAAAGGCTGACCGTAGCCTGTAAAAATGTGTAGGTAAAGTATTTTAAAGGTGGGCGACAGTTAGATGCTAAACTAGAAAGGAAATCCTTGAGTCCCAGAGTGGGTCTGACTGAACCCCAAAATATTTGTTCTCATAGCACAGAGATAACAAAGGCACCCCAAAACACTCGTTCCTGTCACAAGGTGATAACAAAGGTACCCCAAGAAGTTTCATGAAGATCAGTTCATAAATACAGACTCTAGCCCGGGCCATATTGACATGTGCTCTTACTGTGTATAAGTAGCACTGAATAAAGCAAAGTTCATCTAATTTGCATAATTTTGCACGAGAAAAAAACCTGTATTTTATGTGATATATTCTATGTTACTAAACATTCATACAGAAATGCATTCAAATCAGAACTTTCATACAAAAGTTCTGTACAAAAAACTGATTGCACAAATTTTGGTACAAAATGGCCGCCGGCAGCCATCTTGAATTTCGGACTGCACCCAAAAACACTCGTTCTCGTCCCAAGGTGATAACAAAGGTGCCCAAAAAGTTTCGTAAAGATCGGTTCATACTAAATACGGCCTCTAGCCCGGGCCGTATTGGCATTTGCAGTTACAGTGCTGAAAGTAACATTAAATAGATCAAAGTTAGTCTAATTGGCATAATTTATGCACGAGAAAAAAACATGTATTATATGTGATGTATCCATGGTATTAAACATTCACACAGAAAATTATACAAATCAGCGCTTTCGTATGGAAGTTCTGCACAAAAATCTGATTGCACCTAATTTTGTACAAAATGGACACCAACGGCCATCTTGAATTTCAGACCGGACCCCAAAACACTCGTTCTCGTCCCATTGTGATAGCAAAGGTACCCAAAAAGTTTCCTAAAGATCGGTTCATAAATACGGCCTCTAGCCCGAGCTGTATTGGCATTTGCACTTACAGTGCTGAAAGTAACATTAAATACATAAAAGTTAGTCTAATTTGCATAATTTACGCACGAGGAAAAAACCCGCCGGCAGCCATCTTGAATTTCGGTCTGCACCCAAAAACACTCGTTCTCGTCCCAAGGTGATAACAAAGGTGCCCAAGAAGTTTCGTAAAGATCGGTTCATACTAAATACGGCCTCTAGCCCGGGCCGTATTGGCATTCGCAGTTACAGTGCTGAAAGTAACATTAAATAGATCAAAGTTAGTCTAATTGGCATAATTTATGCACGAGAAAAAAACATGTATTATATGTGATGTATCCCATGGTACCAAACATTCATACAAAAATTATTCAAATCAGAGCTTTCGTATGGAAGTTCTGCGCAAAAATCTGACTGCACCTAATTTTGTACAAAATGGCTGCCAGCGGCCAACTTAAATTTCAGATCGAACCCCAAAACACTCGTTCTCGTCCCACGGTCATAA
This sequence comes from Pictodentalium vernedei, assembly GCA_031216915.1. Taxonomy (NCBI): domain Eukaryota; kingdom Metazoa; phylum Mollusca; class Scaphopoda; order Dentaliida; family Dentaliidae; genus Pictodentalium; species Pictodentalium vernedei. The sequence continues at coordinate 776,076,739 of CM062295.1, forward strand.
CAAAGGCACCCAAGAAGTTTCGTAAAGATCGGTTCATAAATACGGCCTCTAGTCCGAGCCGTATTGAATTGTTGATGGACAGACGGACGACTGGCCATGGCATAAGCTCAAATTTGACTTCAGTCAAAGGTGACATAAAATATCACTGAGTAAGGGTCTGTGGGTAATTGTAAGCCATAGAAACGCAGTATGAGGTGCATAGCAACAGGGCTGAAAGTCAAAGTGGACTGGTACAATAACTTTAACACAAGTGTTGACGTCGACATGTCTTGGATCATGACATAAGCGCACACAACTTCGTTGGTGAGCTAAAAATGAGGGTACCAGAGCAAAAGCCAGCATTTTCCTTGCTTATGTTTAATATTCTATTAAAACGCAAAAGAAATTTTGTTTATATAAATTTGTTTTATCACAAATTATTGAAAAGTGCCGTTAGGCACTCTTCAATTACTTGTAATACAAGAGACCCCAAGGGGCCTTAACTGCTCACCTGATGAGTATTTAGAGCCACATTCAGTTAGTCATGGTTCATCAACACTACAGAGGAACGAAGTCATGAAATTTTACTCTGGTGTCATGTCAGATGATTATTATCATGAGCCTTCCTGGCTGCTTCCACTTCTATCAGCTGTAGGCAAGCACAGCCAAACTTCCAAGGATTGTTATGTCACTGCAGTTTGAAAGGCAAATATAATGGAAAAACACTAGGGACGGGATTAGCACAGACCTGAACCCCACTCCCCCATCACAGAGGTTCCAAATATTAAGTCAGGGACTCTAATTGAGAAAACTTGAATCTGATCCCCCAAGAGATGTTATATACCAAATATTAAAGAATTCTGACTGGAGTATCCAAAGAAGATTTTTAAAGAAATCTCATCATAGTGCACTCAGTTAAACTTTGGGTTCCAATGGAGAGTCCAAATATTAACAAAGGAACTCGATTTTGAACAAATATGAATACCCCCCCCCCCCCCCCCCCCCCCCCCGCCCACCAAGAGCTGTTGCATGCAAAATTTCAAAATATTTTCTCTGGTGGATCTGATACAGTAAAACCTATCTTGTGAGGTCACTGTCATGGGAGACCACCTGTCTTGAGAGACTGCTGTGATTTGCTGCCATTTGGTTGTTTTACCCTAAAATGGACCTGTCATGAGAGATCACCTGTTTTGGGGGACCACTTTTGCTTTGCAAAAAGGGTGGTCTCTCAAGATAGATTCTACTGTAAAGAAGATTTTTGAAGAATATTCCTCAGAATGAACCAGGTTAAACTTTGGGTCCCTATAGAGAGCCCAAATATTAAACCTGGGAACCAATTTGATCAAACTTGAATCTGCCCCCTGCCCCCCCCCCCCCCCACCACACCCCACCTTCCCTAGTGATTTTGTATACCAAATATCAAAAGATTCTGACTGGTGGATCTGAAGAAGACTTTTAAAGATTTTTCCCCATATTGCACTTAGTTGAAATTTGGGCCCTCATAACAAGCACAAATATTAACTGCAGGACTTCATTTGAAAAAACTGGAATCGCTCCAAGAACTTCCTTTGAACAAACTCGATTCTACAACTCAAAAGGAAGTTCCATACCAAATATCAAGTAATTGTGCCCAATGGTTCATGAGAAGACTTTTTTTTTTAAATTTCGGAGCATTTTTCCCACACACCCACCCCAAGGAGCGCGGCAACTTTATTTGAAAAAAAACTTGAATTGACATATGATATGGACCATGCATATCAATTTGCCCCAGGGGTTTATGAGAAGTCGATAATGTCAAGTTCACGCTGGACGGATAGGCGACGTACAAAAAGTGATCACTTTAGCTCCACCTGACTTTCAGTCGGGTGAGCTAAAAATGCTCACTCAGTAAGAACAAGTCAGGCCCATAATTGTCCCATAACAAAACTGATCGCATTTTTTTTACCTGCATGGTTACATCCCTCCGGAATCCTGAGCACACTGTACACCAATTATAAATTCCTTCTGCTGCTTGGCTTTGGAGAAACAGATGCCATCTTTTTTTCTATTTTTAGCCCTTGCTAAGAACCACGGGGCCATGGGCAATTTATTATTGCATAAAGCAAATACATGTTACCTACTTATGCTTCAAACCAAATCACTCCACAGGTTCTGATTTTTTAAAATCTGGGCGGGGTCCAAAATCTTGCCGCAACCATAACAATTACAAATATTGCCCCACAAACTTCATTTGAACAAATCTGAATCTACACCTGTAGACAAAGCCACAAGCAAAATTTCAAATCATTGCCGTTGCTGGTTCATGAGAAGATTTTGGTATCCCTTGGGGTTCCCATGGGGAACAGTAGGAAGAGCAACTTCATTTTAACAAATCTGAATTGCCGTGAGGCAATAAACATTTATCCCAGGTATCGAATAAATTGGTCCAGTGGTTTTTGGGAAGTCCAAAACATAATGTTGACAGACGACGGGCAGGGAGCGATTAGATCTCAGCTCGACTACGCCAAGGCGAGCTACAAATTCCCTCATATTGCACTAAGTTAAAATTCGGGCTACCATAGAGAGCCCAAATATTAACCCATGGACCCTATTTGAACTAACTTGAATCTGACTCCCCTGGAGATGTTGTATACCAAATATGAAAGCATTCTAACTGTTATATCTGAAGATTTGTAAAGAAATGTCCTCATACTGCACTAAGTTAAAATTTGGGCTATGATAGGGAGCCCAAATATTAAATCAGGAACTCGATTGAACAAACTTGAATCTGATCTTTTCCCCCCCCACCCCCCCCCCACCCCCCCCCCCACACACACACACTTGCATACCAAATTTTGAAGAAGATTTTTGAAGAAATGTCCTCATATTGCACTAAGTTAAAATTCGTGCTATCTGGCTCTCATAACAATGATGTTTGCCAAACATTAAAAGATTGTGACTGGTTAGTCTGAAGAAGATTTTTAAGATTATTCCCCACATTGCACTCAGTTAAAAAATCAGGCTCCTGTATTGGACACAAATTTGAACCAAGGAACTTCATTTTAAACTTGTATTAACCCCATATGAATGCAGTATTCGAGAGAATTTTTTTTTAATCTGCCATTTTTTATGCACTCTCCCCCCACCCCCCCCTCCCCCCACCCCCATAGAACACCTGGACACAACCGCTGACAACAATAAATATGACCTGTAGACTGTGCTAAAGATTTTCGGGTCTTTGGGCCAGCACAACCGTCATGGTTGACCAATCGTGACCAAATGGGGCATTCTTATTTAGACGTTATACGGAGTCATACTACCAAGTTACAATGAAATCACTTCATAAATACGAGCTGTTTGTGCTCAAGGTTTCCAAGCTTGCATACCCGTCACGGCTGACCAATCGTGGCCAAAAAGAGAACATTCTCATCTAGACATTATACAGAGTCATTCTACCAAGTTACTATAAACTCCCTTAATAAACAAGAGGCCACGGGGGCCTGAGGGCACTCACCTGACTGACATGGTAGCATAAATATCAACCCAGGGAACTGATTTCAACAAGTTGCATTTGCCCCTCCCTAGAAAAGCTTATACCAAATATCTAAAGATTCTGACCAGTGGATCTAAAAAAAAGATATTTAAAGAATATTCCTCATATTGAACTAATTAATGATTCGGGCTCCCACAGGGAGACCAAATATGAACCCGGGGACTTGGCTTGAACAAACCTGAATCTCACCTCGAGTGGGATGCTGTATACCAAATATCAAAATATTCTGATTGGTGGATGCGAAGAAGAAGATTTTTGAAGAATATTCTTCATATTGAACTAAATTATAATTCAGGCTCCCACAGGGAGCCCGAATATCAACCCAGGGACTTGGTTTGAACAAACTTGAATCTTACCCCCTTATGCTGCATACCAAATATCAAAACATTCTGACTGCTGGATCTGAAGAAGAAGATTTTTAAAGAAAATTCCTCATTTTGAACTAATTTATAATTCGGGCTCCCACAGGGAGCCCAAATATGAACCCAGAGATTTGGCTTGAACAAACTTGAAATCCCCCCCCCCCTCCCACAAGGATGCTGCATGCCAAATAACAAAACATTCCGACTGCTGAATCTGAAGAAGATTTTTAAAGAAAAAATTTCTCATGTTATAAGTTATAATTCGGACTCCCACAGGGACTTGGCTTCAATAAACTTGAATCTCAACCCCCTAAGGATGATGCATACCAAATATCAAAACATTCCGACTGCTGGATCTGAAGAATAAGATTTTTAAATAAAAATCCTCATATTTAACTAAGTTATAATTCGGGCTCCCACAGGGAGTCCCCCTTCCCCACCCCCCCCCCCCCCCCCCCCAAGGATGCTGCACACCAAATATCAAAACATTCCGACTGCTGGATCAGAAGAAGAAGATTTGTTAAGAAAATTCCTCATTTTGATAGTTAGATAGTTTATTTAACAGTATACAGGTTTTACAATCATGATGTTTTGATATATTACAACATTTGTAACAATACAGGATATACCGTTGGGAAATGCCATAGCCAGATTGGCTGTCTTCCTGGCATCACCTGACAAATAAATGAATGTTTTAAAAAATATTCGCAGACCATAGCTGACCCTTTCCCGGGGAAGTAATATGCTTTTGATTAAACTCTGCGCACATCGCACAAGAAGGTTAATGACGAGTTCACAGTCATCTGAAGCTATCTATTTAACACAATAATCGCAGTGCAATTTGACTGGGTAGAAACTTACGATATAGCTCAAACTGTAATTTTGAAAGAATTGACAAGTAATGTTAGACTGCCTATTCTCGTTGGGGTGAGGAAGGTGAGGCGAAAAAATGAAGTACTACGGATTACACTCTTGACAGTAGGGATTGTCACACTGCATTTCCATACAGTAAGACGATAATAGCTGTAATTTAAGTTTATATTTTGAACTAAGTTACAATTCAAGCTCCCACAGTGGGCCCAAATATGGACCATGGCTTGAACATACTTGAATATTACCCCCCTAAGGATGCTGCATGCCAAATATCAAAAGCATTCTGACTGCTGAATCTGAAGAAGAAGATTTTTAAAGACGAAAGACTCGATATGAACAAACTTGAACCAGGCCCATACTAGAATGCTGCATACCAAATACTAAAAGATTCTGTCCCCTGGTTCTGGAGAAGAAATTTTTTAAAGAATATTGCCTGAATCGCACAAAGTAAAAATCCATGCTCCCATGGTGAGCCCTAATATTGACCGAGGCATTCTTGATGAACAAATTTGAACCAGTCCCATACTAGAATGCTGCATACCAAATATCAAATGATTCTGCCCACTAGTTCTGGAAAAGAAGATGTTTTAGTAATTTTTCTAATATACATAGGGTGCTATCAGAGATATGCCCCATATGGAGCCTCAAGTGGGTATGTCCATTTCATTTGGACAAACTTGAATTGACATATGGTAATGAACACCCACACCAAACTTCGGGCAAATCGACTTAGCGGTTTCAGAGGAGAATTCGTTTGAAAAAAGTTCACAATGACAGACAGACGACGGACGGCAAGTGATAAGTTGAGCTCCCTTCGGTGAGCTGATAAAACCTGTAGACTGTGTTAAAAAATTTGGACGTTCATCCCAGTCACGGTTGACCAATCGCAACCAAAAGGGGACGTTCTCATCTGGACATGAACTCGAACCAGCATATGAAATTTTGTGATGATCGGACAAGAACTATGGGGTGCAGCCTGTGCTAAAGAAAGACTCACAGACTTCCGCAGGTGTGATGGCATTAACTTCTCTTGATTATGTCAAGTTGAGCTAAAAATTAGTCAAAATTCTCAAATAACTTGTGCAAAATCTAAAGAGTTTTGTTTTTTCTTTCAAAAGTTGTGCACCCTGATAATGGGCTAACAGATCAACCTGGTAGAATGACAGAAACGTACAGGTCCAAATAACAATCATAGGGGGCAGAAAATTTGTAAAAAAAAATTAATAGTGCGGGGTGAATTTGGGGGAAACAAGACTTAGCAGCTTTTACTATTAGTAAATACTCTTGTTGTTCTTTGAAATAAGTGTCTTGTTCTGGGCCCTGAATTTTTTAAAATTGGCATTTTCCTTAGAGGTGAAGATACCTCCCCCTTCCCCACCCCCTCTAAAATTTCTGGGTCAAGTGGAAAAAAGTTTGAAGAGTTTTTTTTAGCAGAATTAACAAAAATGGAAAGAAATTGCTGATATTTTGGCTGAAGCTAAAGCAATTTCGTGAAATTTGTAAAAAAAAAAAAAATGAGTGTGGACAAGGTGTCAAAATGGGAGGTAGGGAGTAATAATAGTCTAATACAGTGTAGTACACTTATTTGGATACCTCTTAACTGAATAACCCGTTAACTCAATATAATTTCCAAACATAAAACCATTTACCATCCTTCCAATAGTTTATTTGGATATCTGTTAACTGAATAACTATTGTCGACAGCAAAAAACAAAAAAACATTGGCCCAATGCAAGTTTCACATAACATAAAAACAAAATGATCTCCAATGTAGATTACACATGCTACAAATGCTCCAGATCTGTTTTTCGAGAACTGAATTTTGTAAAGTTTTCTCATGGGAGGCCTAATCTTAACTAGGACCCTCCTGTCATTACCCTCCCACTTCCCTTGAGGGTCCTATTTAGGGCTAAGAGACTCCCACAATGGTCAAGTTTCCAATATGACACAGTTTGGATATGCAACAATACTTGATGTCACTTGAAATGTTTTTCGAAGATGGTCCATTTTGGCACAAATGAGTCTAGAAGATGGATTACTTCATCTTTGTAATTTGGATTAGCTTTTCATTTGCTGTTTTTCTTATTTTTTTCCGTTCGTTGAAGATCTTGACATTTATTTTCAAATATTGTTCTTTGATGTTGATAATTATGGCTGATACTTGTTTTTTTTTTTTTTACTAGGGTTTAACGACACATTAACAGCCAGGGTCATATCATGCCGGTGACAGTTATACGGGTGGAGGAAGCCGGAGTACCCGGAGAGAACCACCGAGCAACGACGAGCAGCTGTCAGCTCTCCAACATCGTAACACTGAACTCTGCACCGCGGCACAGGCAGGGTTAGATTGGTTGAAGACATGCGCACCATCGACGTGCAGTACGCCTTAGTATACAGCGTCATCGTGCCCCCATATAGGCAATCGGGGTTAAGTGCCTTGCCCAAGGACACAACGCGGGAGCACGAATCAGTCGCTGAAGTGGTCACCCATCCAACTGCTAACCGCGCTCGACGTTGCTTAACTTCGGTGATCTGACGAGAACCGGTTACCGCGACGCCACCGTGCCCCCTGATACTTGTTTAAGTGGAGAATAATTTCAGTTTTACCTGTATAACAGAGAAAAAACAAACAAATAAACAATGTAAGGAAAACACAATTTAACAAGCCATATTTATAAGAAGTTAATTGTTAATTGTACATAAATTTTTGTAATATGTCGAAAAAATTACAGTGACACGCACCAAATTCCCCTTATTTATCAACCTTTTTGGCCTCACTACATACAATACAGGCAGTTATTCTATTATATCTTGTTTGACAGAGCTCTATGAGTTCTGTCAAATAAGATATAATAGAATAAATGCTCAGTTTACCCCAGAACACAGGAAACTGACCAAATCCCTATTAATTGTATACTCCTGTCAACTGAATAATTTTCACGGGCAAAATGGATATTCAATTAAGAGGATTCAACTGTACTACTTTTATTGTAAAAAGAAATTGTTTATTTCAATACTGAATTCTCTCAATGTCTGCATTCAGGTGACTTCAGCAGAAAAAAACATTCCTACTGCACACAAAGGCCACTTAAAATGTTTTGGACCAATCAAAATTGTCTGCTGTTATCCTGTGGGTTTGACAAGACAGAATTGCCACTTAACATTATGAGAGATGTGTTGTTTCTGTGAAGTACATATAGGCATGGTTTATGTATATACATAAAAGCTTTACTTAGATCTAAGGCTTGGACTGTAAAAATCTGTTTTTTTTTAGCTTTACATAGATTTTATGCTTCAAAACTAACTCAAGACTATTTTGCACATTTGACAGTTTCTGATATTTGTAGTTAAACACAGTACTACAGGAACAAGTATATTCAATATTTTGTTAAATAATATATAACGGAAGGTAGCCTAAGTTCAAAGGTTATTGTGTTACTGAGTTGAGCTCTGCTGGGCCAAACTTATTTTGATCAGCTTCGTTCTTCTTCAGTGGCATGACAGCCAGAGGTCACTGTTGCTCACTCCCTTTTATACCCTCACGAGAGAATGTCATGTCCCGGTCAAGTGAGGACATGACCGGATCACCCTTAGGTCATGTGGTGGATGCAGTCGTCTGCTGGGGGTTGAACTTATGACCCTTGGTCTCAGTGTCAGAGGTCATGCACTACATCACTTCAAAAGGGGTCACTTCCGGTCAACTAATATAAAAAAGCCGAACACACAGCACCTGTTCAACCTTGGACAAAGATATTATCAATAATGCAGATAATGGCTCTTCGGCTGTAATCCAGAACACGACTGATTACACCCAAGAGACAAAGAGGCAACTCAGCAACTCCACCTTCCACGGTAAGGTGAGTGAGGACAAACATTTTACATTAGTCCTCAGTGAGGTTAATAAACTACACAAAAAATGTGAAATTAGTGACAAATGTCATGAGGGCCTAACAACTAGGTACACCAGATCACCTCAGCTGTATCTTCTATAAAATATTCACAAGTGCCTTGAAAAGGGAAAAAATTCAAGATGACCTATGTAAGTGAATCAGAGAGCTCAACTGCCAATACCAGCAGCTTTGTGGATGTACACATTAACAGGTTCATCTGTTCTTATTCAAGTTACATTAAAGATATTTCTGACTTTTTTTCCAAGATTAGTCGATTTGAATGGAAGAAGGACACCTTTCTTCTTGTCACTATGGACGTCACCTCACTTTACACTGACATTCCAAACCAAGAGGGACTTGTGACTGTAGCCAAATGCTTACGGGAACATAAACCAGACTTCAAGCTCAGCAATGTCGGCTTACTTAATCCTTCTCAAAATTATCCTACACACAGTAACAATTTTGACTTCAATGGAGAATATTACCTTCAAATCTCAGGCAAGGCTGTGAGCACTCCCTAGTCCCATCCTTCGCTAATATATTTATGGGTGAATTTGAGAAGCTCATAAACAGGGCCCCCTCAAACCGGGCATGTACCTCAGGTTCATTGACAACATTTTTATGGTATGGTCACACAGAGAAGTGGCCCTCAAGCATTTTTTTAAAATACTGTAACGAGACCAACCACTCCATAAACTTCACAGCGGTATATTCTTACTGTATGCCACATTTTTTGACACCATTGTCATCCATAATGGAAAAAGACTCCGCAGAGACCTACACACCAAAGAAACAGACACTCACAGTTATCTGGATTTCGACGCCTGTCACCCTTACCCTTGTATGGCCGGTGGCCCCTTTCAGCTGAAGGCACCTCAAACTCAACCGTCTCAAACGCCAGTTTTCGCAGATTGAAGAAGTTAACAAAGCTCAATTTGTAAAGTTTGTAGTGTGTCGCTGACGCAGTCACTCGGAAACAGTAAGTAACTTTCCAAATTCGAGTGAGAGGTCTGCCAGATCCAAAGTTGTAATTAGTTATTACATTGTACATGTAACAACTCTTGTGTCACGTGCGATTACTGGATGTATCATCCAAGCCAGTTCGAACCCTGACGATTTGTCTGGGACGTTTCATCCCAAAATCAAAGACTGATCGAGTCCCCCAAAGTTATCGGCATCTGGCAGTGAGCACAGTGCACTGTCTTGTACAGTCATCATGTAATGTATAGATGCAGACTTGGTTATTTGGATGCAAGATAACTATAATACTCACTGTTAGTGAGTGTCATGGGTAACCTGGTATCTTGCATCGAAATGTTCAAACCTGCATCTGTACATTACGTGATGACGTACATCATAATTACACAAACCATGTACCTCAAAAGGATATTAGTTATCTACCCAGCAGGCTGAAACAAAATGCTCTCCGAAAGCCATAAATGGTCCTCCTGGGGGTCATTTTAGGCGAACCCAGGCAAACTCTAATTCCTTCAAATGCAATTGGGAGCAAAGAAAAAAATTGCCTAATTAGTACGGGGGGAGGGTGGTTGGCAGGACAATAATTTTGACGATTTCATCGAAAAACGGTGGTCATCATCGAACTTGAGGTAGACTTTGTTCCCAAAGAGATACATACAAGAAAATATTGATATTTGGTTACTAATGTTTAAGTTATTCCATAAACAAACATTACAGGATGTTTTTTAACAAAGGTAAATAACTCCCACAGTTTTAATCGGATTTCGCTGGTCATTAAACTTGACACAGACATTGTTGCTATAGAGACATATACCAAAAATAATCGAAATCTGTTAACTATTGCTCAAGTTATGCCACAAACAAGATTTACAGAATATGTTTATAACAAAGGGTCATAACTCCCATAATTTTCAAGAGATATCGGTGGTCATCGAACTTGACGTAGACATTGTTGCTATAGAGACATATGCCACACAGAATTGAAATCAGTTGACTATTGTTCAAGTTATGCCATACACAAAGTTTGGACAGATGGATGGGATTTTACGGTATATCACTCCCTTGCGGGGAGATAATAGTGCAAGGTATCATGGAGTATCTGGAAGAGTCGCATGGGTTCAGTTATTGTGCTTATTGTGAAAATATAAAGAGATGCAAGAGGAAAGAAAAAAAGTCACTTGGTAGTTTTCCCTTATTTTTATTATTATATACACATTATTCAAACTACACTCGTAGTGTTTGGGTGCCATTATGTGACCATTTAACTGAAAAAGAATAAAAGTAGATCAAATTTATGAGCTGTCCGTTGAAGCAAGACTACCGAGCTTGTTAACTGATACACAATCAACAAACATACATAATGTTATTGAAACAGTTGGCAGGATTCCACGATGCAGTATACCAAATACCAAATATTAATAAAGTCTGAATGGTGAATCAGATGGAGATTTTTAAAGATGATTCATGATATTACACAGGCTAAAATTTGTTCCCCCACCAAAGCAGTCCAAATAAATAAGAATTGAGGGATTTACTTTTGAACAAACTTGAATCTGAGCCCAGTTATGGTGTTGTATACCAAATACCAAATATCAAAACATTCTGAACGATGGTTCTCAAGAGATTTTAAAGATAATTCCTCTCTTGCACCAAGTTAAAATCAGAACACCCATAGGGAGCCTAATTAACCCTTACATAAGTATCAAACCAGTGGTTTCATCTGAAGAAATTGAAGCTTACCTCTCTGAAGATACTGTATGCAAAATATGAATAAATTCTGACCAGTGTATCTCAAAAAAGCACATTATTTAAAGATTATATTCATCATATATATTGGGCCGAGTTAAATTTTGGGTTCCAATAGGACCCCAATCATTAACCCAGGGAGTTGAACTTAACATATTTGAATCTAAAGATGGTGCATACCATGGATCATAAAAGATTTGGACCAGGGGTATGTGAGAAGAAGATTCTTAAAGAATATTCCACCATTAGGGAGCCCAAACACCAAGTTATTAATCAAGGGACTTGATTTGAACAAACTTGAATCTGACCCCCACATAGAAGCGGTGTCCCAAATATCAAAAGATTCTTACTTGAAAGGATTCTGGCTGGTGGATCTGAGGAGGAAGATTTTTAAAGAAATTTCCACATATCGCAATGAATTAAAATTTGAGCTCCAAAAGGAAGCCCCAAAATTCACCCAGGGACCTGATTTGAACATATTTGAATCTGACTATAATTTTTACAAAAAATTGTTTGCAAATATGCTGACTCAGCATTTTTTCGAACCGTGCCTCCCCCCCCCCACCCCCCTCACATACCAACAGATCATACTGACCTAACCGGTGGCAATAATGTTTTTACACTACCCCATTCTATTTGCCCTAAGGATGCTTCATACCAAATAACAGTTCTTGCTTCCGTGTAGTTTGGGATTTATGGCGATTTGAATATATTTCTATTTTTAGCTTCCGGGGTCCCCACGGTGTCAAAATAAATCGATGCACGACCTAAAGTCATAATGTTTGAGTCTACACACAAATCTCATGAGATATTTACATGTTTTTTAACTGTGTACACATACAGGAAAACATTATAATCTGTCTTAATTTTATTTATACGAACGATCCATCGCCACTCTGAATTCATTTAATAGGTATTTGTCTTTCATATAAGGTTTATATAGTTTGATCCGCATATACAGGCAAATTTGTTTGCAATTTATAGTGCTTTAATGGGGTAACATGACGCGTAATACTTTAAAAGACAGCTGCTGAGTGGTGTCTGTATAGCTCAGTTGGGGCCCTACCCCCCACCCCGAACCAAGGAAGAAAAACTGTTCCCCAATTTGAATTAGATCTGTCTTGGTTACAGATGTCACATCACTGTCAACTCAAATTCAATTCCACAGCGAACGTTATAGAAAATTGTAAAATGTGTCACAACATTCTGCGTTTTCTCGATTAGCATTTCATTTGCATTTAATTTGAGTTGACGGTGATGCAACGTCTATAACCAACCAGGAGCTAATTCAAATTGGGAATTAAACTTTCCTAGCTGACCAGAAGATTCATCGGAAATTTCTGTCTACTTGCATTTAATTGTTATGTATGTCGCATCACCGTCAACTCAAATTCAATTATTTCAATTCAATGTGTTGGTGTTGCAATGTATATAATAAATCGGCATATGACTCAATAATATCACATACTAAATTTGGTTCAAATTGGACCATTGATTCAAAAAACACAAGTTTGAGTGAGGCAAAAAAATCCCCCCCCCCCCCCCTCCCCCCAACATTACAAAGGCAAATATTGCGCTCTCTCTCAGTCAAGTGCGCAAAAAACCCCAGAAACAATGAATAGCTACATGCTAGACAACACCAAGACCACATATGAAATTTGAAACTGATCGGGCGTGAGATGCGGCCTATATGATGTGCTGAATGAATTGTGGATGGACAGATGTAGATATGTATTAGTCAACAGTTCTCAAACCATCCCAATAGCTCAACTTGACATTGTCAAGCTGAGCCAAAAATGTAGAATACCCAGTAGGCCTTCTTCAACTGTATTTCAGCAAGAAAATTAATCAAAATGAGTTTCAAATGAAAGTTTCAATTACACAGCAGCTTGCTGTGTGTAATGTTATATAATAAAACGATGAGGCCCAAAAAGCTAGAAATCTGTTTCTCAGCCCCTCCCACATGGCCCTTTTGGCTCCTGCATGCTCCCTTTTTATAACCAACGAAAACTTGAAAAAATAATGAAAGTGTCAATTACACTGTAGCTCAACTTTGAATATGACAGGAATTAGTATTTGCTGTGTCCAGGTCCACAATAATGAATATGACAGAAATCAGTATTTGTTGCGACCAAGTCAACCATAATGAATAAGAGAAAAGGAGTTTTGTAGTGACCACGTCAACCATAGTAAATCAATTAGAAGGTGACTGCAATGGTCTAAAGAATAGGACATAAGTATTATATGTGATGCATCCCATGTTAGTAAACATTCACACAAACATTTATTCAAATCAGAGCTTTCATATAGAAGTTCTGAGCAAAAAAACTGATTGCACAAAATTTTGTACAAAATGGCTGCCAGTGGACATCTTAAAAACACTCGTTCTCGTCCCACGGTGATAGCAAAGGCACCTAAGAAGTTTCATAAAGATCGTTTCATAAATACGGCCTCCAGTCCGAGCCGTATTGGCATTTGCACTTACAGTGCTGAAATAACACTAAATAAATCAAAGTTAGTCTAATTTGCATAATTTACGTACGAGAAAAAAACCCTGTATTATATGTGATGTATCCCATTCATACAAAAAATTATTCAAATCAGAGCTTTCATATGGAAGTTCTGCGGAAAAATCTGACAGCAACTAATTTTGCACAAAATGGCTGCCAGTGGCCATCTTGAATTTCAGACCGGACCCCAAAACACTCGTTCTCATCCCACGGCGATAACAAAGGTACCCAAGAAATTCTGTAAAGTTTGGTTCAATAAATACGGCCTCTAGCCTGAGCCGTACAGAAGTTGTGTACAAAAAACTGATTGGACCTAATTTCGGTACAAAATGGCCACTGGCAGCCATTTCGAATTTTGGGCCGTGCCCAGAAACACTCGTTCTCGTCCGAAGGTGATAACAAAGGTACCCAAGAGGTTTTGTAAAGATTGGTTTATAAAAACGGCCTCTAGCCAGAGCCGTATAGAAGTTGTGTACAAAAAACTGATTGGGCCTAATTTCGGTACAAAATAGCTACTGGCAACCATCTCGAATTTTGGGCCGCACCCAGAAACACTCGTTCTCATCCGAAGGTGATAACAAAGGTACCCAAGAAGTTTCATGAAGATCGGTTCATAAATACAGACTCTGGCCCGAGTCGTATTGACATGTGCACTTACTGTGTATAAGTAGCACTGAATAAATCAAAGTTCATCTAATTTGCATAATTTCTGCACGAGAAAAAAAAACGTATTATATGTGACAGGCAGGGTTACCCAGCGTTGCTTGGGCTGAGGAGAGTATTATCCCTTAATCTTTTCTATATTTTGCTGGTCATAACTATTGATGCCCCTCTACACCCAAACCCACCAGGCACTTTGTCAGACCTCACCATTACATTCCTGGTAAAAATTACTCCTAGTAGGCCCCTTTGAAGACCTATATCGGTGAGAAAAATTTTGGTAATAACTTTTGGTGCACCTCTACACCCCCACTCCCACCCCGATAATTTATTAAACCTCACCATTAGATTCCTGATAAAAACATACCCCTAGTAGACCCCTTTGAGGGCATCTATCGGTAAAAAAATTTTGGTCATAACTTTTGGTGCTCCCCCTACACTCCGACCCAACACACTTTTAAACCTGTCTATGACCTCCACCATAAAAAAAGTACTCCTAGTAGACCCATTTTGGACACTCGGGGTGGCCCCATATTCATTTCTATATATTGGACAGACAGACAGACATACAGACATTCTAACATATAGTATAGAAAGATGTATTCCATGTCACTGAACATTCATATAAAACTTTTATTCAAATCAGAACTTTCATACAGAAGTTCTGTACAAAAAAAAACTGATTGCACTAATTAAAGTACAAAATGGCTGCTGGTGGATATCTTTCGGAGCGCACCCAAAACCACTCGTTCTCGTCCCATGGTGATAACAAAGTACTCAAGAAGTTTCGTAAAGATCGGTTCATACATACGGCCTCTAGCCTGAGTCGTATTGGCATTTACAGTTACAGTGCTGAAAGTAACACTAAAAAGATCAAAGTTAGTCTAATTTGCATAATTTACGGACGAGAAAAAAACTGTATTATATGTGATGTATCCCATGGTACTAAACATTCATACAAAACATTATTCAAATCAGAAGTTTCATATGGTTGTTCTGCGCAAAAATCTGATTGCAACTAATTTTGTACAAAATGGCTGCCAACGGCCGCCTTGAATTTCGGACCGGACCCAAAACACTCGTTCTCGTCCCACGGTGATAACAAAGGTACCCAAAAAGTTTCGTAAAGATCGCTTCATAAATACGGCTTCCAGCCTGGGCCGGGTTGACGGCGCGACGGACGACGGGCCTTGACAATACCTCAAATTTGGCTTCGCCAAAGTTGAGCAAAAAATCATCCCAAATCTTCAATAAGACTGAAGGAGCAATAAAACTTTTATCTTTTTCACCTGTGATGGGGCCCTCCATTTCAGCAAATCTCAATTCCCTTCCTCCTTCTATCATTTGTGTCAAGCAAGTGTAATTAGATTCTTCTAAGCAGTTTCTGAAAATTGTACAGTGGTTACGCCCAGAACAGACGTCAAACTTTTTGTTTTGCCAATCTAATTTATTAGCAATTTGGATCTATTTGAATTCAAAATGCAGGACTCTAAATATAGTTTGCAACATACATGTACGTCAAACCAAATTCACGTCGGACTCAAATACTAAGGACAGATTTAGCAGAGTTGTGAATAGATGGGGAGGGGGGGGGGGGTATTTTTTAAGGTACCCCCCCCCCCTCCTCCCCGACACAGATGTTCTCTTTCTCTTGGAACGGGTTTGTTGTTGCACTATTAAGGAGTGAGTACTGAAAGTTGTCAACTGTGTGCAGAACAGTCAATATGGCGCCCTATTCGAATCATGCACAAATTATCCCTTCCTCAACTTGAGATTAGCCCAAAGTTTCCTTATGCAGCTCTCGGATACCGTGCACAATTCATTCCAGTCCAACCCAGATTAGCACAACTTGGAGGATATTTTTCAGACATTTCTCCAGTAGGTCCCCCAACGCCTAGTCTCAGTGACACTATTCACTATCATAGGCCTACCTAGGCTCGCAGCCCAGGCAGGCCTGTGATGGTAAGTAGTAGACTTGGGGCCAAAGTCCTCTCTGAGAGATGCGGCGGTAGTAAGACGCTTCACCGCCTATGACAGACCTTGGGTGTCCGGCCAGTGTCATTCTGCCCTTCCGTATTTGTCCTATCAGTTATTTGTCGGATAGCATGATTCAGACCACAATTTGTTTCCAGTAGCACCTCTGTTGCCTCGTGTGCGTGACACTATTCACCATCATAAGATTACCTGGGCATGCATCCGAGGTTGGTCTATGATGGTAAGTAGTTGTACTGAGAAGTGGGGCCATACTCCTTGCTTTGAGATGACCTGGTAGCAGGAAGTCTGACAGGTACTTCGCCATCTATGACAGGCAGGGGACCTGCATGCCCCTCCACAAAACCGTTTTTGTCCTCGCAGCCAAGAATTTGAATTAGATTCGCAAAACGTCTGACGAATGTTCTGGGCGTAAGATGAATCAACATCATCATGGTCATAGTTCATTTGTTCCTTATCACTGGGCCAGCTTGTAAGAACAGCCTTTCATTTAACACATTTCAAGTACATAATTTTCACTAATCTCGGTAACAGCAATATTCTTGAGACCAGCCTTCTGCTAAAAAACAGGGAGAAAAATAAAATGAGTTACAAAATAATTAAACATGTTCAGAACTGATTCAATTAACCCCCCCCCCCCCCCCCCCCGATGTTGCATACCAAATATCAAAATATCTTCACTAGTGGACCTGATGAAGATTTTTAAAGAATATTCCTCATAAACTTTGGGTTCCAACAGAGAGCCCAACTATCAAAGCAAGGATTCGATCTGAACAAACTTTAATCTGACACACGGAGAGATGTCACATACCAACTGTGAAAAGATTTTGCCTGTTGGATCTGAAAAAGAAGATTTTTAAAAAAATCCCTCATACTGCACTAAGTTAAAATTTGGGTTACAATAGAGAGCCCAAATATTAACCCAATGATGTGATTTGAACAAACTTGAAACCGACTGCCATAGAGGTGCTGTTTACCAAATATAAAGAAGATTCTTTCTGATGGTTCTGGAGAAGATTTTTTTTTAATTTTGGAAAACAATGTGTGCATGCTATCGGTGTTCTGACCCCTGAGTGCGTGCCAACTTCATTTTAACAAATTTGAATTGGCATATGATAAGGATCAGGCAGATCAAATTTGGTTTAATTTGCCCAGTGGCTTATGAGAAGTTAGTTCTGCGGCTCTGCCTGACGAATGGACAACAGACAGACAGACAGACAGACAGACAGACAGACAGTCAGACAGACAGAAAGTGATCACTAACTTTCTGTCAGGTGTCTTAAAAATGCTGGGTACAGTTGTGCATGTAAGCTTCTGTAAAATCACTCATAAGAGTAGATCAAACACCAAAGTGAAAGAAGATGATTTGGGACTGGTGGGGGGGGGGGGGGGGTAGGGAGGAGGGGTAAATGGCATTACCATGCACCACACATTTCAAATGTACAGTACATATACTACAAGTAATACTAAATCACACTTGAAGAGATTTTCCTTGCCAGTCATGGAGTTCATGAGCTGAAAAATTGCTGCTGCCTCATTTTTTTTCTTGGGAATCTTGCAGGGTGGGAAACCTATGGCACTATGACTAGATGGTAAACCATCCTCCATGCACTGTAAAACGACCTCAACATTGAAAATAGCTTTCTATTAGCCACAGGATCGAGTTTTCTCAAAACAACAGACTGTTTCAGATTGCTTAGAAGGTATTTTTAGCTCATGGGGGGGGGGGGGGGGGGAGGTTACAAACCATCCGTTGCATTACTGACTTCTCCAAAAATTACAGGACCAAATTTGGTGTGTATGAAAAAATAAATAATGTTCCTTATCAAGTTTGTTTTAAATACAGTTGTCAACATGGGGATCATACATGTATAACTCTGCACTGCCACTTTTACCAATTCAACAGTTCAAGATGTGTGGATTGAAGCGATAGGTGATTCACCAGATGTAGTGCAAGTAACGACATTTAATGAATATATGGTTGAGAATTGGGTTGACGAGGAGGCTCGTTTTCCTCCACCAATTTGGAACCAACACAGTAACATTGGTCCTAGAACCAACAACCATCTAGAGGGATGGCACTGTCGCCTCAATAAGACTATCCAACGTGCTCACCCCAACATATTTGCTTTTGTAAATGTGCTGCAAAGACTTGAAAAACACAGAGAAACAAACTTAGCCAGTATATACATGATGCACGTCCTCCTCCTCAGGTTCCGCTATTATTTCATGGAGAGTTCGCCCATGCGGCCTCTCCATGGAATAATAGCAGACTCTGGTGCCACCAATGAAGCGCATCAAATTACATATAATAATTCTATATAAAGTGTCAGGTTCCGCTATTATTCCATGGACAGTGCGCTCATGTTACGTTCTTTCTTTTCTTATTTATGTATATTGATTACATATTGATGTCTAATATTCTGTTAGAATTAAAATGTTGTAATAAAGTAACTTGACTGCAAGGTTTGTCATTATTTCTATTCCCAAAAGGTCAGTCTATTATATTGTGGGTAGAGATGGTAATTAGCCACTAATATCTGTACCTCAATTAGTGCACTTTCGCCTCCACTTTTACCTGATAATTTTTGTAGGCGAAAGTGCACTGTAGGCGAAAGTAGACTGAACCCAAAATACAAACCTAGTTGATTTCTGTAACGATGACAGGTCTCAATCATCTGACATGCTATATCAGCTTGTTTTAACAAGAATAACAGTGTGATTACTCCTTTTGGCTTCAAAGAATATTTAAATTTAATTAATGTTTTTACGTAAAATATGTACTATTTAATGGAAAATGGTCAATGTTTTTAATGTTTATTATTTTTAATTTTGTATCGAAATAAATCAAATCATAAAGTTCAGTCTTGTTAGTCATTATTGACATTAATTACTAGTAGACCTAAAAACAGTAATTTCGTCATGTATTCAACTGGGGACGGTTTGGGTAAAATAGTGGGGACGGTTCGGTCTTAGGACGGTTCGGGTTACGTCGGCCAACTGGAGTAACTGACCCAGGAGACGGTTTGGGTAAAATAGTTGGGGGCGGTTTGGGTAAAAAAGTGTGGGGACGGTTCGGCTTGGGGGCGGATTGGGTGCATCCCATTATTAAGCATCTTAACCACCACAGGATCACATTTTCATGGCAAATTTCATTTTCCACATGTTCTATGACTATGGTTCTTTGGAATAATTTTGTATATAATTTACTGTGGTTATTTCTTGCTAACCTTTTTCTGGACTTTGGGGAAAATTACCTGAAATTTTACAATAAGTTAGGTTGCACGTCCGGCCCCTAATCATCTTCTTCATAATCGTATTAATCGCATCAGCGCCCACGGTTTGTCTTTTACATTACAAGGACTGCACTGCATTCTGCTGTTCATTGATTTGATGCAACTCCAGTTACTTCTCTCAAGTAGTGCAGCATTGTTTATCCTGAACCCTCAGTGTTGTTATGGAAAAAAACAAGTGTTTCTTTTAGATAGTTGTTATTGCACATGTGCCCGCATGTGCAGATCGAATGGTCACTAGGGGGATATGATCAGTTGAGTGAATTGACCATGAACAGTAGTCCAGCACACATCGAAGTAAAGTTAGCCGTGAATGTCGGTTCAAAACTATGACTAAAAGAGCTTCGATTTAGCCTAGTTATTTAATATCAAAACTTAAACGAAATGTTTCATTTTTCTGACGTTTGAGTTCGGGTTAAATTACTAAGATCCCCAAGTCAAATTCACTCTAGTCTAATGACAAAGACTTACGTTTTAACTTTTATTTTTATTCAAATTAAATCAATTAATGGCTTGTTCTGTTTTACTTGTGCCCTGCGAAAATTCGATTTATTTCACCGATCATTTATCCATTTGACTTGTGTATTAGCCTAGCCTCTCCGGGTCGTTGCTGTCATTCATGTACACAGTACAGCTTCTATGGTAGGCCTAGCCTGTATCTGCGTGCCAGAAACTTGTGTTGGGGGAGGGGGGGGGGGTGGGTAGTAAGAGTACCCAGCTTTTCGAAACCGCGAGCATAATTGAATTTTGGAACACGATTGGTTAAGCTTTAAAGTTGGAAATAAACCAGATGTCTGACATTGTGGATAAAGTCTCCCCAGACACGAACTATCAAGATGCGACCTACAAATTCTTTTGACTTCCTCATTTAAAAAAAATCATCTGATTAATGCAAGATGCTTTAAAATTTAATACTGCTTCACAAACGACGGAGTCTGTGTAAACGTTGTGCAAATTTCGGTTTCAGTTTTGTACTTACTAGTTAGGTTCCTCAATGTATCCCCGAAGGGTCATATTAACTTGTCAGTTTGTGACTTTTGCTTATAAATATTTTCTTTATTGAGAATAAGCATTATATAACATAAAAGATTTAAGTGCAATGCTTACCATACGCTTCCAATGTGTTAAAAGCTGCCAATTTTGTGTCCTTGGAACCCGAATGAAATTATCATTCTTCTTCAGGAGGCACCTCGCTGACCTCGACTCAAGATTATCTTGAATTTGAACGACGAAAAAGCATTTTTTTAATTTATGATTAAAAATGGTGCAATTTGGTGAAAAAATATTCTAACGCATACCAGTAACAATAATCAGCATTTAAAAAATGCACATATAGCTGAAAAACAAAAGAAATGTCTGTTTTTTAGTGGTCCCCTTAATACCGGTTTTTATTTCCATTGAAATATATATCGCAATTCAAATTTCCTTCATTTATTCAATCTCAATAAAATGACAAAAGGAAACAATTATTAATTCACTCAAAGTTCGATTATCTCGCGCCAATCCCGAGAGATCGAACGACCTAGATCAAATACATTAAAAGTTTTAAGAGCGCAAAAGTTTAAGGGGGCCGAGTTTTGTCTCCTTAATCCATCGGTCCCCTTAATGCCTACATTTAAGCATAATCGGTCTACTTAATGTAGGTATCATATATATATATATATATATATATATATATACACACTTCATCAAATATTTTATATAACTTCGTCAAATCGGCAATTTGACGAAGTTATATATATATATATATATATATATATATATATATTAGCATTAAAATCACTCTAGACAGGACTACCAATGTTTAGTAATTCAGCACCAATGCTATTTGAATAATTGATTTAAGTAGTAGTAGTATATATATATATATATATATATATATTATTAGCATTAAAATCACTCTAGACAGGACTACCAATGTTTAGTAATTCAGCACCAATGCTATTTGAATAATTGATTTAAGTAGTAGTAGTATATATATATATATATATATATATATATTAGCATTAAAATCATTCTAGACAGGACTACCAATGTTTAGTAATTCAGCATCAATGCTATTTGAATAACTGATTTAAGTAGTAGTATATATATATATATATATTAGCATTAAAATCACTCTAGACAGGACTATCAATGTTTAGTAATTCAGCACCAATGCTATTTGAATAGCATTTAAGTAGTAGATCAATAAATAGATCAACTCAACTGCTTCTTTAATATAATGGCTCTGTTAGGTCGGGCGAAGGAGGTCTATTTGGCTTAAATGAATCAGTCTATACACGAGTGTAAATGTTGTACAGTCTAGCACCAAACATCCAGTAACTGGCTGCTGATGGTAGACAACACGGCAGTTACATTATTGCCATTAAGCTGTTTATCAAAATATAATTACAAGTTGTCTAGTTGTTCTACTCAGGACGTGATTGCTTCAAGGACACAATTAATTTCTGAGCATGGCTTTTAACTGTTATTCGGAAAATTGGTTTCAAGGCGTATCTGTATACAGAAGCATGGATGCTTTTGGGGGCAAACTTAACAAACTTAGAATTCAGCTGTTTGTTCGTCAATCTTGGGGGGACATTCTTGGCTTTTTGCTAACGATAGTGGTGAACTAATAGAACCGAGATGTTGAGGAATAGCAATACGAAATATAAATCAAATGAATATGACCAGCTTTCGAAAAGTAATGTATTAATTACATCACTAGTCAAGTTACTGTGACTGGTGATGTAATTAATAAATACTGAGTCCAAAAGAAAGTGTAATAAACTTTGAGGAGCAATTTTCTTTAGTGTTATAGACTTTAAACTCAAACAAATTATTGTAAATTCATATTTCGAGTCTAGCTGTATGGAATTGCATAATTCCATGTTTTTACTGTTGCCAGCGTCACGTCAGGGCGCCAAAATTCAGACATGGGTGAAATGAAAAGTTCACACATGCAGTCAATGGCGTGTATGTCCACCGTTCGCCTCAATGCAAGACATCGACAGCGCATGGACCTGATAAGTCTATGGATGTCACCCCGCGGCATTGCGTTCCACTCCTACCTCAGAACATTACGTAAATCGCCTAACGTCTGAAGATCATGAAGTCGTTCCCGACGGTCCATTTGATCCCAAAGATGCTCGATTGGCGACAAGTCTGGCGAAAGTGGAGGCCAGGGAAGAAGTTCGATAATCTGCTCCTCAAGACAGTCACAACAGATACGCGCCACGTGATATGAGGCATTGTCTTGCTGGAATAATTGTAGTTCGACGTTAGCGTTGAACAACGGTACAACATCGTTAAGAATTTCGTCCCTATATCACTGTCCGTTCAGATTACCATCGATGAAGATCAATTGCGTTCGATGATGCAAGGAAATTCCTGCCCAAACCATGACACTACTCCCGCCGAAACGGCCGCATTCTCGCACGCAAGCATCAAAAAAACGTTCTCCTAGTCGGGGATACATGTTTGCCCTACGATCAGCGCGCCGTAGACAACATCGTGATTCATCACTAAAAAGAACTGTACTCCAGCGCTGCTGAATCCTGCGAACACGCTGACGTACCCATTCCATTCTGACGGTACAATGACGTTGGGTAAGGATTGGTCCGTGGTATGGACGCCTACTGCGGATGCAGTATTCAGCGAGTCTGTTGCGGACAGTTTGTCCACGGATTGTATTGTTAGTTCAACCAGGAGTAATTGCTGCTGTCCTCGTCGCCGGAAGGAAGCAATCCCGTAAATGAGACGTCCTGATGAGTCGGTCTTGTGCAGGGGTTGTAACTCTTGGTCGACCTGAACGCGGTCGATCCATTGGTTCTATACCTTCCAATGAGATTTTAAGTAGTGGCCACAGTAACTCCGAACTCAGCAGCGAGCTCATCTGGAGGTATCCCCGTCACATGTATACCAATGGCACGCAACCTCTGATTTTCAGTTAACGTTGGCATTTTTTGAAAATGTCGGAAGACAAAATCTAGCGTATTTTATCAATAACCCAGGCTCTCTATCACAACATAACATAAAGAAAATCGTCGGGCACCCATTCAATTTGACATTCTTGGGTAACATGTGCTATTTTGAAATCCGTAGCAAAATTGTATACGGTTGGGTGGACAACAACAACATGTCATTTGACTCTTTGTTCCACTCCTTGTCCACAAACATGCAACATTAGAACTATTATATTTTAACCTTTATGCTATTTTTCACATTTGTTTCTATATACTTTCTTTTTTGAATCAGTATATTACAGATCTGGATGTCATTGGAATTGGCTTGTCCATATTTGTCTGGTTTTATTAAGAAACATACAAGGTACAAATGCTCTGCCAGTTTTTGCCCACAATGTAGGTTAAAGTAATAAGTACACGAACGTTCTTAGAAATAAATATTTTATCCTTGTGTTTTCCAAGGTGTATGAGAGTTAACATTGGTCTTGGAACTCATACACCCTGAGGCTTTGCCTCAAGGTGTATGAGTTCCAAAACCAGTGTAAATTCCCGTACACCCTTGAAAACACAAGGATAACTAGTATTATTACCTGCATTTGATACTGTCTGTCTGGAAGAGGTGGACTTTCTCCTTTCTCAATAATGTTTGGTATACTAGAAGACACATACTTTGGTGGTAAGCCACAGACAGGTTTTACATATTTATGCATCTTGTTAATTTTTGCGTAAGGTGGTTCTGCATCACAACTATCTATATTTGTTCCACCACATTCGTCTAACTCTTTGCACGACTTCTTGTCCATAAACATGCAACATTAGAACTATTATATTTCATCCTTTATGCTATTTCTTCACTTTGTTTCTATTACACTCTATATTTTGACTCAGTATATTACTGGACTTCTAATGAACTATTTGTTAATTAGCTTGGTAATCAGTTGAAAGTCGGCAGAATCTAAAACAAACATTATCTGACTTTTTGCTGATGGCAATGGTGGCTTAATAGAACAAAGAATATTCTCATTTTTTACACACAGGATATCTTCCTTCTGTGGCCATTGGAATGTGTACTTTTTGTGTAGTATAAAGGAAATTTCCACCTCCCTTTCTTCTGTATAAATCTCCCTTATTTTCCTCACATACCATCCTTCATCATACCTGGCTGCAACGAATTCCCCAACACTTGTCAATCATATCACTTTCTCCAAACTTGCTGCACAAGCTATCACTCAAATTTTCATTTTTTCCTAAATTGCAGATCTAAGACTTATCTCTTTCACACTCTGCTCTACCAGCTCCCCGTCTAACTTAATATTCTCTGCTAAACCTCTCTCCAGCAATACAGTACTAACTACAACCTTCTCTCAAAGCTCTCTGACAACCATTTCTACTTCTCATAAAAAAATTCATTTCAACAACCTCATTCTCGCTCAGTCTCTCATCACTGCATTCAATAGATATTGTTTTCTCGTTCACCTTTTTCACAAAATTCGCACTCGTTGTAATGTTATTTTTGTTGGATCCACACAGCTACCGGTCTTCGCGTCAGAAATAACATAAACAATCGCGAAAAAATAACACGTGAATGATCCAGTGGCTTAACCAGGTACAAATAAAATGTCCTTCTTGTAACACAATAATGTATGTCATATAAAAACATTGTCAGAATCTTTCTGTTCCAGAACTGTGCACAAGACAGAAAAAGTGCCCATTTAGCTGTCCACCCAACATAAATAGATAGCCCGAATTTAACCTACCTATTGTATTGATTTCGTTTACAAAAGTGCTGAATGTATTTGTCTGTGAAACAAAATGTGTCCCTCGTGTAACACAGGTTACTGGAACAACTATATCTCTTTGTAGGCCATGCCGATTAATCTAAACACATTAAACAATAAGTATATGACTGTTGTGATTGCAAAAGTAAACTAGGGGTTAAATGATGGACAAAATCTTTTCATATTCCTGAAAGATGATTTGAACACCAACGCGTCTTTCGTGTAACAAACCAGTATATCATGTAACGCAAACACTGGAAGTGTAAAGAAATGTAAACAATTCAACAAAGCAATCATTTCAATAGCTTATTTATTATGAAATCATAACATAAAGTTTGAATACAACATGTAAGATTTGTTAAGACAAGCAATTGATTTGTTTCCTGTAAATATACCCCATCCTGTAACAAAATACTGTGTTTCATGTAACAATATTTTCTGGTTTAAGATCTATTGAGTCGTAACCAATAGAGCAGAGAATTCTGTTTTAAAACATAAAATGCTAGTTTCCATGGATAATAATTTCCAAACAGCTTTTCCGAAAAAAACTATTCGCAGATTTCTTTACATGTTTTTCAACACCCATGTCCAGGTCTGTAACAGTTCTCGTCACTCGTGTAACAGTACAAGCCGTTACACGATTGAACTGTAACACGAGTGAAGTTACCTCATTGAATGCCATGATATAACAATGAGGTCTCCCTGTACTACAACCAAAACAGGGAAATCTCAACATACAGTACGTGGAGAGTGGATTGTAAGTAAATCACCCGCGGAGTGGGGTTATCACCCAAGCTATAACTTTCAAATTTTGTTCATATCGACAAAAAACACAAGCAATGTTTCAGCCAATGGACCTCCGGGTTTAACCCGGAGGTCCATTGGCTGAAACATTGCTGGTGCTGGTTGTGCTTTGCAACAAATTCGCAATTATTGCTTGGGTGGAATCTCCACTCTGCGGGTGATTTAGTGATAATACACTCTCCACGTGCTGTACACCTCAAACATTCGAACAACACAATTATTGCTATATCTTGGCATTCATCTCTTGTTTGATGCACATGCGTTATACTAAAGACGTCCCAGTTTTGTTCGCCTGTGGGTCTACCTACCAGACGGCAAAATTGATGTTTTTACGTATGTTGTATATATTTTTTTTTCTCCTATCTGACATCCGGTGTTTTCGAAGGCGTTTTAGGCGGGAGTTTTAAATTTCATCGCCCAAAGGGACCATGCATTATTTTTCGTATATTCCATGCTGTTACAGGAGGGACACTAGATTAACGGTGTTATTTCTTGTCGAACATCTCATCTGGTTATGATAGTTCTTAGCTTGTCTTGAACTTCGCTGTCTTGTCACCATTCTAGTTTAAAAAATTAAATCTTAAAAAACGGATATTTGGGGGCTCTGGTGTTTTAAACATGCATACTCTTGCGTGCGGATACAGGTTTTCAGTCCCAATTCAGTCATTAAGACTTTCACTTTCACAGCCTGTTCAAGATTTCTGAAATGATAGTCTTATTGTGTCTGAATGATAGAACGGGGTATACTGAAACAGGAAAATTACGCGTTCTCATCGTACATGTCACAAGAGCCTGTCCGGGAATGAAGGACAATTTTTGTGACGACATTTGATATTGACTCGTAAATGGAAACAAAATTCTAGTTGAGAATCGGACATCTAATACAACACCATGGAGAAAATTCCATTACCTGATTGTCTAAACCATGTAAAAGTGCAGTCGATGTGGGGTGAGGTGGGTTGAGGCGCTCGTCCGATGTTTCTCCGCCGATATTCGTGGAAGTAATGATTCAAAACAATTTATTAACTCAATTTGACAACATCAAGTATGAGTTATTGGGGTGGGTTGTGATCTGTCGTCCGTCCGTTCGTCCGTACGCCTGTCCGTCCATAATTCCTTTAGCACATCGTCGCGTGAGAACCATAAGGGTCTATCTTCCAGTGGAAGATAGAACCTTATGGTTCTCACACGACGACATCATACAGGCCGCAGCTCCCACCCGGTCAGTCCCAAATTTCATATGCAGATTTCTGGCAATGTCTATATCGGAGCTATTTCGTTAAAAACATGGCCGCCAGTGGTATATAAATGATCAACAATTTCATTAGCACACCCTACAGGACGCTTCTCTCACCCGATATTTTTCGAATTTCATTGGAAATTTGGCATGATGTTCAGATTGGAGCTATTGAATGTTTCTGAATTTTGTTGAAAAACATGGCTGGCAGCAGCCATCTTGGATTTGGATGAAAACAGAGATAAGTCATCACATTGCCCTTATAACCCCTTGATCCAGGATTGGGGAAGGTCTATGTGGATAATGTTCTTCTGCTGTAAATTACTATTGAAGGATTTCAAGTGATATTACGCAAACATAAAAGAAATTCAGCTTTATGACCCTTTTACCCCAGTTATGGTGGGACCAATTTTAGTGTTGAAACAATTAGTCGATTGGTCGTTGTCGACGCTGATATTGCCCAACGTCAAAGGTGGATTTCAGTCTCGAGTAGTCGGAAAATGTAGTATTTCCTATAAAAACATTACAACGTAACAAAATTCCAACGTAAGGTCTATGGGGAAGGGTTAAGCCAATTGTCAGTTGATCTATTCAGCGCGTGAAATCAACAACAGACTTTGGAATCAAGGTTCATGTTGGGTCGGATCTTTTGAACTCACTGACAGTGGTCGCACTGCACGTGCCTCAATACTCTTAACGGCATACATGTAGATATTTGGACTTGTTCCCATACCAGAAAATTATTATTATGGTGAGATTCCCATGACTTTTAATTTATTACTTATCAACCGGCATCAGTAAAATGCGCATCCACCGTTGTGTTAACACTTGAACGAAAACAACACCGGTACGCACACCTACATGTATTTGTTAAAAAATGTGCAGCAGAATATTTGGTAACCAGGGGGTATTTTTTATTTAGACTAACGTGGCGGCGGAATTTTAGGTGCCTGATACATAGTTATATTAACCCTAGAATTAATCAACCTTTCATACAACGTCAGGCTGCCTTTAAAGGTATCGAGCTGAAATTAGTCACCTGAGGTAATTCTACCAGAAAAAGGACACGAGGTGGGTCCTGATAGCGTTTGATTTTACCTTAATGGTAAGTGGTATAGGATGCCGGTGTGACAGAAATGATAGTCCGTAGGAATGTTAGTCCCTCTGGACTATTATTCCGCGGAATTATAGTCCTAGGTCTAACATTTCTAGGAATAGTAGTCCGGCGGACTACTATTCCTAGAAATGTTAGTCCTAGGACTATAATTCCGCGGAATAATAGTCCAGAGGGACTAATTTTCCTACGGACTATCATTCCTGTCACACCGGGATCTCGGGATACGATCATGACTGAGGTCATTGACCTCGACGCCCAAATACGTTACGCCTTCCCGTCCCTCTTCCCACCCTGTATGTACCCTATTTATAGACGCCCCTCCCCCTACCCGCCCTGTATGTACCCTATGTTTTAAGATATCCCTCCCCAAAGCACATGTCTGCCCAGCCTCAAAGCCTCTCCAAATGGGACCAGGCTATGTATAACCCAACATGTATTTTCCCACATTGTTTTGGGTCTCCCTGTATGTGGGTTCTCCCGCCCCACCAAAGCCATTATATGGGCTGTACCTCCCCACCAAATCCCTTGTACGGGTTGTTCCTCTCCCTCCCAAGCTAGCCGAAAGCTGGGGACTTCCAAACTGAGGCGTCCAATGAGTACTAACAAAGAGTTCCCCCTCCTCTTCCCACGTAAATGTTGGTGTATCTCTAAAGTAAATGTTGTCAAGGACACGTACATGTAAATACATACAAACAAAAAGATTAATTTGAAGGCTACCTGGAGTGACTAAACTACGGAAGCCTATTAGCTTCTCGTCGTTTTTCGTTATTAAATTGTAACTTAACGAGCTTAAACTCAGAACCTCGCGCACAAAAGTCAAGCCGTCTATCAGTGATTCACCACTACCCCTAAATTTAACATAACAGTATCCTCATGGAATTAACTCGAATTGAGGACGACCTCCATGCTCTCATATTTTACCAATTGAGAATGTTGATATTCCTTTACAAATGATCAAGCATTTTGGAGCTGAGTGTGCCTTCAAAGTCTGACATTTTTCCGGTCGGGAAAACATCCTCAAAACGCTTACCCTCTTTGGGACGCATTTTCTCTCACTACCGGTACGATAACACCCAAATCCTGCCGGACTGAGTGTCATGAGAGTGAGCCAATTTTAAGCTATCTCCCAAAAATGCCACGGCTTCCGTGTTTCCTAGGCTATACATATTACATTCCCTTTCTATCTAACACTCTTTTTAATGCCCCCGCCCCCAGCAGTTCTAGTGATTTTGATCTGACCCTGGACAACAGTCACCCCAAACGAACCACCAAGATAACGTTCAAGAGCGGGCGCCTCTTTCTTACTTTGTCCCCAAATGTGCTTTTAGATTTAACACCCACCTTCTCATTCCCATTACAACCCTCTAAAATTCTATAAAAAAAACTCGCCGACTGATACTGTTTTAAACTCCTAATATTTGCCCCTCAAATTGATGATTTTAGACTATTTCAAGTGTAAATGCAGGATTGAGTAGAGAGCCATGGTACGTGCGAATGCCACCAATTGGCCACTTAAATTGCAGCTACAATTTAGCATGACCAATAAAAGCACAGGCGCTAAATTGTAGCTACAATTTATTAAATTGTAACTACAATTTGGCTATATTGTAGTTACAATTTCATAAATTGTAGTTACAATTTAGCGCCTGTCCTTTTATTTAAGTTGTAGCTGCAATTTAAGTGGCCAATCTGTGGCATTCGCACGTACCATGGCTCTCTACTCAATCCTGCATTTACACTTGAAATAGTCTAAAATCATCAATTTGAGGGGCAAATATTAAGAGTTTAAAACAGTATCAGTCGGCGAGTTTTTTTATAGAATTTTAGAGGATTGTAATGGGAATTAGAGGGTGGGTTGTTTAATCTAAACGCTTATTTGACGGGCTAAGTGAGAAAGAGGCGCCCGCTCTTGAACGTTATCGTGTTGGTTCGTTTGGGGTCACTGCTGTTCAGGGTCAGATCGAAATCACTAGAACTGCGGTGGGGAAGAGGACATTAAAAAGAGTGTTAGATAGAAAGGGAATGTAATATGTGTAGCCTAGGAAACACGGAAGCCGTGGCATTTTTGGGCGATAGCTTGAAATTGGCTCACTAACATAACACTCAGACCGGCAGGATTTGGGTGTTATAGTTCCGGTAGTGAGAAAAAATGCTTCCCAAAGAGGGTAAGCGTTTTAAGGATGTTTTCCCGAAATTTCAGTCTTCGAAGGCACACCCAGCTCCAAAATGCTTGAACATTTGTAAAGGAAAAGCAACATTCTCAATTGATAAAATATGATAGCATGGAGGTCATCCTCAATTCGAGTTAATTCCATGAAGATACTGTTATGATAAATTTAAGGGTAGTGGTGAATCACTGATAGACGGCTTGACTTTTGTGCTCGAGGTTCTGAGTGCAAGCTCCTCAAGCCCTAAGAGCGACCCTCTTTGTATAATGAACAAGGCATTTCATCCCAGTGCACACATTGGGCACGATGACTCTGTGTATTGAGGTATATAAACCGCTATCGACTTACTTCTGTTGTCAATCGCTCCAACCCTGCCTATGCTGCAGGGTGGAGTTATGATGCTGGGTAGCTGGTAGGTATTCATCGTTACTAGGTGGTTCTCTCTGGGTACTCTGGCTTCCTCCATCCGTAAACCTGTCACCGACATAACACAACACTGGTCGTTGAAAGTGTCATAAAACCACAATAACTAATTAGGCCTAACAAAAATAACATTCTCGTCACTAATGGGGTTTGCAGTTGTTTTATGAATGTCCTGGTTGCATGCTGAGGGAATAAAGCCAAGGCATTTCAAATCATGGGAGTAGATTTTGGCGCCAGTGCTTTAGCTCGGATCGAATCCATAAATCGGGGATGTATGTGACTAAGATGTGAAATCATGAACTCGCCGGGCGAAACCAAGATATCTGCATTTGGTCAGCAGTCAGTGGCGGGGTACACGGGGGTAAACAAACAATTTATGCAATTTTTTATTAATGTTCTTGAAGGCAGAACTGTTTGAAGTTTTTGTTTTAAAAGCAACCATTTTCAACTTTGTATAATTATGACTGTATCTCCCCGCCCACAGTGCACGCCCTTCTCCCTATATATGTTCTATATTATCACCAAAAGTGGTACACAAAACCTTTCCACCAATTGTTGAGAAATGGCTAGACTGGCAAACGCCCAGGGCTTCATTCATTTAGGTGGTCCCACATTTCACACGGAATTGTGCAAGACGATAACATTCTCTCAAATATGCAACATAAATCGCGTGAAACGATGTTTTTGAGAGGTTCAAGTGCCAGGAAATGGCTTCTTTTCCTTTTGGATTAAACAAATTTTCTCCCGCGGGGCCACAACATGGCTGATCTTGTACATTACTTAAAGCAACAGGCCCACGCATATCGGCACTACCTAGGGCCCTCTATTTCTTACGGCATGTGTTTTACCCCAATGATACACAATGACACCCAAGTTGCCAATGTTACCCAATAATACTCAAATTATGCCCAATGATAACTAAAATAAAAATAATTATATTTATAATAAAATGATGATGATTTTATTTTCCCATTTCTGTTGTTAGATTTTGTTGCCGTGACGAACTCAACCGGCGGAATGTGTGAAACATCTCAAATAAGAGATTATTCAGGTTATTTTCAGCGAAAACAAAACAACGAATCCAATTGGCCAGTTAAATTGCAGCTACAATTTAGCTTGACCAAAAAAATGTACAGGCGCTAAATTGTAACTACAATTTATCAAATTGTAAGCACAATTTAGCTAAATTGTAGTTACAATTTATTAAATTGTAAGTACAATTTAACTAAATAGTAACTACAATTTAGCTAAATTGCAGGTGCAATTTATTAAATTGTAGCTACAATTGTATAACTAAAAACTACGTGAAGCTAATAGGCTTCCGTACTAAACAGTTATGTAAGAAGATTACGATAAAGCCCATACTGGAACATCTGATGTTATGTACATACAAAATGCTTTGTTTATAAGAAGATATGATAGCGTCACGTTGTATATTTATGCAAATAGATAAGGGAACCATCTGGCATGTTTACATAGCTGTTTGATTACGTAATAGATAAGAGGCTTATGATGATAAAGACCATGTACTCTGTGTGATTATGCCATAGATAAGATGGAATAAACAAATGCTTTTTTTGCGCGAAGGCGCGCAGGGACTCTGTGGGGCAAGCCCCTTTTGACCCTCATCAGCTGTATAATATTAATGTTAAGTCTGATCGTGGAAAAGGAGAAAGGAGAAGGAAGCAGCTTATCCTCGTTTGTGTTTCCTTCGTGACTTCTTAGGAAGAGGTGTCTGTGATGGAGAGACCGTGGAAGTGATGGTTGATTTTGTTGAGCAATTTGCTGTGTATGTCGTTTGTTTTTGTTTGTTGATAAATTCCCTCGCTAGTTTGGAGATTTCAGCGGAACGCCTATCATTTACTTCGGAGCGTCTATCGTTTTCTTTGCATTTAGTCATGGATTGCTGGTGTTCTGATAATATATTTGCCAGAGATAGAAGGTCTGTATGCTCTTTGGATGTTGTCCGTGAAGCCGGCGAAGGTTGTTTAGGTGTAAGTCCCTTGCCCTGGCTGTCCGGGGATGAAGGAAGAGGGGAATAAGGGGTAGGAGGTGGCGAAAAAGCAACTTCCAGTTCCTCCTCAGTCTCCACATGACGTTTCTCATCCATCTGTACCGGCTGGGGAGCCGGCAGTTGGTTGGGTGTGCCTGTGAGATTAGCAGGGGAACTGGCGGCTGACTTCGGAACCTCTACCCCCTCACTCACTTCTTTCTTCTTATCCAGAAAAGCCTCCAAGCGTCGGGCGTCTCTACGCTTGGACGACGGGCTCTTCTTTCCTTTCTTCTGTAAACTCTTCCCACGGCCTCCCTGCCCCTTCGGGTAAGGACCAGTGTGAGAGGGGATCCTCTTACCAAAAGTGCTACTTACCCCCGAGGAGGATGGTGTTGTGGTGTTCTCATCTTTGAACTCCAGTTTCAGATGGACGCTCATGCCTATTTCCTGGATAGTCCAGGAGATAGGGCGAGAGACGCCCAGAGCTGATATGGCTTTCTCAAGTCTAGCAGGTAATTCCATGTATTCACGTTCTGAAGTCAGAGATCTGTGCGAGATAAGATGGTGTCACGTTGCAATTTTTTAAAAACTTAGTAAGATCGCGGCAGTATTTGATTGGTCAAAACAAGTATCCAATGAGATCTAGGCGGTGTCTGATTTGTCAAACATTTGTCCAATCAGATCATACCAGACGGCGGTATTTTTCATGGGACCAATAGATAAGAGTGTTGTAAAATTATCGCACGCAGGCGTTCTCTGATTGGCCAAGCAGTTGTCCAATCAGATCGTGCCACGCAGTGTTTTCGAGGTGGCAAATAGATAAGTGACCCGGTGTGTAACAATAAAAGGCAAGAAAGATTGGAAGCCTCAATGTAGTCTCACAATGTAGCCTCAATGTAACCTCAATGTAGCCTCGGCCTTAATTTAGCCTCACAATGTAGCCCCAATGCACCTCAAAGTAGCCTCAATGTAGCCTATGTTAAAATTCACAATGTGCTTTAAAACCGATGTGCCCGTATGTAAAACAGATGTGTACATGTTTAAAACCGATGTGCACGAATGTAAAACCGATATGCACATGTTTAAAACCGATGGGCCCCTTTGGAGAGGTCTGAGGCTGGGCAGACACGGGCTCTGGGGAGGGATAGTGTTAAATAGGGTACATACAGGGCGGGTAGGGGGAGGGGGCATAAAATAGAGTATATACAGAGCAGAGAGGGGGCGGGAAGCCTAACGGATTTGGGCGTCGAGGTCAATGACCTCTGTCATGGTCGGATCCTGAGATCCTGGTAACAGGGGCAGATCTCGGCATCCAATACTACTATGGTATTACCTGCAAACAAAGTAAATCTGGGTCCCGAAGAGCTAGTGGAATGACAGCGAACAACACAGGAACCACAGGGTAGTTGGAAATACGTGTGAGTTTGTCATAAGTTTTGTTCGTATTGTTTGGGGACCTTCACACCAATTTCTCTAGAAAATCCACTTTAATTTGAATACTTGTGTAAATGGATTATAGCCAACTGATTTGTTACAATTTGTGAGTGAGAACATTGACTGGCTGGGTATGGTGTCATGTGAGACTCGGTGCAATCAATATTAGACTCGACCTTTGACCTCGCCAAATATTAATCTCACTTCGCCTCATATGACGCCATAACTGGCAAGTAAACGTCCAGTGACTTATAATACAGTTAAAACTTGAAGTCCTGCCATGAAATGCGCACAAATAGCACGTCGATCTGCGCGTTAATCTACGCTTTATGATCATAGTAAGGCTATCAAATTCTGTACATATGGCCTGTGCACAAGCAATGTTTCAGCCAATGGACCTCCGGGTAACCCGGAGGTCCATTGGCAGAAACATTGCCTGTGTTTTCTATGAGTAATCAGGAGAACCTGCCGTGCTTTGGATGCCATTCGATATGGCAATTGCGCGCAAATCCTACGCGCAATTAAACCGAGATAAGCGCACAATTCGGGACAGGACTTCTAGTTTTAACTGTACTCATAACCTGGCAACACCAACGGTGATGTAATGTAAAATTTCATCCATTTATCAAATGTAGTTGCCTTGCTGAACTGTAATTTGCCACATTTATGCTGTTCGATATATTTATTTCTACAGGTAATTTGTGAAGCTCGACCTCCAAAATTGGAATGAAATTCACAGTTGAAGTTTGATGGAAATTCAGGGTTACAATGAACTAAAGGAGCGACATTTACTCATAACATTTTTTATGGTCGGAATAATGTTTGTCTGTATTAAAATAAGTATTGAAGGATTTCAAGTGGTTTTATGTATGGGTTGGATGGATTTTTCAATTAACATCATGTTAACACTTTCTCCAGGATAATATCGTTACACACACCTACATGTTCAGAGATATGGGGCTGAAATTCTGTACAGTTCCCTCAAAGGACTTAACGTTTTTGTACGGCAGGAAAAGCCTGTTTTTCTACAGAATCACTCAACAAATTTTCTGGGTTTGTTTTGGCTTTTCCTCAGAGAAAAACACATTTGTTATTCTTCTCGCAAAAATGTATTTGATCTTTTAAGACTTTTTACACTTCGGTTTCAAGAAAGTAGAATGCAAATCAATCCCCAAAAGCCACTGACGAGCTCTGATTGATAGTAACTTCCCCAACCCCTTGTATACCCGCCTTCGTAGTAGAACGACTTTTGAAAATACCTTATGACCCGTTGACCCCAGATTGGGGAAGGTCTATTTGGATGGCGTTCTTCTGCTTTAAAATGACTATTGAAGGATTTTGAGTGATTTTATGTAAAACAAAATGGAAATTAAGCATGTGCTTTATAACCCCTTTGTGCCAGTTAAGGTGAGGGTCAATTTTAGTATTGAAACTATTGATCGATTAGTCTTTGTCGTTACCGATGCTGATATTGCCCAATGTCGACTCTGGATTCAGGGGCGCGGTGGCTCAGTAAGTAGAGGTGCAGGCTGCAAGACGAGAGGTTCTCGGTTCGAACCCCACCTGATGCAACCGCATTGTGTTCTTTGGCAAGACACTTCATCCCATTGCCCACGTGGGCACACTGACGTTGTGTACTAAGGCGTACTGCGCACCTGTCTTCAACCAATGCTAACCCTGATTGCGTGGGGTATGTTGGGGAGCTGACCGTTGCTCGCCGTTTCTCGGTGGTTCTCTCCGGGTAATCCGGCTTCCCCCATCCGTAAAACTGTCGAGGCCACGATTAGCCATTGTGCAGAAGTATGTGCCCTTAAACACCAAGACATGAATGAATAAATGACTGGATTTATAGTTGTCTGAACATGTAGTATTTCCTATAAAAAAAAAAAAACACTACATCGTAACATAATTCCGACGTAATGCCTTCTGGATTAAATCGATTGTCAGTTGATCTGTTCAGCGTGTGAAATTAACAGACCTTTAGATCACAGTAGACATGATGATAGTTAATTGTGTTGCGTCGGCTCCTTTCAACTCACTGATAGTGATCGCAATGCATATGTCTTAATACTGTAAAAGGCATAGTTATTTGGACTTGTATCCATACAGTATTTGTGGGGTCGAAAGAGATTGCCAAGCCATTTAATTTATTACTTAACAACCGACATCAATAAAATGTGCATTCAATTAAGAAATGAATGCATTTTTTATAATCTTTATTGGAGTATGAACGTGTGGGAATGGGTACAAATTATGTATGGATCCTGAAGGGATTCATACAATTTGTACCCATTCCCACACGTTCATACTCCAATAAAAAATCATACGACTTTCAGTCGTTGGAACTAGCGCAGCAGGCCTTTGTTCCGTATAAATGATATCTGAAAGGCAAATAAGCTTTAATTTTCACAACTTTAGAAATGGAAACGAGTATTTTAGTAACGGGCTTTATGCCACAGTTGGGAAATGTCACCAAAGAAACAGCAGCGGAGTTGATCACTGCGAGAAGCGCTTAGAGTTTAAAACCAGCCCAAACACCGCCCGAATTACATTCTGTCAACTGCGCTCTACCGTAAATGCGGGTCAAAGTTCGACCAAATGTATTCATTGGAAAATGAATTACATTTGGTCATGACGTTTTTATACAGCAGACCAATGGTCATTGAGTATTTGGACCCAAAACGTATAACTACATTAGCAATGTAATTATTGCTGTGTGAACAATTGGACGAAAACAACCACGGTATGCACACCTATATGCCCAGAGATGTGGAGCTGAACTTTTGGTAATTAAAGGGGTGTTTTTATTAGGACTAACATGGCGGTCGCAATGTAGGTGCTCTGTACATAGTTATTTTAACCCAAATATTTATCAAACTTTCATATATATTTTAAGAAAGCATTTGATTCTGTAGATAGGTCGTTACTTTTTGAGAAAATGAAGTCATTCCGTGTCGGTGGGAAAGTGCTCAACATTCTTAGCTCTCTTTATGAGTCCAGTTACTATTCTATAAATATTTCTGTAGGATCGAGCCCTCCTTTACTCTCAACAGTGAGAGTTATGCAGGGATGCTCTAAATCCCCCACTCTTTGCAATTTTTTTTATTGATATATGCAGGATATTTGATGAATCCTGTTCACCAGTTAATGTGAATGGACAACGACTAAGTCACATACTTTTTGCCGATGACCTGGTAATCCTATCAGAGTCTCCAGTCGGATTGAATAAATGTGTTCAGAAGTTAGAACACTATGCGGATAAAAACAAACTTAATGTCAATATTAACCCCTGAGTCAGGATGTTTTCTTACGAGGTATAAGGCTCAGCGCGATCAATATTAGGCTCTGTCGTATTCACCTCACAAGACGCCATACTTGGGGTCACTGTTGTTCAAGATGAGGTCGCGGTCCCTGGAGTTGAGGGGGAAAATTGGGAAAAACAGTGAAAAGGAGTGCCAGATATGTAATTTGGGCGTGGTGGAGACCCTGGAACAGTTTCTTCTAGAATGCCGAAAATACCAGTCTGAAAGAACAAGATGCACGGGGAGTATAATGGGGAAGTGGGATGGGAGAATAAAAGACATGTGGTTAGTGGGAGACTCAAAGGAGAGGGTGAATATGATAATAGGAGAGATTGGGAAGAATGGGGCAAGGGATGTCATCAAGCAGTTCGTCCCCGAGTTTTGGGAGGAGAGAAGAAGCATGGGGATAGAGAGGCAGTTGGTAGAACAGGGGTAACCAAGGCCTTCTCATACGAGAACCGCGACAAATCAACGGCCGGCCAAAGTGTTATTATTACAAACGTCCAGTGACTCACACCTGTCAACACCAACGGCGATGAATTGTAAAATTTCATCTATTTATCAAATGCAGTTTCCTTTGCGGAACTGGAACTTGCCACTCGTTTATACTGTTCGATATATTTATTTATACAGGTAATATATTTATTTATACAGATAATTTTGAAAACTCCGAAATCGGTTTCAAATTCACAGTTGAAGTCCGATGGAAATTTAGGGTACAATGAACTAAATGAGCGACGTTTACTAATAAATTTGTTTGGGTCGACATAATTGTTTTTTCTGCATTAAAATGAGTTTTGAGGATTTCAAAAGTGATTTTGCGCATGGGTTGGATGGATTTTGCATTCAACGTTGCGTTAACGCTTCAACCAGGACAATATGGGTATGCACACCTGCATGTTCAGATATATCGGGCTAAAATGTTGTACAATTCCTGTAATGGGTTTAATGTTTTTGTACGCCGGGAAAATACTGTGATTCTTCTAAATTTTATTTATTTATTTATTTATTTATTTATTTATTTATTTATTTAATTATTTATTTGTTTATCAACTGGGGGCTCCAAGTTAACTTGGCAAATTATATATTATAATGGGATATATTTACCCATGAATAATACTTTTTGCCCCGATCGCCTTCACCACTCTTTGCTCTTCAATTTCGTCAAAAACAACCGACTAATGTTTTTTTCTGTTATACTTGATATTAATGACATTTAATTAGTGCTGAAAAGATTAGAGTTCGAAAGCTTTGGTACCCACGTAATTGTACATCTTTTAATTGCATAATCATGTTAATTATGTATACCTTACAAACACGAAAGCATTTGCTATATGTTCAATAACAACTTAACTTATCATGCTGATTGTGTATCCCTTACAAATACGAAAACATTTACCCATATGTTCAGTACCCACTTGTCCTATTAATTGCATATAGATGATAGTGTATACTCCAGTTAATTAAATACAAAAATTATTAATCTGTCGAAGAATTTATTACTCCAACATTAGCCGAATTTACCGTACGTGGAGAGTGGATTGTACATACACAACGCAGCACGTTTGAATACTACGCACGAAGATAAATTCCAATTCAGAACTGTTTTTAGTATTTCTATTTTATTAGTTTTATTTCAGGGAGTTTTTTTTTATATATTTAGTTTTCATGTGTGTTAGGGGAGGGTCGTAGGGTGAAATAAGGAAGTTTGGGTGATAGGTTTTCCCGGCATTGCTTTTTTACGTTAGTTGCCCTTTTTCGTGTGTTTGGTGTCTTGGTGTTTTGTCGATTTCGGTCATTAGGTCCTATAATATTTATAATCATGAATGGTAAGTGCTCGATTGGTGTCCAGACTGAGGTATGTATGGTCATTATAGTGGGTCAGGGTGGAGGTGAGTTGAGGGGTACAGGTGGGGAAGATTGAGGATACAGAGGCGTGCAGACGGTGTGATATGATCTTTTGTGGTCGTCGGCCAATGGATAGTAGTGGGGTATATGCGAACTGCAAGGATATTTTACAGTTGTTAGAGAAGTGTGTTGGTTTAGAGCGGGAAATTGCGGAGCTGAAGGGGAGGTTGGGGAGGGCTGGTGTATCTGGAGTCACACCAATGAAGGTTACCTATGATGGGGAGGTGGAAGGAGGGGGGGGGGGGTGAATGACGTTGTAGACGCAAGGAGGAAACATGGAGGCAGGAAACGTGCGGGAAGAATGCTTGATCGGGGAGGGGGGGGGGGGGGTCTAGTAGGAGAATTCGGAAGGACATAGTCCGGCCAGAGTCGGCGTAAGGCTGCCAAGGTTGCTAGGCGGTGTTTAGAGAACATGTTCAGTGTGTTAGATTCCGATACCCATGGGGATGAGAGTGAGGAGGACATTGAAGGGGAGATGTGGCTGCTGATGTTGAGAGGCCAAATGGGGTAAGGAGGGCGGTGAAGAGAAATAAGGGGGCAGAGGCATGCAAAGCGGAGCGAGTTGCAGATGATATAGGAACTCGAGGAAGAAGAAGAAAATTAGTTGTAGGGGGGAGTAGCATTGTACGTGGGATTCACAATGTGGTTTGTGGTTCTGATAGTTCTAATCGAACAGTGTTGTGTTTTCCGGGGGCGAAGGTGGAGGATCTGAGAGACCGGGTAGATGGTATTGTGGCAGGGTCAGAATCGGAACCGGTAATGGTGGTCCACTTGGGGACCAACAATACCAGGGAGAGAAGGTCAGTAAGTTTGGTGGAGTCGTATAGAGGTTTAGTCAGAAAACTGTTAAGTAGGAATGCAAAAGTAGTTGTGTCCGGGGTCCTTCCTGTCCTTGGAGGTGGGGACGAACGGAACTCAGGGATTTTGGCGCTGAATGAGGAGTTGGAAGACTACTGTGTTGACCTGGGAATACCCTTATTCGACCATTGGCACACGTTTTGGGGCAACGCGAGCAATTACGGGCGTGACGGGCTGCATTTTAGCAGGATAGGGAAACGAGTATTGAGGGATACAATTCTACGGGTAGCGGATACTTTTGTGGAGAGGAGCGGGGTGGGAGGCTAGAGGCAAGTATAACAAGAGTGGACACAGGTGGGGTGAACAAAAGCGAGAGGGACATAATAAATTTACCAAGGCTAGCGCCAGAAAACAATGAGACCAGTAGGCGGAAGCCAATGAATCTTGGTACCCTGAAAGTAGATTATAGCAACATCCAGGGTCTCCAACGGAAATTAAGTGAAATTGCTACATTGATCGAACTAGAGGACGTTGGTGTCATGGGCTTAAGCGAGACTTGGGTAAGACACGAGGAACGGGAAGACCAAGTAAGTGGTGCGTGTGGATAGGGGTAGGGCGAACGGAAGGCCAGAGAAAGGGGAAAGAGTAGGCATGTACATTAAATAGGATTTAAAACCGTCGCTGACCACAGACCTGGAAGATGTTAGCACCTCGGCTGAGGTATCGAAAGAAATTGGATGGGTAAAAATCAGTCTAAGAAACAAAAGTATTGCCCTTGGGATTGTGTACTGTGCGGTGGAGGAAAGCAAACCCGAGTGGAATGACTCGATATACTCAACACTAAGGTCCAATATCACAGATCTACAAAACAAGGGGCTCGGTATAATTCTGATGGGTGTCTTTAACGGACGGACACATAAGTGATAAGGAAGAGGGCATAGAGGGCGAGGACAAGATAGTGTACAGGAATGGAAGGAAGCTGCTGAATTTCACAAATGAGCATGGTTTGAAGATTCTGAAAAGGGACGCGAGCAATGAGGGGAAGTGGACCTGGAAGAGGAACGACAGAAAATCAATCATCGACTATATTCTCACAGATATTAATTCATGGAGGGAGATGATAGGAGTAGAAGTGGATGATGAGGGCAAAATGGAGTGGGATAGTGACCACAACTTGATTACAGTGACGATCAGGGCCAAAAACCTACTAAAAAGCAAAGGAAGCTTCAAGGAGATTTGGGAACTCAAAAAGGTTGCTGGCTGGACGAAAGTCGAAGAAAATTTGAAACCAAAGCTTGCTACCATACATAAGGGAGGAGGGGGGGGGGGGGGGTCAGTGTCCAGAAGATTGCCGACGCCATAGTTGCCATAGTTGCCAGTCTAGTAGAGGCAGGGAAGGAAAGTGTAGGAAATATTAGGGTGCCAACATGGGGACTTGGGTACAGAGTGAACGAAGAACTGAAAAGTGCCATAGAGGATAGAAAAGCTAAATGTGCTGCATACTGGAAAAGTAGAAAACTTAAGGGGGCGGAAAGCAACGAGGCCACGGTAGCAAAGGAAGAATACCAACAAGCACGAAATAAATTAAATAAGATTAAAGACGATAATCGGAGAGTGCGAAATAGAAGTCTTATTAGGACGATAAGAATGACAGGGGGGTCGAGTTCGAACGTATTTTGGAAATGGGTGAATAAAGGTAACAAAGGAAGTAACACACAAAGTATTAAAGTAGATGGCAGAGTTACAGACGGTAGAGATCAAATCGCATTAAAACTAGTCAAGCAGTGGGAAAAGTTAAACGATAAGCGATGAGGCATGGGGAACCCACCGGAGTGTCCGAACCAGGTCGAGGAAATGTATCGAACTTCGTGTGCATCGAACGGATGAGGTGCGAAAGGTAATCTCAAAATTAAGTGGAAAAGCGGGATGTCCCAAATGAGTGGAGAGAAAGTAAAGGGGCATTTATTCACAAAAAAGGGGGAAAAAGACGTTTTGGATAAGTATCGAGGGATCTCTGTCAATAGCAACATTGGAAAAGTTTTCTGTAAAATCCTGTATGGGAGATTAGAGGAGGTGATTGAGGAGAAGGGTGTTTTGGGGGAGATCCGGAATGGCTTCAGGAAAGGAAGGAGGGTCACTGACCATCTTTTCACGCTATCCCAAATGATAGAATCCGCGAAAGCAAAAAAAGAAAAAGGTGTCTATGGCCTTTTGGGTGTTAAAAAACATACGATAGAGTATGGAGGGAGGGTATGTGGCGCAAACTTGACGCTCTGGGCTTGGGAGGCGAGTTTGTTGGAATTATGAAAGCATTATATAAAGATGTACAGAGTGAACTCTCCTGGGTAACATAACAACAAAACGTGTGCCTATGGAGATAGGCCTAAACAGGGGTGTATCCTTCCGCCAATTCTTTTTGCACTGTACATCAAAGGTTTAGGAGATGAACTCCTGCATGGCGACAAGGGGGTAGCAGTTGGGGACATGAAGATCCCAGGGCTATTTTTTGCAGACGATGTGGTGCTAGTTTCAGAAAGCGAAGAAGAGCTAGCGAAAATCCTGGGAATTGTTGGGAAATATGGGAGCAAATGGAGACTCGAACTTAACGAAAGCACAGTTATACTTGTGGTCCGCAAATGGACCCCACTCGAAGATGGAGAGTGGGGGAGTTATGTATTCCGGAGGGTAGCAGCAAACTTCTTAGTGTTGGAGAGACAGGTGACTACGGGTATCTGGGGGTAAATATAAACATCACAGGAAGAGATATCTACCGAAACCACACGAATAACTTGATTCTGAAGGGGAAGCGAATCCTTAACCAAATGAAACTTATGGGGAGAAACAGTTTCAATAAGGTTTTCGTAGGGAAAATGGTGGATCTGCCAAGTATAACATACGGTACGGAAGTGGTATCCCTAAACCAGACGGCTGTAAAGAGCTTGGAAATCCTACAGAACAATGCAGGCCGCCGGGTAACGGGGTCGAGTAAGGCAGCAGCACTAGAAGCAATCAGGGATGAGCTAGGGTGGATGAGGATCAAGAACAGGATAGACTTATTGAAAGTCGTTTATCTTAATTATTTGGTAAATCTCCCCGACAGCCGATTGTACAAAGTAATGTTCCTGAGAATTTTCAACTTAAATATCAAGACAGGGTGGATGGTCCAAGTGAGGGAGGTAATAGAGAACTATTCAGTGGAGATCTCGGACCTAGACGTTGGAGCAAACCAGTGTGAAAAAACGTGATAGAAAGTGTCAAGGAGGATGGTAACCTTGCGGGGGGGGGGGGGGGGAATCAAAGAAGTCTTTGGATGGCCTGCGTGATAAAGAGAAGCTTGGTTTTGAAGAGTACCATGGTGGCACCTTTGTGGGGTTACTGTTGTTCAAGCTGATGTCGCGGTCCCTGAAGCTGAGGAGAAAAAAGTGGGGGAAAAAACAGTGAAAAGGAGTGACAGATGTGTAATTTGAGCGTGGTGGAGACCCTGGAACACTTTCTTCCAGAATGCCCAAAATACCAGTCTAAAAGAATAAGATTCACTGGGGGTATAATGGGGAAGTGGGATGGGAGAATGAAGGACATGTGGTTAGTGGGAGACTTAAAGGGTAGGGTTAATATGCTAATCTGAGAGATTGGGAAGAATGGGGCAAAGGATGTCAACAAGCAGTTCGTCTCCGAGTGTTGGGAGGAGAGAAGAAGCGCGAGAATGGGGAGGTAGTTGGGAGTATAGGGGTAACCAAGGCCTTTTCATGACAAATCAGCGGCCGGTCAAAGTGTTATTATTATTACCCGGTGAGTGGAGTTATCACCCCAACGTGTCACTTTCAAATTCTTTACATGTGGACAAAAAATACAAACAATGTTTCAGCCAATGGACCTCCGGTTATAATCCGGAGGTCCATTGGCAGAAACTTTTCTTGTACTCGTTATGCTTTGCAACAAATCTGCAATTATTGCTTGGGTGGAATCTCCACTCTGTGGGTGATTTAGTGATAACACTCTTCACGTACTGTTGTGACGACAGGTGTAATGCTGATAGATATTCTAAATGATGGATTAGCTATGAATCAGTTGTTTTTTATTAGTGTTCGTTAAAGGCCAAGTTTCCTGTTGTTACTTTTAATAAACGAAATCAACGGACTGCGTCGCCTCTTGTCTGTTGTTTTGTTTCATTAAAAGTGACAAAACTAAACTCTACTTTATTTCCTACTGATGTCATGGGTGTTTTCTCAACATTTACTTGCTTCTCAATT
The DNA here is from genome assembly GCA_031216915.1 of Pictodentalium vernedei. Lineage (NCBI taxonomy): Eukaryota > Metazoa > Mollusca > Scaphopoda > Dentaliida > Dentaliidae > Pictodentalium > Pictodentalium vernedei. Next base: position 776,121,713 of record CM062295.1, read on the forward strand.
GAACCATCCCCGCTCGTCTAGTAATTTCAAGGGAGATAACTTTATCGAGAGTCAATTTTCATGACGAAATAAGTCAGGGATGATTTATGTTGCTCCTTAACTGAGCTAGAGTCGCCATTGATGTTTGTTCAACTGGACGTTGAGCGGGGTCGGGGTCCTGGAACAAATATTCTAATGTCAATTTTATATTCCAGCTGATATTCAAACCCTGCCTCATGCGAATGGATTTTCGAAACTTGTCAGGTGAATGGCAAAATAAAGCACACTAAATCCGACAAATTATACACCATTTTCATCATCATAGTTTTCTCTTCTTTTGTGCCTTTAGTTTTTGTATATACCACCTTGTTCAAATGGAAAACTAGAGTTTAGTTATAGTATATTCGTGGCTTGTAAGACGGTCGTAGTAATAACCTACTGACCGTGTTAACATTAATCCGGTGATCACGCGGAACTCGCATTCTTAACTGGTAGAGTGCTAATTTTTTCAGCCCTCAAATCTTGAACACATATCTTTGCCTTGTTACAATTTATGGGAGAGTGCCTATGGGCACTCTCCCATAAATTGTAACAAGGCAAACCCTTACAGACTAAATAATATCACTTCAAAGATAATACAAAGCACATACTCTGAATATGATCCTTCAAGTTGTGGTACCTGTATTTCAGAATAAGGCCCAAATTTGGGCTTCCCGCGCTCTACCAGTTAAGAGCTCTTGGTTAGAACGTATCGGAACACTCATGTAATATAGCAACGGATGCTAGTAGAGTTGTACCATAGGCAATAGACGGGTTACATCCAGATTTCTGTTTCCTGTCATTGCTGAGGGTTCAGAAGTTTTCGAGATCTCTCCGTATGAAGTTTTAAGATCGGAGACCTTCGAATCCCCTTGGGTTGACTATTGGGAGTTGTTGTATCCTGACATTATTTTTGTCTCAGTCGTTAAACTTATAATCACAATAGACAATAGTGTCAAAAAAAGAACAACAAAAAATAGTTTAATCCACTTCACACAGATGTCGAAATCATAAAATTGCAAGGTGTAATTTCCACCCGAAATCGTCGGTGACATCTTGTCTGACGATCGACAGCTTGAATATGGGGTACCACAAGGCTCTGTACTTGGCCCTGTTTTGTACACTCTGTACACCATGTCAATAGGCGACATCATCAGGAAACATTGCATGTTATTCCACATGTATGCTGATGACACGCAGCTGTACAACAAGTCTGTTCATATCAGTCATATCGACATTCTTGATTCCAACGCTGAAGCCTGTGTCATTGCTGTTGAAGCATGGATGCTTGATAACAAGCTAAAACTGAACGACGATAAGACCGAAGTCATCATCTGTTACCCTCCTTACCCTCGGACTGCTAGCAGTAGTATCTCGAGTATCAACATCGGTGGTTGTAGCATTCAGGTTACCGATAAAGCCCGAAATCTTGGTGTGTACCTGGATACCAAATTGTCCATGGAGGCTCACTTGAACAACATGTGCCGTTCCCTGTCTTTTGAACTGAGGAGGCTTAGACCGCAGAGGCCCTATCTGTCATCTGAAGCATCTAAGAAGGTAGCTTCTTCGACAATCCTCTCTAGGGTTGATTATTGCAATTCACTTCTTGCGGGGCTGTCGAACAACCAGCTTAATCATCTTCAACGTATCATCATGAATTCAGCCGCACGCATAGTCATGCGCAAGCCCAAAAAGTCACATGTATCCCCAATCCTTACAGAACTATATTGGTTGCCACTTCGCGCCCGTATCGACTACAAATTAGCTGTTCTTTGTTACCGACACTTTGAGAAGTCCTTGCTACCGTACAGTACGTGAAGAGTGTATTATCACTAAATCACCCGCAGAGTGGAGATTCCACCCGACCAATAATTGCAAAATTGTTGCAAAGCATACCCAGCACCAGAAAAGTTTCAGCCAATGGACCTCCGGGTTAAACCCGGAGGTCCATTGGCTGAAACATGGCTTGTGTTTTTTGTTGATATGTATAAAATTTGAAAGTTATAGCTTGGATGATAACTCCACTCCGCGGGTGATTTAGTTACAATCCACTCTCCACGTACTGTACATCTCCGACCTGCTGTCTGAACACACTCCCAGGCGTGAACGTAGATCTGGATCACAAAAGTTATGTTTACCGAATACCGAATACAAACTATGTAAGCATTGGCCGTCGCGCGTTTCATTACGCCGGCCCTAAAGTCTGGAACTCACTACCACCTTTCAGTGTATTCAAGAGTGCACTGAAATCCCATCTCTTCAGGCTTCACCTCCCACACAACCTTAACTAAATTGAAGACATCACTGCAGACTTTCAGAAGTGAGTCTTGCATTGTGGTACCTAATGTATGTACATATGTGTGTATATGTACACATGTTTACATGTGTATTTGTGCACATGTGCGTATTTTTATGTTGTAAAGCGCTTCGAGCCTCGCGGGACGAGGCGCTATATAAGAACAATTTATTATTATTATTATTATTATTATTATTATTATTATTATTATTATTATTATTATTATTATGAGATTTTAACGAATTCATTCTTGTTTGACAGAGGTTATTGAGCACTACCACACAAACAGAAGAGTGAATTGGGTAATCTCCAGCTGTTTTAAGGATAAATTTGTTGTTTTAAATTTCGATATTTTGACATCAACCAGGCCCGAAGAATTGTCCGATATGGTGTGGACGAGAATTGAAATGTCCCAATACTGTTTCTTGATCGATGCCCCTGTCTGAACACTTTTTATACCATGAATACCTATTCTACTATATACAAAAGCCTCGGACATAAATTTTAGCTTTACACACCAACCGCGATGAACACGCCAGCAATGGGATTTCAATAGCTAAAAATTACACCTACAGTGGAACTACGTCCAGGCTGACCTTTGGTGACCTCCACCTGAATGCACACTTGTCTAAATTTATCCCTCGGCGCCTCACGAAGAGGGAAATGAAAGCGGCAATTATTTATTTAGTTGTTAATGAGTTTACCTCATAAGATACCAAAAGTTAACAAACATGCGTTGTCTCATGTTAATAAAGCATCCATAACTCGAAATAGTATGTTAATATGTTATTAAAATGAAAAAAAGGCCCCATGGTTTGCGTGTTTCTTTTTCCATTTCGTTTCGGCGATAAAACTGACGGCGGAAGTACCGTCCTCCGGTGCTCATATCAACAAAAACAGATTCGCACGTGTGTACGTCTGCTGCTCAGTAAAATCGAGAAAAAATTACGATAGTAGTATGTCTCGTATGTTTGAGGTAAAGGTTGGATGATCTCATTTGGATGATCTCATGTGACGTCATGTCACGTGACCCAGTGGCGCCATGTTGGGTTGTCATGGTAACCCGCGTGAGCGGCCATGTTGTGACGTCATCTCCATAGTGATACGTGGTGGTAGTATGCATGCGCAGCGCGTGTTGTTAGGGTGATACGAGCTTCCGTCGTCCATTTTGTATACTGGAAGCCGCCATCTTGGTTTCTATGGCAGCACGTAATTGCTATGTTACCAATGGCTTCGAACAAGACAGGGGTATGTTCGGGGGTGTGTTCCTTTGTACAGGAGTATTTTCTGGAACGACTTCCCTGGATAATTACCACAAACAACCCGACAATCCCTCCAAATCACCAAAATCCACCCAAAATCACCGAAATTGACTTTACTTGATACGGATTTCCCATTTTATCGGCTTAGCACGTAGTGGTATAGTACTAAAGTGGTACAAAGGGTGCGTTCGATTGAACAGTAGTAATGTTCTGGCTTAGAATTCTCCCAGAATCCCTTTTTGGATCCCTATCCCATGACGTTTTTCTCATTAAAAGACACGTTCCTTTGGTCATTACCCAGAATTCTCTGCTTCTATCTATATATGCAATAGTTTACGTCTCTCTGGCCATGTTTCTTTGTTCTAGAGTATACTCCAGTAACGTAGAAGAGCCTATCAACTGGAACAGCTTTACTTATTATCACTATATTTAGCTATTCTAGTCTATTCTTGTTAGTTCTGACCCTATTCCGTGTACTCTTGTTGTTTCATTTATCTAGATCATTTATATAATTTATAACTAACCAATCAGATTGCTTGATTTCCCATAATCTGTATACATAGTTATCTCCCTTGTGTATAACAAAAACAGCCCCAAAGCCAATAAGCTATCGAGCAGTTACTGATAAGTCATTGCTCGAACGATTCGAAGCCCATCGAGCAAATGAGCCTTAGAGTAATTGCTCGATCGAGTGACTCGGCATATTGCTCGAACGACTCGAATCCCAGCGAGCAAATGAGCCAACGAGTAATTGCTCGTTCGAGTGACTCCTTGAACGACTCTTCGACTCATTTCAGTATTTGAGGATACCTATGGCCCAGGTATTGTATTATTTGAGGATACTTATCGAGGATACCTTTTAGAGGATACTTATCTGAGGATACTATTACCTGTACCACAAGACATACCTATCCCAAATATCACTTATAAGCCATCGATCAGTTACTGAAAAGTCATTGCTCGAATGACTCGAATCCCATCGAGCAAATGAGCCAACGAGCAATTGCTCGATCGAGTGACTCCTCGAACGACTCTTCGACTCATTTCAGTATTTGAGGATACCTATGACATGGCTACGTATCAGCTGAGGATACCTTTTGAGGATACTAAATTGAAGATACCTTTGACCTGGTATTGTTGGAGGATACCTGTTGTAGAAACCTTTCATCTGTGTACTTCTGTTATTCTGCCTCATATATCATCCATTACTTCCTAGCTATACCTATCTCCTTCTCGACTATAACATTGATCAAGGTTGAATCAGATGTCTCCAGTATACATATAAGGCATTCCTTAATTGAGATTCCTAGCCGAGTCCGTAAAATTAAGATTCCGTGTTTTAACATCGACACTCGAGGGTATGGAAAGGGATTAATAACACCCAATTATTATTACAAGAACCTGAACAGAGGCAACCAACCACTACAAAACAGCAAAGGTACAACAGAACGAAGATCTTGAATAACTATTTTTTTTCATTTTTTGTCTCTAAAACATAGGTTATGACCCCTCGTTGGAACGAGCTCGTCGAGCTCGTTCCAACGAGGGGTCATGACCTATGTTTTTGAGACAAAAAATGAAAAAAATTAGTTATTCAAGAATTTTTTTGGCAAGTGTCGTCTGCTTTTCATGTTAGGTAAAGGGTTAAACTTAAGCTTAAGTCTATTTATTTTATAGACTGTGTGCGAATCGTGATATATAATGAAGACATTATCCATTCCATTCCATTAATGCAACAGTCTAAGAGGCGAGGTTGGCTATTTTGTCTTGAGAAGAATACAAACTTGAAAATAACTGTAACAATAAAATACAGCAGTGCTGTGCAAAAAAGGACGATGAAAATATGCCAATGCAGTTTTACTGAAAAGACGTGATGTCAACATTGACCTGTATGTTTTTATTTGCAATACATTTTGGGCCCGTATACCGAATTTGGTCAAAATCGGCCCAGTAGTTAGCCCGTTTCTAAGGTGTCGCTCTGGTTGCTAGGGAAGTCACGTGACGTCAACATTGACCTATCTGTTTTCATTTGCAATGCATTTTGGGTCCGAATACCGAATTTTGTAAAAATCGGCCCAGTAGTTAGCCCGTTGCTAAGGGGGAGCTCTGGTTGCTAGGGAAGTCACGTGACGTCAACATTGATCTGTCTGCTTTCATTTGCAATGCATTTTGGGTCCGTATACCGAATTTGGTCAAAATCGTTCCAGTAGTTAGCCCGTTACTAAGGGGGAGCTCTGGTTGCTAGGGAAGTCACGTGACGTCAACATTGACCTGTATGTTTTTATTTGCAATACATTTTGGGTCCGTATACCGAATTTGGTCAAAATCGGCCCAGTAGTTAGCCCGTTGCTAAGGTGGCGCTCTGGTTGCAAGGGAAGTCACGTGACGTCAACATTGACCTGTATGTTTTTATTTGAAATACATTTTGGGTCCGTATACTGAATTTGGTCAAAATCGGCATAGTAGTTAGCCCGTTACTAAGGGGAGCTCTGGTTGCTAGGGAAGTCACGTGACGTCAACATTGACCTGTATGTTTTATTTGCAATACATTTTGGGTCCGTATACCGAATTTGGTCAAAATCGACCCAGTAGTTAGCCCGTTGCTAAGGGGGCGCTCTGGTTGCTAGGGAAGTCACGTGACGTCAACATTGATCTGTCTGTTTTCATTTGCAAAGCATTTTGGGTCCGTATACCGAATTTGGTCAAAATCGGCCCAGTAGTTAGCCCGTTGCTAAGGAGCGTTCTGGTTGCTAGGAAGTCATGTGACGTCAACATTGATCTGTCTGTTTTCATTTGCAATGAATTTTGGGTCCGTATACCGAATTTGGTCAAAATCGGCCCAGTAGTTAGCCCGTTGCTAAGGGGGCGCTCTGGTTGCTATGGAAGTCACGCGACGTCATGATTGATCTGTCTGTTTTCATTTGCAATGCATTTTGGGTCCGTATACTGAATTTGGTCCAAACCGGTCCAGTAGTTAGACCGTTGCTAAGGGCGCGCTCTGGTTGCTAGGGAAGTCACGAGACGTCAACATTGATCTGTCTATTTTTATTTGCAATGCATTTTGGGTCCGTATACCGAATTTGGTCAAAATCGGCCCAGTAGTTAGCCCGTTGCTAAGGGGACGTTCTGGTTGCTAGGGAAGTCACGTGGCGACATCATTGACCTGTCTGTTTTCGTTTGCAATGCATGTTGGGTCCATGTATCAAAATTGGTCAAAATTGGCCCAGTAGTTTGCCCGTTGCTAGGGGAGTGCTTTACTTGCTATGGTCGTCACGTGACATAATCAGTGACCCATTAACACCCCCCCCCCCCCCCTCCCCCACACAAACACACTCAATATATTAAGGGTCCCTTGAGCCTATGAGGGTGAAAGCAATGGTGGAGTGCCATCACTTGTTCTAGCGTCCGAGTATCCTTGAAAATGTAACCTTATTTGTCCCCGGTTCCTTTGGGAAAAATCCCTAAAAGTTTAATCAGCCAGATCATTCTCGTGAAGTCTCATCTCGTTAACTACTTCCTACGTTAAAAAAAAGTGTGAAATTAGTATAAAGGACTCACGAGTTTCGACGTCGGCTTCGCCTCCGTCTCAACTCGGGCGCCTCCGGCGCCTTCGTCCTTCATAAAAACACACAAGCTAAACGGACACTTACTTACTTGCTTCTAATTAACTTGCCATAAAAAGCCAAGTTTCCTTTTTTAAAATTTAATAGAGCTGCCTGTTGTTTTCGTTTATGAAAAGTAACAAAAGTAAATTTCTCGTTATTTTCTACTGATTTCATAGGTGTTTTCTCAACAATTACACGCTTCTTAATTGGACCTTCTTTTCCCGTCTGATAATTTCAGGGTAGATAACTTTATCGAAAATCTATTTTCATGACAAGATAAGCCAGAGATGGAGAGTTTTCCGTGACAGTAAACGAATGGATGTCCTGGCCAAGACAGTGAAGGAGCTTTGAGGAATATTTTATAGTCCTGACCTGTCCCATTTGGGTCAGCACGTAATGACGCCTGAATCCCGTTCTTATGTGGTGTATGTGATATGCAAGTTACAGATATTCCGCATGTATACCGAGGTCCGTACAAGTATGCACCCATATACCTGCTTTCAAAAATGCGGTGCTGGTCACCTATTGGGTATTTAAAGGGAAATCTGTGATTATATAGAGGCAGGTAACAAGTAATGTTCTATTTATTACCTACCATACGGGAGATTACCTCTGATAGTACCACTACTTTCTCCTCTGACCACCACCGTTACGAGTATTTGTCACAAAGTCAGTAAAACAGGCCTATATGACTAGGCGACCGCAGCTGACTACTATCGCTGCACAAATTACGATCCATGGTTTAGTAAACTGCGGTAACCAGGCTTGAAAATAACCTACAAACGGTCGTTTAGGTCTCGTGTGGGTTATTCAAATCGTAAAAAAAGCGAATGAGTATGTCAAAATAATACAGCATAAATTAAATTTCTATTCCTGCATGTATTGTCAGCCAGATTTAACAATCTTTCGGAACTAACTCGACACAAATGTTGCACATTGCATACACACTTCAATAGAGCGTTAACGTGGCGTTTATATCTTAACAGGATTCTCTCCAAAATAAGCAGCAACAACTAACGCGCGATCTCGCCGAAGCGAGATCGTGCGCTAGTTGTTGCTATTTATTGTGACGGAAGTTCTCTGTAAACGTAAACAGCACGGCGGGCGTAGTAAAACACAGAACAGACAGAATGTATCACAACTCACCTCTTTCTACAGGGTACCACCACATTATGTAGAGCGACCTGCTAAGGGGGTAAAATGTGAGCGCTTCACTTCAAGGCCTGTGTAACTACGTACTGCTCAAACGAGTCCTTCTCCTACCCATTGCTTATTTCCTTCTTTTACCAAGTCACCATGTCGCTGTCTATATTCTATATTCCTACTCAATGACGTACTATAAATATTTTTCGCGACATCTACAACTGGCTACTATCGTTAGTGTTGTAAATGATTGGCACTACAACTAACCTCAGTGGGTTCATTTACGAATGTCTGATCAAAACAAACGGCAATTCAACTTAGTTTGAATGCTACTGTGACTCTTTGGCAATTATGATTTTGAACGACCACGTTTGTGACACGTTATTTCTGGCATTCCTCTCTAGGGTCCGTCCAGACCTATAAAGTCCCTTTCTGGTCGCGTTAGTTTGTGCAACCGGCAGTGGCGGCGCTACGGGGGGGGGGGGGGAGGGTTCATGGGGGCATTTGCCCCCCCCCCCCCCCCAAACGAAGGCTTTGCCCCCCCCCCCCCCCCAGTTGCCCCCAACCATCTCGCATGCATTTCTATCCACCCTCACACACAAACACATTCAGTCACTCTCCCTCACACACACACACACACACACACCCCTCTCTTTTTTTATTCCCAATAATTTCCCATACACTCTTAGCCCAAAGCCTCAGGCTAGCTGATGAACACATCCAGGCAGTACAGATTTAAAGACTCGGACGCAGATACTTATAAGTTATAATTAAGTTATGAGCCAACAAGGCCATGTCTATCCATATCCCTTGTCTAAAAAAATTCATGGATTTCGCATTATGACAGACGGGCATTATCTCCCTTGCACTGTTCAATTATTTGAAGTCTCTCTCTCTCTCTCTCTCTCTCTCTCTCTCTCTCTCTCTCTATCTCTCTCTCTCTCACGCACAGACCCACCAGACGCGGATCCAGGATTTTTTGAAAGGAGGACCGCTAATTACCATTACATTTAGTCGAAACTTGGACCCAAAGTCCGTAATATACTTTTTTGGTTTGCCCCCCCCCCCCCCCCCCCACAAAAAAATTTCTGGCGCCGCCACTGGCGACCGGTTAGAAAATACATTATGAGGGTCCTATAATATTGTCCCTGTTCTTCGGTTGGGTATTGAATTGACACATTCAGAGGCCCGAGCAACATTGGAAACCTGCGTTCTATTATCTGACCTTTACAACTGAGGCAATGCCAGAAAGAATGAATGCAGAGAGGGAAGGTTGCTTGTTTTACTACCACATTCCCCCTTCTTCATTTTTCTTTATCTGCTCCGTTATCTCACCACCATGACGTATTCAGCCGAAATTATATCACCACGGTAAATTCCGTTTCATCACTCGTGTACTTTTATATCAGGTGATTTGTCAATTAGTTGACACTCACTTTCCTCGCACGGTTATCTGTTTTATGTAATATTGTTTCGTCCTGATTTGTCAATTAGTTGACACTCACTTTCCTCGCACGGTTATCTGTTTTATGTAATATTGTTTCGTCCAGTCCTTCAATTTGAAAATTGAGGCCTGCTGTTTCCTACTCGCTATCAGTTGGTGTGAACCGTGCTTTTGTTGAGCTTCGACGCTGGGAAAATGTTTTCAAGAAAATCATCAACGATCATCTGCACAGCGCACACGCCTCTGGTGGGATTCCAAAGTGATTCCTGATTTTTCGAATAAGCTTTTCGCAGCAATAATCACATTTGTATAAATTCGGAAAACAACATGAAATGCAACCTCAATGGAGCAATCGTAAGTTAATCAGATGTTTCTCTGCGGAATGCAAGAACGAAAAGACAGTGAGTAGAAGTTCATCGGAATTATATTGGTTATCCTTGTGTTTTCCAGGGTGTCTGGGAATTTACATCGGTTTGGTAACTCATACACCCTGAGGCGAAGGGTGCATGAGTTACCAAACCGATGTAAATTACCAGACACCCTGGAAAACACAAGGATAACAGATTTATTTTCCGCGAATGTTGGTGTACTTAATACTTTGACCTAAATTGTGTGAAAAACTGACAGAAAATTTGTTCCTTGTAAGTTTATTAATAAAACCAGACAAATATGGACGTCATTGGAACTGGCTCAATGAGCCAGTTCAAATGACATCCATATCTGTAATATTTTATTACACATAAATATTAAATTTCCTGAATTTTTATTTTTGATCTAACATAACCGAGTAGAAGGTATGAATTTATAATTAAACATGGATACTTTTTTAGCCATATGCTCTGCTATTGTGTGTTCTTGTTTTTACCCCGTGGTTAAATGTATACTGTGGATTGCAAGTTACACTGTACCTCTCAGCCAACCAAAATGCAGTATTTTGTAGCGTTTGGAAATAATGTTCTTTACGTACCAATTCACGGAAAGTGAAGTTTAATTAAGTTAACGTCTGAGAATGCTGCGGGGTAAAATTAATTGTGTATTGTTAATGTTTTCGTGCACGCGTTGTATTATTGGCCTATTTCTCTACCAACATATGTTTAGGGGTCGTGAAACAAAACTTTGGAAATTTAAAAAAAAAATTCACCAGTGCTCCAAATACTGACAAATGATGTAAATCACAAAATGGGCTAGAGTACAAGGACATTAAATTTATTCACTTTTCGGTGAACAAAAACTATGAGTTTGAAGGCCAACGAGCTTCCAGTGGCATACCTAACGAACTGAACAAATCACGAATAGATCTGCTTTTCCATTGACAGGGTTTCAGATAAAAGTCTTCGAACTTCAGTATTGTAAGTAAGATCTAAAAACTGCAGAAACTGTCACACTCTTCTCAAATCTGCATGGCGATGAAATTGTAAACGCTCAATACATTCACAGGAAAGTTGCATTGACAGTCCCATCACTGCGAGATGAAATCGTAATTGCAGGCCAACTTTTCAATTTAAGTGCCTGCGCGGAAGGATAAAACGCGAGGCTGAAGGCCTCAAATTTTATCATTCCGTGATGGACAAGGTGCCGCATCGATTAGCCCATTCACAAGCGTGTATCGTTCTGTGTTTATCACACGCCTTCACTTCTATAAAAGCAATTATTCATAGGATACTCAGCAATTTATTTGACAACAGTTACTATCAACAAAAAAACCCACATTTTATCGCCAACAACATTTGCAAGGGAAACACCTGTAACTATTTTAGTTATCGCCGACGATTCAAAATGCGGTGCACGATTTGTAGAACATTCCAGTAAAATTTCGCGTCTATTGGTAAATAGTCCACGAACGCAGGGGCGTCCTGCTAGGGAAAAATCGGGAGGGGGTAGAATCGGTAACACCATCTAAGCGGAGCGCCACCATCGGTTGGCGCGTAGCGTGCCCCCAAAAGTTTGGCAAAAAATGCCTCCCAGATTGCCGGAAATGGCACTTCCGAGGCCTTCACCTCCCCCCCCCACCCCACCCCCGTGCACCATTGGTATGACGCCACTGGTAATACTACTGGGTACTCTAAGTCTACCTCTACAATTGAAGAGTTTAGAATTTCCAGACCATTGGGTTCGACCCATTTAAGTTACATCATATATTATTAGTGTTTAACTCTTTACCCAACGAATCGCCCGCATCCGCCCGCGTAATATGCAAATTCAGCAGATGAAAAAATATTATTTTTCAAAAAAATTCAACAAAACCATATCATGTGACCCCTCGTTGGAACGAGCTCGCTGAGCTCGTTCCAACGAGGGGTCACATGATATGGTTTTGTTGAAATTTTTGGAAAAATTAAAAAAAAATGATATTTAAAATAATAAATTTTGATATCGTCTGTGTTGGGTAAAGAGTTAAATACTGAAAAAATGTAATTGGCTTTGAAGGGTTATAATCAGACACTTTTGGATTATTTACCTTTGTCATATATAAAAGATAATATAATATTATTTTTGTTTAATATATATTTTAGCAAATGCTAGGAAAAATACGAAATTGCAGCAGCAAATAATAAAAAAGTATAACTGAATCAGACATTTTATTATATGTAATAATATCAACTGCTCAACAAAAGTTTAGCAAAATTTAGCAAAGGTTTGGCAACCTTTTAGCAAATGATGGCAAATTTAGCAAAATATCCAAAATGTAGCCGGTTGGTCAGCTTTTATAGCATGTTTTGAAGGTTTAGTTCCTGCTAATTGTTTCTGACTGTTTTTTGTTTCTTTGGGAGTCAATGCATCATTTTTGCCTTGGCTTTCCTCGAATGAATGATTCCCTATCTTTACTTTGAAACGGAACAGTACATCTTGTCTGTCACTCAGATCTTTAAGTACAGAATTATATCTTTGGGATAAAACCCAAACACCTTGATTCGATGACGTCCAGAGAACCCTAATTTCTCCCCCCACTGCATGTGTAATATACGTGTGTCCCGGGTGAGATAGCAGGGAGAGACAGATGTATCCCACCCCACCAACGTGACGTTATACATTTATAACGTTATTATGACGCTATGCTTATCGTGTCAGTTTTGTGCTACCAACTAATTCATATTGACGTCATCAGAATGCCGTGTGATCAAAGTTTGATGCTCTAAAACTTTTTAAACCCCAAGATGCCACCGTTCCTAATTGATTTCGTGGTATATACCCTTTGGTATATACGTAACGTTTGCATGCTCTTTCCGATGGTGTAATTAGTTTTTCAAAACAACGAATACCAAATGAGTTGATTATATCAGCACGTGACCGCCGATTACCTCTGGCTAACGTTACCACTGTATGGTGTGGGAGAAAAATAATCCCTGATGGGTACGGGTGTGGGATGGGAAAGTCTCACCCTCGGGACAATATATTTGGTCCAGACACTCGGCAAGCCTCGTGTCTGGCCCAAATATCTTGCCCTCGGGTTAGATTTTCCCATCCCACACCTGTACCCATCAGGTGACCCAAATATCTTGCCCTCGGGTGAGATTTTCCCATCCCACACCCGTACCCATCAGGGATTATAATAATCTTCTCTTTTTGATGCTGAATAATCATCTGTTATGCATAATAATGTTTTGGTTCAGCAGCAAATTTCTTGAAAAAAAAAATCTTATAAAAAGAGAATTAATCGCTTGACTGGACTGGTTACGTGAAATAATTCATGAGAGGTGAGGGACGTAGTACAAACACGAATGCGCGAAAGCGCTCGAGTGTTTTACAATATAGCCCGTCGCCTCGAATGAATTATTTCACGTAACCAGTCCAGTTAAGCGATTACTCTGTTTATTACTTTTCATTATTAAAGATAATTATATTATTTAACCCTTTACCTAACGTAACGGTCAGCTCCATTTTCAAAAATCGCCAATTAATTTTCATTATTTCTTCAGTTTTTGTCTCTAAAACATAGGTTATGAACCCTCATTGGGACCAGCTCGTCGGGCTCGTTACAATGAGGGGTCATAACCTATGTTTTTGAGACAAAAAAATGAAAATAATAGCTATTCAAGAATTTCTTTTTGCAAGTGTCGTCTGCTTTTCATAGTAGGTAAAGGGTTAAAAAAAACTATGAAGTCCCCATTACACCCACGGCAAAGCGTCTTCGTTTGCGCGCGCGGATACAGGACACAATTGTTGATTGCATAATTCACTTGTGAAGTTATCGTTTATAATCAAACCCGGAAATCCCAGTAAATCATACTTTCGAAAGTGATAAAATCATCTATCAGTTTCGCGGCAAATATAAACTTCCGGATTATTTATTCAAGAACGTTTGTATGTTTTATTCCAGTTGATTGTTGGGCTTATTATTACTATATGCTCAGATACATCGAGAAAACCTCCATTTTTCGGTCACGATGAGTCATTGTGCATGAGTATGTGACCTTAAACACCAATAAATAAATAACCTCCATTTACTTGAGGTAGCTCAAATAAGTCAAGTGCAAATTCTGTTTTACCACATTCTGTCATCCCTGCCAATAATTTGGTTCTTTAACAAACATTGCTTTGTAATCTTCCATTTTCTATATTTAACTGAGAATCTTTAATTATAGAAATATTTGCTTTAGGATTACCCTGTTCCTCTCGTCTTTTAGTTATCTGCAAAGATATGCTATCAGTGATTGATCTGTCCATGCCGTGAAGTTCGCAACCATCTGTACTTCTAAAATCTAAACAGAAACCAAAGTATATAGAAAGAATAAAACTCTCTATCTGAAACAGTCTCAATGCACTGAATTTTAGATTTACTTCCAATATATCCATGTATAGTCTCATATGGATTAAGTATACACATACCAGAACTGAACAACTGATTCGGCAAAACCATCAGTTGTAATCTCAATCTTTTCGGTGTTTTGATTACAAAGGTTTCCTGGTATTGGGCTGTGAGGTTTGTATGGTTCATTAAAAAGTGTCAGATCACCTATCATGCTTCCAGCAGGTTTATTTATTTGTATGTTTCATACCGTGCCTTTCTTAGTTAAGGAAAATGGCGTCCGTGCATCTGTTCATCACAGTATCACAGTACCGTTATATCTTGGTTTTTAACTTTTTAAAATTCTACGGAAATTCCAGATAACTTATATGTCGAATCAGCTTCAACGGTTTCCACTGTTTCCATAATATTGTTCGCCGGACTGAAGGTCAATTTAAAGCAAAGTCTGTCAACTAAGGTCGATAGACAGAACATATTTTGATGAATTCATTCAAAATCTAATGGCATACAAAATATCGATTACCAAAAACTCTAGCCACATCAGTGTCTCCACCTGACTGAGCTTTGTCACCAGCACCGATCCGCAATCTCATGGTAGTGTAAGTACATATTCTCTGGTAAACACCACACCCATTAGCCTTAAAAGGGTATCCCATGTAGACATCATTGAAACACTGTATAATATCATTATATATTTCTGGGACTGTCTGACCCTCTAAGGAACTTTGAAGTTATTAACAATCGCCCATCACACATTATTAAAGATTGAGCGGTTCGGGTCTTTACTTGAAAGTTCAATAATAAAAGCTCCTCTTACTGATTTGGCAAAATAACATAATTCTGTGCTAATTCGGGGAAAACAATAAGCACGGTGTCTCCAGGATTAGCTGTATTTGGTATGTTTGCGATAACAATTTTTGTACGATCTCATTTAACCCTTTACCTTACATGAAAAGCAGATGACACGTGCAAAACAAATTCTTGAAAAACTAATCTTTTCCATTTTTTTGTCTCACAAACATAGGTTATGACCCCTCATTGGAACGAGCCTATGTTTGTGAGACAAAAATTGAAAACATAATTAAAATTAATTAGCGAATATTGTGTATAGCACTGACCGGTTTTGTTAAGGAGTGCGCGGTTCGGATCCTTACTTGTAAGTCCAATTGTAAAAGCTTCCCTTACTGATCCGGACACAATAACATCATTCTGCGCAAATTCGGGGAAAACGACACGCACACACAGGGTCTGTTGTCTTTAGTATGTTTGTAATAACAACTTTTGTACGACCTCCTTTAATACCAAATTGTTTACGTGTTGATCTATAAGGGTCAACTTTTTTTCCTCATTTCATTTTAAATTATACTTATAAAACATATATATTTATCATATGACTCGTCCGCTTTGTTCACTTTAAAACATTTGATATTTTGTTTTCATATTAATCAGTGATAAATAAAGCCTTCCGTCAATTTCATTGGTCAATTTCAAAACTAGACAATTTGATTGGCTGAACAAAATACAACTGGGCCACATTTTCATAATTTGCATAACTAGAGTTGGGAGCTTTCATTGGTCAATTTCAAAACTGGACAATTTGATTGGCTAAACAAATTACAGCCGGGTCACATTTGCATAATTTCAGTAGGGAGAATTTACGTTATCTGTCCTCTTTAGGGTAGGTTATATTGTATTAATATTTTACCTAGAAGAAAAACGCCATTAATTTTTTTTTATATTTTCACTTTTCGCTTCCAAAACATAGGTTATGACCCCCTCATTGGAACGAGCTCGACGAGCTCGTTCCAATGAGGGGTCATAACCTATGTTTTGGAAGCAAAAGATGAACATTTTTAGTTATACGAGGATGTTTTTTTCCAAGTCCTCTATATATAAACGGTAAAAAATATTGAAGTGGTTACGAGCAATAATATACTACTGCATGATCATGAAGATGGTAATGTGGAAAAAACTTTTACAAACCCAGTTGGCATTCCTTCATCAGCTGGCCTTGTAAAAGATATTCAATAATAATATATTAATCGACGGAAATATTGAAATAGAGACCAGGGCGGCCGGGGTGAATCGTTTCTATAAGTATATTGAAGAAAAAAAAACTGAACTTGTATCCGATATTAGAGGCGCTAGAAAATTTGTGTGAAAGATGGAAAATTATACGTCAAGAGACGGGGAGAAAATTAATTTTGCTTTATGGGGAGAACAGGCAATTTTCTTGCCTTCTTGACCATAGAACGCAGGTAGGGGGCATACAATATCAGAACTGATCTTGTGTTGAAAGATTATGTAAGTGGTAAAAAAAAGAAAAAAGAAAAGATCGTCCAAACACTGTACAAATTTATCAGGTAATAGAAAGGACAAGTGATAGGTGGCCTTTCGGATGCAACACAGTCCGCAAAAAGTGCAGTAAGATAAATACTATTGTTGATCCACCTATTAACATGTCTATCGTTCCTGATTGGCCCAGAACCACCAGCTTTATCAAAGAAAGACTACGCGGGATATATGGTTTGGAAAAATCTTTAGAAACTATACACGAAAACTTGATACTCAATGTTTCAGAATTAGATAAGCTTGATAAACATATTAATTATGAAAAGCAAACATTCAAGCGCTAAATCATCAACAAGGAGATGAAATCAGTTAACGAATGAATGGTTTAGAAAGAAAACGGGATGGCAGATTGGACATTATCGCAGGAAACATGGAAAATCTCCCCTATACTAAATAACACTAGAACACAATCTACATTATGAAAGCGACTATGCTGGCATGAGCCGGTAATTTTATTCACAAAAATCCCCCATTTAGTAGCGTTCATGCTACAAAATATTACATGTTACAAAATGCTATCTGCATTTTCCATTTCACAAAAAAAAACATCAGCCTCTTTTCGCCAAAAAACTAAGATCGTCACCGATGACATAGCCACCCAGGAAAAAACAGAGTTTTAATATTTACTGTATTTGATAACTGATGACTCTGGAAAACTGTGTCCGTTGGTAATGCTAATGCCACCTCTGATCCGGATGTTGGACCTACATCCGCGTCTGATTACGTACAGAACCGAGACGCACTGTGCTGAGAAAGATCTGCAGTGCAGCAGGCAACCGGCCAGTGAAACCTAATTAAGCATAATATGACAATACGCAAGGCGTAAGAAGGAACCCCAAAGTATCCAACGTATTTAAATATTTCATTCCGCAACCATTACTCCAAAAACATTTTGGTTTATTCAGTCGAATTCCTGCAATTGTTTAATTTCAGCCAAACAAGAATACGTTTCACAGTACTAAATATTTTCCCATAGGCGACCATTATAACGTTCAGGCGAAAAAAAAATATGGTCGCATCATTTTAAATTTAGCATTCAAATATTTTTTGTCAACTATAGCCCTTCAGACAACCTTTTAATGATTTTTAAACAGGGGTCATGCAACAAATAAAAGAAAAACTAACAGAAAGGGAAGTGCTGGTCACATGTTCATATTTCTCAGGGAATTCCCAAACAAAACACACCAATAGTCAAACAAATTTTTAGGTTCTAAAAGTCCTCAAATCATCCTCTTTATTCATCTGGAACATTCAAAAGTAATGCAAAATGTCAGTAGACTTCTTCAAATGTTTATTGAAACAATATATTTCCCCAAGATTGCTTAGTTTGAGGAATTACATAATTTCCGAGCGCAACTTTTCGAGGCATGTAAATCTAATTAAAATATTTACAACAGTTATACCTATGAGCAAACCCAACCATACCAAAGATACATTTACCTCTTTCATGTGATGAAAGAGTCATTTCTGCAATAGAATTCAACTTTTGGCTTCTGTCTAGTCCAAAGCATGGGAAATTTGTTCTTTTGAAGAGAACTGTCCAATCTGTGTCAAATAGGCTTAAAAACTGTTATTGCCTGCGACAGAATTTCTACTCTGTTACCCAATAAGTTGGGAGGGATAAGAATTCACAGCTTTCTTTGAAACTACCCAAATCCCAAAATAAAACTAAAATCTGCATCAGCACACAAAACCTTTTCACAAAATCTGTTTTAATTAATCATACAGCAAGATAAATAGGGCCCCACCACCATGAAACAATATGTCAATTTTGTTTCAAAATTGGGGTTGTGCAGGGCTTATAGTTCCTCTAAATTTGGGAGAATCCATTTGGATTCTTGCGGAAATCGTTCCGAGAATTCAGACCTGCTATGGGCCAGGATCCTATTAGGTCAGTATGATTGAACCCCTGTTGCATACTGATAATACATGTTAACCCTTTACCCAATACAGCTTTTTTAATTTTTACAACACCAACTACTGATTTTTACCCCCCCCCCCCCCTCCCCCTGGGCCCTTAATCGCTCACCTGACGAGGTGGTTCAGAGAAGTATTTTGGGTCAGATTCAGTTAGTCAAGGTTCATGGACACTACATAGGGTTATGAAATTATTCATAATTCTATTGTCCATGTTAGATGATTATTAGCATAGGTCTTCCTGACTGCTTCCGATTCTGACAGCTGTAGACAAGTACTGCCAAACTTCCAAGGGTTGTTGTGTCACTGCACTTTGAAAGGCAAATTTTATGGAAAAGCTCAAAGGAATGGATTTGAATATTTATGAACAACCTCGAACCTAACCCACCCCTGCCCAAATATTAAGCCCCTGAAATGAACAAACTCAAATCTGCCACCCCCCCCCCCCCCCCCCTTCCTGCGATACCAAATATGAAAGGGTTCTGACTGGCACGAACCAAACTGGAACAAATTTACATCTGACCTCCCCAGAGATGTTGTACACCAAATATTAAAGCATGAAACTAGTGGGTCTTAAGAAAAAGATTTTTAAAGAAATTTTCTCATGTTGCTTTGAGTTAATTTGCACTCCCATAATGAGCCCATATATTAACCCATAGATTTGGCTTGAACAAACATGAATCTGACCCCCTAGGAGATGCTGTACGCCAAATACGAAAGGATTCTGACTGGTGGATCTGAAAAAAACGAGTTTTAAAGAAATTTCCTCATACTGCACTGAGTTAAACTTTGGTCTTCAATAGATAGACCAAATATTAACCCAGAGACAAACAAACTTCAATCTACCCTCCCCCCTGCCCCCCCACCCCACTAGAAATGTTGCATTCCAAATATGAAAGCATTCTGACTGGTGGATCTGAAGGAGGTTTTCAAAGAAATTTCCTCATGTTGCACTGTTGATATTTGGGTGCCCATAGGGAGCCCAAATATCAACTCAGGGATTTGATTTGAACAAACCTGAACCTATCCCTCCCACCCCTAGAGATGCTGTATACCAAGTATCAAAAGATTCTTATACATGGTTCTGGAGAAGATTTTTTTTCAATTTTGGAAAACAATTTATGCATGCTATCAGAGAAATGCTTGGGCCCCCCTGTGGGTGTGGCAATGTTATTTGAACAAACTGGAATTCATATATGATAAGGAACATGAATATCAAATTTGGTTCAATTCGGCTCAGTTGTTTATGAGGAGAGGTTAGTAATGTAAAGTTCACGCTGGACAGGATGGACTGATGGTGGACAGACAGAAAGTCATCATTTACAGTCAGGTGAGCTAAAAATAAACAATATTCATCAAGCGTAATAATTATGGATGTTACTAGAACCGGCTGATGAGAGCCGGTTCCAATGACAGTCATATTTGTACAAATTTTATTGCCAGTGTCACAATATTTCAGGTCATGTTAGTGTTGTATTGGTTAATTTGCTGCCTTTGCGTTAGGTAAAGGGTTAAACTGACTCAGTTCTTTTCATGTGAATCCTAGTAGCAATGTTACGAGAAGCTACATGGTTTCTCACTGGTTTTGTTGCACGGATCTCTACGGGAATCGATTCTCAGATTCTTATAAGCCCTGGCTGAGGCTATATAATCCATCAATATCAATAGAAAGTGCCATTTTATCTCAACAAATGATGTCAAATATTCTTTTACCTAGTGATGAGGTAAATTATAGCCCTGGATGTACCCCCCCCCCCCGCCCCCAAGCTCTCAGTATGCATTTTTTCCTAAAACAAGAGACCCCAGGGGGCCTGAGGGCACCCACCTGTACATGGTAACCTAAATATCAACCCAGAGAATTGATTTCAACAAGTTGCATCTACTCCTCCTAAGAAAAGCTCATACCAAATATCCAAAGATTCTGACAAGTGGATCTAAAAAAAATAATTTTTAAATAATATTCTTCATATTGAACCGAGTTATAATTTGGGCTCCCACAGGGAGCCCATATATGAACCCAGGGACTTGGCTTTAACAAACTTGAATCTCCCCTCCACCCCACCCCCCCCCCCCCCCCCCCCCCAAGGATGCCGCACACCAAATATCAAAACATTTCAACTGCTGGATCAGAAGAAGAAGATTTTTAAAGAAAATTCCTCATTTTGAACTAAGTTACAATTCGAGCTCCCACAATGAGCCCAAACATGGACCTAGGGACATGGCTTGAACAAACTTGAATCTAGCCTCCTAAGGATGCTGCATAAAAAATATCAAAAGCACTCATCTGCTGGACCTGAAGAAGATTTTTTAAAAAAATTCCTCATTTCGAACTAAGTTACAATTCAAGCTCCCACAGTGAGCCCAAATATGGACCTAGGGACATGGCTTTAACAAACTTGAATCTCATCCCCCTATGGATGCCGCACACCAAATATCAAAACATTCCAACTGCTGGATCTGAAGAAGAAGATTTTTAAAGAAAATTCCTCATTTTGAACTAAGTTACAATTCGAGCTCCCACAGTGAGCCCAAACATGGACCTAGGGACATAACTTGAACAAACTTGAATCTTGCCTCCTAAGGATACTGCATAAAAAATATCAAAATCATTCATCTGCTGGATCTGAAGAAGATTTTTTAAGAAAATTCCTCATTTCGAACTAAGTTACAATTCAAGCTCCCACAGTGAGTCCAAATATGGACCTAGGGACATGGCTTGAACAAACTTGAATCTCACCCCCCTAAGAATGCTGCATACCAAATATTAAAACATTCTGACTGCTGGATCTGAAGAAGAAGATTTTTAAAAGAAAATTCCTCATTTTGAACTACATGTAAGTTATCATTTGGGCTCCCACAGTGAGCCCAAATATGGACCTAGGGACATAGCTTGAACAAACTTGAATCTCACCCCCCTAAGGATGCTGCATACCAAATATCGAAACTTTCCGACTGCTGGATCTGAAGAAGATTTTTAAAGAAAATTCCTCATTTTGAACTAAATTATAATTCGGGTTACCACAGAGAGCCCAAATATGAACCCAGGGACTTGGCTTCAACAACTTGAATCTCACCCCCTAAGCATGCTGCATACCCAATATCAAAAGATTCTGCTGCTGGATCTTGAGAAGAAGATTTTCAAAGAAATTTGCCTGAAATGCACTAAGTTCAAATTTGGGCTCCTATACTGAGCCCAAATATGAACCCAGGGGGCTGATTTGAACAAACTTGAATCAGATCCACCCCACAATGTCGCATATCAAATATCAAAAGATTCTGCCTGCTGGATCTGGAGAAGAAGATTTTTTAAGAAATTTGCCTGAAATGCACTAAGTTCGAATTCGGGCTTCTATAGTGAGCCCAAATATGAATCCAGGGGGCTGGTTTGAACAAACTTGACTCAGATCCACCCCACAATGTCGCATACCAAATATCAAAAGATTCTGCCTGCTGGATCTGGAGAAGAATATTTTTAAAGAAATTTGCCTGAAATGCTTCTATAGTGAGCCCAAATATGAATCCAGGGGGCCGATTTGAACAAACTTGAATCCGATCCACCCCACAATGTTGCATACCAAATATCAGAAGATTCTGCCAGCTGAATCTGGTGAAGAAGATTTTTTAAGAAATTTGCCTGAAATGCACTAAGTTTGAATTCGGGCTCCTATACTGAGCCCAAATATAAACCCAGGGGGGGGGGGGGGGCGGATTTGAACAATCTCGAATCAGATTCACCCTACAATGTTGCATACCATATATCGAAAGATTCTGCCTGCTGGATCTAGAGAAGAAGATTTTTTAATGTTTTCCCCATTGCCTACAGTGTTAAAAAGTGTTTTCAAAGTCCCGAAACTGTACCCTATGATAAAACCGATGGCAATTTTTTGGACCAATCCTTTCTGTTGGTCATAAGGAAGCTACACACCAAATAAAAATTCTCAGTGCCGTGGAGTTTTGGAGATATGGCGTTTTACTTTTTCGATTTTTAGCTCCTGTGGTTTCCATGGGGCCTACAGAAAAAGAAAATTTGGCATAAATTAGGTACTTATGACCCAATAAGCCCTCACATAAAATTTGATTCAAATCAGCCTCTCGGTTCGGAAAATAGAAATTTTGGGCGGGGCCACAAATTTTGCCCCTCCCATAACGACGCCAAATATAGCCCATCAAACTTCACTTAAAGAAATCCAAGTCTACACCTTAAAAGGAAGCTGCATACCATATATCAAGTCTCTGCTACTGCTGGTTGATAAGAAGATTTTGGTGCCCCTTGGGGGCATGGCACCACCCAGGAGAAGGGGGCAACTTCATTGAACAAATCTGAATTGGCATTAGGTAATAAACATTTACCCAACATTTGAATAATGTAAAGTTAACGCCGGACGGACGGCGGACAGAATGTGATCAGTAAAGCTCCCACTGAGCTTTGCTCAGGTGACCTAAAAAACTTTATTAATTTATAAATAATTTGATGGTGACATGAATTTCCCATTATTTTTTAATCACATTCTTGCTTCTGAACACATTTCACATTGTGTTTGATATTCTGCAATCTTTGTAAGAAAAAGCCTAAGTTTTCTCAGTTAAGGCACCTCGAGTTATAAAACAGTGATTTTTTCCAACAGAATGACCAGTACCTGCTACTGTGGTGTCTCATGACACTGTTAAAGTTTCTAAA
This sequence comes from Pictodentalium vernedei, assembly GCA_031216915.1. Taxonomy (NCBI): domain Eukaryota; kingdom Metazoa; phylum Mollusca; class Scaphopoda; order Dentaliida; family Dentaliidae; genus Pictodentalium; species Pictodentalium vernedei. Next base: position 776,145,175 of record CM062295.1, read on the forward strand.
ATCACCAAATTTTGATTCATTAGTGCTGTGCTTGTGCTGCAAATATCCACAAGTGCACTTTCACTATTTTGGTTTTAATCCCCACAGGCATGCATTCTGTCAAAAGGAGTGAAATTGTAGAAAATATGTTCACAAAGAGGACAAGTTACAGTACAGTCGCTGTGGACGGGTTGTAATACACGCGTGGGCAGTGATGTCCACTCATGCATTTACCAGTCAATAAAAATCATCATCTACAAAATTTTAATTGATGAAGCATCGGTTTGTACCTGGTGCTTCATTATTTAAATTTTTGATGATTATACCTATAGTTAGTGTTTGGCATCAAATATTATTGTATGAATTTGTATTCGTGGAAATATTGCCCACCCATGGAAAGTGAGCAGTACACCGCCACTGTACTGTATTTGTTTCAAGTATATAATATACTCTTTGATGTTTAATATACTTGTGATAGGCTGGGTCCAAAGTACTCAGTACTTGTAGTACTCGAGTACCACTTTTTGGATAAAATACTCAATACTTGTCAGCCCAGATTTTTGTATGTATGTGTGTGTGTTTGTGTGTGTGTGTGGGGGGGGGGGGGGGTGGAGGGTGAAAGATAGCTGCAAATTATTTAAAATGTTGACCCAGGCACATGAAAAGCAAAGAAACATTTCATCCGAAGGACAGACAGACAGACATGCAGTAACAAATTTGGGAAGCCTACATAAAAGTAGTGACTAACTTAAAATGAAAAATAGAGATAGAAGAGCCAGGGCAATGTTGTCAAACAGAAAACAAACAGAGGGCCTGATGGCATTCACCTGACATGGTAGCCTAAATATCAACCCAGGGAATTTATTTGAACATTTAGTTGCATCTGCCCCTCATAAGAAAAGCTTATACAAAATATCCAAAGATTCTGACCGGTGGGGGCGCGGTGGCTCAGTTGGTAGAGGTGCAGGCTGCAAGCCGAGAGGTCCTCGGTTCGAATCCCACCTGCGGCAACCGCGTTGTGTCCTTGGGCAAGACACTTCACCCCGATTGCCTACATGGGGGCACGATGACGCTGTGTACTGAGGCGTACTGCACGTCGATGGTGCGCATGTCTTCAACCAATCTAACCCTACCTGTGCTGCGGTGCAGAGTTCAGAGTTACGATGTTGGGGAGCTGACAGCTGCTCGTCGTTGCTCGGTGGTTCTCTCCGGGTGCTCCGGCTTCCTCCACCCGTAAAACTGTCACGGTCACGATTAGCCATTGTGCATAAGTATGTGACCTTAAACACCAATAAATAAATAAATAAATAAATAAATAAATATTCTGACAAGTGGATCTAAAAAAAGGCTTTTTTAAAGTATAGTCCTCATATTGAACTAAGTTATAATTCAGGCTCCCACAGAGAGCCCAAATATGAACCCAAGGACTCGGCTTGAACAAATTTGAATCTCACATCCCTAAGGATGCTTCTATATACTAATATCAAAAGATTCTGACTACTGGATTTTAAAGAATATTCCTCTTATTGAACTAAGTTGTAATTTGGACTCCCACAGGGAGCCCAAATATGAACCCGGGGACTTGGCTCAAACAAACTTGAATCTCACCCCTCTAAGGATACAGCATCCCAAATATCAAAATATTCTGAAGAGTGGATCAGAAGAAGATTTTTAAAAAATATTCCTCATATTGCACTAATCTAATCATAGGGAGCCCAAATATGGAGCCAGGGATTTGATTTCAATAAACATGTGAATAAATCTTCCAAAGATGTTATATGCAAATTATGAAAGCCTTTGGAGCAGTGGTATGGGAGAAGAAGATTCTTTAATGTTTTTCCCATACTAAAATGATGATTCCGCATAAGTCCTGGAAAACTTCCCTATGATAAAACTGATGGCAATTTTTTTTTTACCATTCTTTTCGGCTGTTCGTAAGGAAGCGTCACACAAAATAAAAATTCTCAGTGCCATGTAGTTTTGAAGATATGGGCGTTTTAAATTTTTTCTATATTTAGATCCTGCAGTTCCCACAGGGCCACAGGAAAATGTTTTGGCATAAATTAGGTACTTACGACCCAATAAGCCCATCATATCAAATTTGCTTCAAATCAGCCTCTCAATTTGGAAAATAGACCAGATATGAACCCAAGGACTTGGCTTTAACAAACTTATATCTCACCTCCCTAAGGATACTGTATATATCAAAACATTCTGACTGCTGAATGTGAAGAATACTTTTGAAGAATATTCCTCATTTTGAACTAAGTTATAATTCAGGCTCCCACAGTGATATGAACACAGGGACTTGGCGTAAACAAACTTGAATCTCACACTGGCTCACACCGATTAATCGACTAACCAATGATCAATATCTTGATTGATAAAAAAAGTAATTGATCGGTTAACCGTTACTTTTGAAGTACGGTACTATATGGCAGGGTATTTGATGGCTGGATTCACATCGCAAAAATGCTATACAAAAATGTCCAATTGCTAACCATTTTTCTTTCATATTGGGTAAGCTTATATTCACTATTTATCATCACTTTTTGAAACCAAGATGGAAACTGTTAATCAAATTTTTAAGAACAAAAAATACCCTGTATGGGTTAACTATGGAACAAACTTGCTCCAAAACAGGCAAACATTGTCACACTGGCTCACATCAATTGCATGAGACAGAGAAATGCATGCCAGTTACGTGCCAAAATACTTGTTCACTTGCATGATCATTATACTGTATCAGTAGCTGAAAACGGTCATTCTCAACCCTTCACCAAAGGCAGGTAGCAGACGATACTTGCACAAGAAATTCTAAAGATTTTCAATGTTTGTCTCAAAAACATAGCTTATGCCCCCCCCCCCCCTATTGGAACAAGCTCAATGAGCTTGTTCCAATGAGGGGTCATAAGCTATGTTTTGAGACAAAAATTGAAAATATCATAAAATTTGAATGGACATGTTTGTATATGGCGCTGCCCGGTTTTGAACATTATGCTGAGTAAAGTTTTAATTATATAAATGGTCAACGGTACAGCAATTATTCAGCTACCTATTGGGGCAAGTGATTAATCGGTTAACCAAGGTTAACCCATGCGATTAATCAATCACAAAAACCCTTTAATCGTTTCAGCTCTAAAATTAATTTAATTTTATTAAATTTTATCTGATGAAAAAATGCATATAATTTTGGGGGAATGGTAAATATGGATCTTCTTAACAAGCATTTGCAAGAACATCAGAGGAATGAAATCACCGTTCTCGCAATTTGCAAAACCCTGGTGAGCCAAAATATAGGCTTGGCTTGAAGAAACTTAAATCTCACCTGCCTAATGATGGTGCAGAGCAAATATCAAAAGATTCTGATTGGTGGGTCTGAAGAAAAAGATTTTTAAAGAATATTCCTCATACTGCACTAATTTCAACATTTGGACTACCATAGAGGCCAAATATGGACCCAGGGATTTGATTTCAATAAACGTGTAAAAAAAATCTTGCAAAGATGGTATATGTGAAATCTGAAAGGTTTTGGAGGAGTGAATTGGGTGAAGAAGAGTCTTAAATGATTTCTTCATTACCCACAGTGTTACAGAACGCTGACTAAGCATTTTTTCAAAGTCACGAAAAAGTACCCCATGATTGGCCTAACAGAAATTTGCTTAGACCATTCCATTCTGTTGGTCCCAAGGAAGCTTCACACCAAATCAGAATTCTCAGTGCCATGTAGTTTTGGAGACATGTGCGTTTTGAATTTTGTTTTATTTTTAGCTCCTGCGGTTCCCATGGGGAGATGGGAAAATATTTTGGGGCATAAATTGATTACTTATGATCAAATAAAACCAAAAATTAAATTTGGTTCAAATCAGCCTCTTGGTTCGAAAAACAGAAATTTTGGGCGGGGCAAAAATACATGCCCTCCAATAATGAAGGCAAATAAAGACCCACAAACTTCTCTTGAACAAAACTGAGTCTACACCTCAAAAGGAAGCAGCACACCACATATCGAATCTCTGCTACTCCTGGTTCACGAGATTTTTTTAAAATTTAGGCAAAATTTTGGGGCATAGCCCTACTGGGGGCAGGGCAACTTGATTTAAGCAAAATCAAAATGCAATGTCATAACAAACAAGCATCTCACATTTCACTTAAATGATTAATCAGTTCAGAAGTTTTGGAGGAGAAGACGCAAACACCATGTTCACGGGCGACGGACGACAGACGGTAAGTGATCACTACACCTCACCCTGACTGAAAGTCAGGTGAGCTAAAAAGTCAGTGGACCATGAGTGCTGCAGTTGGGCGAGATGCTTGGTTCAAGGAGAGAAGAAACTTGTAGCTGCTGGCTTTCGAAAGTGTTGTTAAAACTCAATAAATAAATAAATAAATAAACGAGAGGCCCCTCAGGGCCTGAAGCGCTCACCTTGAACAGAACACGATATAAACAGAGAGCAGAACACGATATAAGAGTCCAAGAATGAATCTACATTAAGCAATCCATCTCCATAGGATACACTGCAAATCTTTGAGCCCCTCAGGAGTGACAAAAACAGTCCAAGCATCATGCCTTTTCTTTAGTTGATTATGATGTAAAATGTGGAGCTCCCCTCTGAAGCACCTTGATACAACCTATGTAGATTACTCTTCACCTCTTGAGGGTACTGAATAAAAAATGTCTAATTCTTCAGCTACTTGGCCAATTCCGGCTCCCATAGGGAGCTCAAATATCAACCCAGGCACTCGATTTGAACAAAGTTGAATCTGATCTCCTTAGAGATGCAGTATACCAAATATGAAAGCATTCTGACTGGTGGATCTGAAGAACAAAATTTTAAAGAAATTTCCTCATATTGCACAAAGTTAAAATTTGGGCTACCATAGTGAGCCCAAACTTTAACCTACAGACCCGATTTGAACAAACTTGAATCTCACCCCCACCTCCACCCCTCCCCCCTTAGAGATGCTGTATACCAAATACGAAAGCATTCTGACTGGTGGATCTGAAGAAGAAGATTTAAAAAAAAAAATTCCCCATACAGCCCTAAGTTAAATTTGGGCTACCAAAAGAAGCCCAAATATTAACATAAGAACTTGGTTTGAACGATCTTGAATCTGACCATCATAACAATGAGGGTATCAAACATTAAAAAATTCTGACTCGTGGTTCTGAAGAAGATTTTTAAAGAAAATTCCCCATAAAATTTGGGCTCCTGCATTGAGTCCAAATATGAAAGAATGGGCTTCATTTTAACAAACTTGTATCTGACCCCTCTATGGATGCTGTATACCAAATATCAAAAGATTCTGAACATTGGTTTTTGAGAAAAGATTTTCTAAAATGTTTGCAAAAATACTGCACCAACATTATTCTGATGCCCTCTGCAGAACTCTCTAACAACAACAGAGGGCATTTTTTTTACCATTCAATTCTACTGGTTCTTAGGATGCTTCATACCACATAACAGTTCTCTGTTCCAAGTGGTTTGGGAAACATGGGAGTTTGAAAACATTTCTATTTTTTGCTCCTGGGGTTCCCATGGGGATGCAGGGGTTTTTTTGCATGAGGTAAGTACTTAGGACCCAATATTACCACGATACTGAATTTCATTCAAATCGGACCATCAGTTCCGAAAATAGAAATTTTGGGTGGTACCAAAAATCTAACCACTGCCATTACAAAGCCAAATATTGCTTCACGAAGTACGTTTGAACAAGTGTGATTCTACACCTCAAAAGGTAGTTCCATAACAAATATAAAGTCACTGTACCCACTGGTTCATAAGATTTTAAAAATATTTTGGGAGCATTTTACCCCACCCCCTCCCTATGGGGCTGGGTATGTTGAGTTAAACAAAAATGTAATACCCATTTGGTACCATTACTCACACAAACTTTAACTTGAATTGACCAAAACATGGTGTTGATGGATGACAGATGGATGGACAATGGATGGAGAGTGATTAGATAAGCCCTGCTTGACTTTGTCGAAGTGAGCTAAAAAAAAAAAAATTAAACGGTTCATGTCCGATATTTTACCCATGTTATTAAAATTAATAAATTTGTCCCTGGAATGCAACAAGGTTTATGCTATACATGTAGCATTGCAAAGCCTTCTTGCACTCAAGTGATGGAATACACCTCCATCCAACCTATTCTGTAGATTATGAGGCCTAAAACAAACTAAGAACATGAACTTATGCATGAATATTATTACAATGAATACACTGTCTTACACAAAGGAATACCACACAACCCAGTGTAGACTGATTTCAAAAAGTCCTCCGTAGTGGAAGGGCAATTTTAACAAACATACAGGCCCAAATAAGCTTCATACACAGTGTAAAAATTCCACAAAATTAATAAACATTCATATATGTTTAATATGAATTAGGAGTATTGTAATTAAAAGTCAATTGTGTGGTTGTTTATAAACTTATATTACTTTGTTATCAGGTGTTAAAAAATATGAATATTTGTAAACACACCCACCCATTTAGATTAGTCCCTGCTCATAGCAGTGACACAGACATACAGTACAGTTACTGGTCATAATCCTTGCATGGGCAGTGCATGAAGTCCATGCATGTTTTTTCCAGGTAATAGAAAATCATCATCAATAAAATTTTAAATAAATTTTTGATGATTATTGCTGTAAACAATGTTTGAAAACTAATATCATTGCATCCGCAGAAATATTGCCCACCCACAGAAAGTGACCAGTACACAGCAGCACAGAGTCAAGGTAATTGTGTTTTACTGTCTTGAATTTCAAATTTTTTTTTTTTTGTTTTTGTTTTTGTTTTTTTTTTTTTTGGGGGGGGGGGGTGCACCAGACCCCTCCACTGATGAGAGGGTCACACACCCTCTTGTCCTCACCCCTATCTCACTGCTATGTGGCTCAGGTGATTCTGTGCATCATATTCTTTATGACTCCCACTAGATACATGTTACGTATTACTCTTGCCCCTACATGTAACTTAGATATCCTGGCTTAGCACCAGTATAATGGTAAACTAACATGAAATTGTGTGCTTATGTATATTGGAATAGTATAATGAGCTTTGTCAGAAACTTGATCAAGTATTGATGACAAACAACAATTTTCATTACCAGTACCTGGTGCCAGTAATAAAATAAGATTTGCAAATATCACCCTGCATTTTTTTCAGCTATTAACTAACATGAAATTGTGCGCTTCATGAAAATTATTTCGTAACTACCTGTTAAAAATTACCGTTTCTTGTTTTGCTCTTTTAGAAAAAGAAATCACTCCTTTTCTGGCGGGCATACTAAACACCGAGGCAACCGAGGGATACCAAGGTGAAGGAAAGCAGGAGAGAAACGGGTATGAGGTGGTGTGTTCTTTTTATTATTTATTTATTGGTGTTTAAGGTCACATTTATCTGCACAACAGCTTATTGTGACCATGGCAGTTTTATGGATGGAGAAAACTAGAGTACCCAGGAGAACCACTGAGCAATGGCAAGCAACTGTGAGATCCCCAACATACTACACAAGCACGGTTAGCCTTGTTCGAAGACAGGTGCACCAAGAACATGCAGTATGCCTTAGTACACAGCATACCTTGCCCCCACATGGGTAGTGGGGGTAAAGTGTCTTGCCCAAGGACACAAAGCTGTTGCTGCAGGTGGGATTCGAACCGAGGAACCGAGGATCTCTCGGCTTGCAGTCTGCACCTCTACCTACTGAGCTAATGCACCCCTGATGGTATATTCTGATTATGTAAATATATTTAAGCAGTACTAGTATGTGATTGGTTTTAATGCCATATTTGAGAATTATGGGTGCTGAAGTAATAAAAGTGTGCTGAAAAATCTTCCCTTTGGTATTTAGTAGGTAGCTTGGTAATGGTAAAGTGACTTCACCTCAGTAAGCAACAGTGTGAAAGCTGGCAGCCATCTTTAATATCGGGCTGCCACACCCAAAAAACACTCGTTCTCATCCCAAGGTGATAACAAAGGTACCCAAGAAGTTTCATGAAGATCGGTTCATAAATACAGCCTCCAGACTTAGCGTATTGACATGTGCGCTTACAGTGTATAAGTAGCACTGATAAATTAATGGTCATCTAATTTGCATAATTTCTGCAATAGAAAAAAACCTGTATTATACAGTATTTTTTGTGATGTACAGTTAAAACTAGAAGTCCTGTCACGAACTGTGCGCTTATCTAGGCTTAATTGCGCATATGAATTGCGCGCAATTGTCATATCGAATGGCATCCAAAGCACGGCAGGTTCTCCTGGTTACTTATAGCAAACACGGGCAATGCTTCTGCCAATGGACCTCCGCGTTACCCGGAGGTCCATTGGCTGAAACATTGCTTGTGCACAGGCCATATTTACAGAATTTGATTGCCTTACTATGGTCATACCGCGTAGATTAACACGCATATCGACGTGCTATTTGTGCGCATTTCAGGACAGGACTTTTAGTTTTAACTGTATTCCATGTTACTAAACATTCATACAAAAATGTATTCAAATCAGAACTTTCATGCAGAAGTTCTGTACAAAAAACTGATCGCACTAATTTTAGTACAAATTGGCTGCTAGTAGCCATCTTGAATTTCGAACTGCACCCAAAAACACTCGCTCTCATCCCACGGTGATAACAAAAGTACCCAAGACGTTTCATAAAGATCGGTTCATAAATACGGCCACTAGCCTGAGCTGTATAGAAGTTGTGTACAAAAAACTGATTGGACCTAATTTTGGTACAAAATGGCCACTGGCAGCCATCTTGAATTTTGGATCGCACCCCAAAACACTCGTTCTCGTCCCTAGGTGATAACAAAGGTATGCAAGAAGCTTGGTGAAGATCCGTTCTTAAATACAGCCCCTAGCCCAATCCGTATTGACATGTGTACTTACTGTGTATAAGTAGCACTGAATAAATCAAAGTTCATCTAATTTGCATAATTTCTGTACAAGAAAAAAACTTGTATTTTATGTGATGTATTCCATGTTACTAAACAATCATACAAAAATTTATTCAAATCAGAACTTTCATACAGAAGTTCCGTACAAAAAACTGATTGCAGTAATTTCAGTACAAAATAGCTGCCGGCGGCCATCTAGAATTTTGGACTCCCCAAAAACACTCATTCTAACATCATGGTGATAACAAAGGTACCCAAGAAATTTCGTAAAGGTCGGTTCATAAATACGGCCTCTAGCCCAAGTTGTATAGAAGTTATGTACAAAAAACTGATTGTACCTAATTTCAGTACAAAATGGCCACTGGTAGCCATCTTGAATTTTGGACTGCACCCAAAAACACTCATTCTCATCCCAAGGTGATAACAAAGGTACCCAAGAAGTTTCATGAAGATCAGTTCATAAATACTGTACAGCCTAGTCCGAGCCGTATTGACATGTGCACTTACTGGGTATACATGTAAGTAGCAGTGAATAAATTAAAGTTCATCTAATTTGCATAATTTCACAACGAGAAAAAAACCTGTATTATATGTGATGTACTCCATGTTACTAAACATTCATACCAAAATTTATTCAAATCAGACCTTTCCTGCAGAAGTTTTGTACAAAAACGCTGATTGCACTAATTTCTGTACAAAATGGCTGCTGGAGGCCATCTTGATTTTTGGACTGCACCCAAAAACACTCGTTCTCGTCCCACGTGATAACAAAGGTACTCAAGAAGTTTCGTAAAGATCGGTTCATAAATACAGCCTCTAGCCCGAGCCGTATTGAATTGCTGTTCCCGAATAGACGGACAATGGACCATGACATAACCTTAAATTTGACTTTGTCAAAGTTGAGCTAAAAACGGAGAGTATCCAGAGTATCACCAAACAAAAACCTATTTGTAAAGGACACCTCCTTTCAAGGACAACGGGGCAGTGTTGGCATTCACCACCATGCTGCCTTGAGGCTGCATTTTGAATTCCTGTGTTTGTTGTTCTAATGAAATATTATTGTATTATTATCAGTTATGGTACAAATATGGTACCGATAGCACACTTTCAGGAACCGCTGATGTCTGATGTCGACTGTGTGTCAGTGCGTGAGGTGCACACATACTTTTGGGGTTCTATACACCACATCCTTCATTTTGCTATATAATTTGTGTAAATTTATTTGGAATTTATAGAATTTCAGACTTGTAAATTTCATAGTATTGTTTTTGCCTTAGTTATGGTGCTTTATAAGTAATGGGCAATTTAGTTTGAAAAAAAGGGGTTCATGAATATTCAGTCACAGGAAGAATCAGCCCTCATACTTTTTCTGAGAATATTCGATCCCCAATTTTATTCATGCCCCCACCCCTCTCTCCTGTTAACCCATATAATGAACATCCCAAAAGACATTTTAATATCTAGATATTTATGCTTGTTCGCAACTTATTATGGACACAAATGGACACAGAGTCAAGGTAATTGTGTTTTACTGTCTTGAATTTCAAATTGTTTTTTTTTTTTGGGGGGGGGGGGGTAGGGGGTGGAGGTGCGTGCACCCCACCCCTCCACTGATGAGAGGGTCACACACCGTCTTGTCCTCGCCCCTATCTCACTGCTATGTGGCTCAGGTGATTCTGTGTATCATATTCTTTATTACCCTGCCCCACTCCCACTAGATATTACTCTTGCCCCTACATGTAACTTACATTTCCTGGCTAAGCACCAGTATATAGTGGTAAACCAACATCAAATTGTGCGCTTATGCCCTGTCGCTAACATACTGGAATAGTTTAATGTGCTATGTCAGAAACTTGATCAAGTATTGATGACAAACAGCAATTTTCATTACCAGTACCTGGTGTCAGTAATAAAATAAGATTTGCAAATATCACCCTGCGTTTTTTCAGCTATTAACTAAGATAACATTGTGCGCTTCATGAAAATTATTTCGTTACTACCTGTTAAAAATTACCGTTTCTTGTTTTGCTCTTTTAGAAAAAGAAATCACTCCTTTTCTGGCGGGCATACTAAACACAAAGGCAAACCGAGGGATACCAAGGTGAATGAAAACTGGAAAGTCTAGACGGGTATGAGGTGGTGTGTTCTTTTTATTATTTATTTACTGGTGTTTAAGGTCACATTTATCTGCACAACAGCTTATTGTAACCATGGCAGTTTTATGGATGGAGGAAACTAGAGTACCCCGGGAGAACCACTGAGCAATGGCAAGCAACTGTGAGCTCCCCAACATACTACACAAGCTGGGTTATCCTTGTTCGAAGACAGGTGCACCAAGAACATGCAGTATGCTTTAGTACACAGCATACCTTGCCCCCACATGGGTAGTGGGGGTGAAGTGTCTTGCCCAAGGACACAAAGCTGTTGCCGCAGGTGGATTCGAACCGAGGATCTCTCGGCTTGCAGTCTGCACCTCTACCTACTGAGCTAATGCACCCCTGATGGTGTATTCTGATTATGTGAATAGATTTAAGCAGTATAAGTATGTGATTGGTTTTAATGCCATATTTGAGAATTATGGGCACTGAAGTAATAAGAATGCACTGAAAAATCTTCCCTTTGGTATTTAGTAGGTAGCTTGGTAATGGTAAAGTGACTTCACCTCAGTAAGCAACAGTGTGAAAGCCGGCAGCCATCTTTAATTTCGGGCCGCACCCAAAAACACTTGTTCTCATCCCAAGGTCATAACAGAGGTACCCAAGAAGTTTCATGAAGATCGGTTCATAAATACAGCCTCCAGGCTTAGCGTACTGACATGTGCACTTACAGTGTATAAGAAGCACTGAATAAATCAAAGGTCATCTAATTTGCATAATTTCTGCAAGAGAAAAAAATCCTGTATTATACAGTATTTTTTGTGATGTATTCCATGTTACTAAACATTCATACAAAAAATTATTCAAATCAGAACTTTCATACAGAAGTTCTGTACAAAAAACTGATTGCACTAATTTTGGTACAAAATGGCTGCTAGTGGCCATCTTGAATTTCAAACTGCACCCAAAAACACTCGCTCTCATCCCACGGTGATAACAAAGGTACCCAAGACGTTTCGTAAAGATTGGTTCATAAATACAGGCTCTAGCCTGAGCCGTATAGAAGTTGTGTACAAAAAACTGATTGTATCTAATTTTGGTACAAAATGGCCTCTGGCAGCCATCTTAAATTTTGGATCGCACCCCAAAACACTCATTCTCGTCCCTAGGTGATAGCAAAGGTACCCAAGAAGCTTGGTGAAGATCGGTTCATAAATACAGCCCCTAGCCTGAGCCATATTGGCATGTGTACTTACTGTGTATAAGTAGTACTGAATAAATCAAAGTTTGTCTAATTTGCATAATTTCTGTACAAGAAAAAAACCTGTATTTTATGTGATGTATTCCATGTTACTAAACAATCATACACAAATTTATTCAAATCAGAACTTTCATACAGAAGTTCTGTACAAAAAACTGATTGCAGTAATTTCATTTTCAGTACAAAATAGCTGCCGGCGGCCATCTAAAATTTTGGACTCCCCCCAAAAACACTCATTCTAACCCCATGGTGATAACAAAGGTACCCAAGAAATTTTGTAAAGATCGATTCATAATTACGGCCTCTAGCCCAAGTTGTATAGAAGTTCTGTACAAAAAACTGATTGTACCTAATTTCGGTACAAAATGGCCACTGGTAGCCATATTGAATTTTGGACCGCACCCAAAAACACTCATTCTCATCCCAAGGTGATAGCAAAGGTACCCAAGAAGTTTCATGAAGATCAGTTCATAAATACAGCCTAGCCCGAGCCGTATTGGCATGTGCACTTACTGGGTATACATGTAAGTAGCACTGAATAAATTAAAGTTCATCTAATTTGCATAATTTCCGCACGAGAAAAAAACCTGTATTATATGTGATGTACTCCATGTTACTAAACATTCATACAAAAATTTGTTCAAATCAGAACTTTCATACAGAAGTTCTGTACAAAAAAACTGATTGCACTAATTTCTGTACAAAATGGCTGGTGGAGGACGTCTTGCATTTTGGACCGCACCCAAAAACACTCGTTCTCGTCCCACGGTGATAACAAAGGTACCCAAGAATTTTCGTAAAGATCGGTTTATAAATACAACCTCTAGCCCGAGTCGTATTGAATTGTTGTTCCCAAACAGACGGAAGCCCGAGTCGTATTGAATTGTTGTTCCCAAACAGACGGACAACGGGCTATGACACAACCTTAAATATGACTTTGTCAAAGCTGAGCTAAAAATGGGGAGTATCCAGAGTATCACGAAACAAAAACCTATTTTGTAAAGGACTCCCCCTTTCAAGGACAATGGGACAGCATTGGCATTCACCACCATGCTGCCTTGAGGCTGCATTTTGAATTCCTGTGTTTGTTGTTCTTATGAAGTATTATTTTATTATTATCAGTTATGGTACAAATATGGTACCGATAGCACACTTTCAGGATCCTCTGATGTCTGATGGCGACTGTGTGTCAGTGTGTGAGATGCACACATACTATACACCACATCCTTCATTTTGCTATATAATTTGTGTAAATTTATTTGGAATTTATAGAATTTCAGACTTGGAAATTTCATAGTATTGTTTTTGCCTTAGTTATGGTGCTTTATAAGTAATGGGCAATTTAGTTTGAAAAAAGGGGTTCATGAAGATTCAGTCACAGGAAGATTCAGCCCTCATACTTTTTCTTAGAATATTCGGTCTCAGTCGTGGTCGAATGTCATCACCTCTTGAGGTCAAATCCTCACAGAATTTTTTTTTTAAATATTCTATGCATTTTTTCTATTGTTTTATGTTAAGGATTTATGATTACTAATTATGACAAAATTACAAGTGCAATATGAAACAAACCTTAATGAAGCTGGAACAAAAAAAAACCTTCCCAAAACAAGCTGTGAGAGGTTCTCAGCTCGAATCCCAATTGCGGCAACTGAAATAAGGCGTACTGCACGTCGATGGTGCACTTGTCTTCAACCAATGCTAACCCTGCTTGCTTGGAGTTACAATGTTGAGAAGCTGACAGTTGCTTGTCATTGTTGCTCGGTAGTTCTCTCTGGGTGCTCTGGCTGGGTTCCTCCCCCAGTAAAACTGTTGGGTGGCCCTGGCTGTAAAAATTGTTGTTAAACCCAGTAAATAAAGAAATCAAATTTGCTGAATCCAAGACCTTTGAATGATGGTTTTGATTGGTGTGTGTGTGTGTGTGTGGGGGGGGGGGGGGGGGGGTTATACAGTTGTGCCCACTTAATTGGATATATCTTAATTGTATACAGTTGAAACTAGAAGTCCTGTCCCGAATTGTGCGCTTATCTAGGCTTAATTGCGCGTAGGAATTGCGCGCAATTGCCATATCGAATGGCATCCAAAGCATGGCAAGTTCTCCTGATTACTCATAGTAAACACAGGCAATGTTTCTGCCAATGGACCTCCGGGTTACCCGGAGGTCCATTGGCTGAAACATTGCTTGTGCACAGGCCATATGTACAGAATATGATAGCCTTACTATGGTCATAACGCGTAGATTAACGCACAAATCGACATGCTATTTGTGCGCATTTCATGTTAGGACTTCTAGTTTTAACTGTATCCCTGTTAATAGAATATAATTTCCCAACACAAAACCATTTACCTCCAGTACAAATTTGACCTGGTAATTGAGTATAGGTTATAGAGTAATCTCCTGTTAATTGAATAAAAAATCTTGTAACAGGTTGAGAAATTGCCCTGACTCTTCCCAGTTTTCCTTTGGTTATAGACCAATTTGGCCTCAGTACATTCAATACAGGCATTTAATCTATTATATCTTGTTTCACAGAGCTCATGAAGCTCTGTCAAACAAAATATAATAGAATAAATGCTAAGTTTATCTCTGGAATACAGGAAAGTGACACAATCCCTGTTAATTGAATACTCCTGCTAATTGAATAATGTTATTGGCAAAGTGGCTCTTCAATTAACAGGGTTCCACTGTACAGAAAAAACAAATATCACAAACTAATAATGAAACTATGTACTTGTGAAATTTTCATGTGGTCATTCTACAAAATGCTTTAGTTGGTACTATACAGTTTTGAAGGTTAAAGGGCTCAGTACTTAGAGGTGAAGGCTGCAAGCCAAAGGGTCCTCTATCAAATACCACCTGTGGCAACCACTTTGTTTTCTTGGGCAATACACTTCATTCCCACTGCCCACGTAGTGCCATTGCGAACCAAGGCATACAGTTAAAACCAGAAGTCCTGTCACGAAATGCGCACAAATAGCACGTTGATATGCGCGTTAATGTGCGCGTTATGGCCCAAGTAAAGCTATCAAATTCTGTCCATATGGCCTGTGCACAAGCAATGTTTCAGCCAATGGACCTCCTCCGGGTAACCAGGAGGTCCATTGGCAGAAACATTGCATGTGTTTGCTATGAGTAACCAGGAGAACCTGCCGTGCTTTGGATACCATTCTATATGGCAATTGCGCGCAATTCCAACGCGCAATTAAGCCTAGATAAGCGCACTATTCGTGACAGGACTTCTAGTTTTAACTGTACTGCATGTCAATCGTACACTTGTCTTCAACCAATGCTAACCCAGCGTGTGTGCTGTTTGTACGTTAGATGTTTGTAATTGCTCTGTGGTTCTCTCTGGCTTTTCCCACCTGTAAAACTGTCCGACATGAAGTGACCCTGGCTATCGAAGTGTCATTAAACCCCAGTAAATAAATCAATAAGAATCATGTGCCCCTATTCTGGAGAACAGTTTGGGGCAAATTGCCAAAGGATGGTTTGGGTTAGATTAGTATCCAGTTTGGGTCAAATTGTTGGAGGACAGTTTGGATGCAATTCTCACGAATTCCAGTCAGTTTGGCCCCAAGTCATTTTGGCCCCAGTCATTACAGCCTCAGGTCAAATCAGCCCCAATATACCAGGTCATTTCGGCCTCTTTAAATATTTTCAAATATTGTTTGAATTTTAACATTTTTCTATTTAATTTTTTTTCAACATATATATCTCTCAATTAGATATTCAGGTATACATGATATATGTCTAGTAGACAGTGGCGGTGCCAGAAATTTTTTTGTGGGGGGGGGGGGGGGGGGGGGCAACTAGGGGGGCAGACTCCCATGAAGGGGGGCAAATACGTAAAGGATCATATCATTACTTTGTTATGAGGTAGTCCAAACTTGGACCCAAAGTCCGTAATATACTTTTTTGGTTTGGTACGTCCTGTGGACGTACCAAACCAAAGAATTATATTAAGGACTTTGGGTCCAAGTTTCGACTAAATGTAATGGTAATTAGCGGTCCTCCTTTCAAAAATCCTGGATCCGCGTCTGGTGCTGGTGGCTGATGTGAGAGAGAGAGAGAGAGAGAGAGAGAGAGAGAGAGAGAGAGACTTCAAAAAATTGAACAGTGAAAGGGAGATAATGCCCGTCTGTCATAATGCGAAATCCATGAATTTTTTTAGTCAAGGGATATGAATAGACATGCCTTTGTTGGCTCATAACTTAATTATAACTTATAAGTATCTGCATCCGAGTCTTTGAATCTCTACTGCCTGGATGTGTTCATCAGCTAGCCTGAGGCTTTAGGCTAAGTGTGTATGGGAAATTATTGGGAATAAAAAAAGAGAGGGGTGTGTGTGTGTGTGAGAGAGAGTGACTGAATGTGTTTGTGTGTGAGGGTGGATGGAAATGCATGCGAGATGGTTGGGGAGAGGAGGGGGGGGGCAACTGGGGGGGGGGCAAAGCCTTCATTTGGGAGGGGGGGGGGCAAATGCCCCCCCCCCCATAGCGCCGCCACTGCTAGTAGATTTTCTTTCATGATGAATAAATAAAAGAAAGTTTCAGCATGTCGAAGATGCAGATGGACTATGTGGGATTTGAAATCACTTGTGACCTGAATAATTTCATTTGCTTATGAATCTATGAGAGCCGGAAGCGAGGGTAAGTAATGTGATTTGGTTTGAGTGTATGCCTTGGAAGTGGGGCACTGGGATCAGACCCCCGTGGACATCGAACTGGAAGGGGACTAGGAATTGCGCATAACTACAAGGATTCTACTCTGTGTTTTAGAAAATGTGGACATATTTATGGTAGTATCAAAATCCCAGTTTGGTGGTTGTTTCAGAAAAAAAAAAAAAAAAAAAAAGAAACCCTGTGAACCTCAAACTGGAAGGTGACTAGGAATTGTGCATAACAATATGAATAAATGACTGCATATTCCGGTACTTTGCAAAATTTCAAAGTAAAATAATTTCTCTTACTTATACAGATAGCATCTTAAATGTATGTCAAATTGAACACATGGATAATTTTTAATGTCATGTATAACTGTTCTGTACACTGTGTAAATACAAATAACTGAACATTACTTAATAAAGGTAATTACCCATTATTTCTAAACATGAACTATGCACTGATCTTTATAGATCTCTACACTTAAAATGGTGCCGAAATGACCAAGGGACCAAAGTGACTAGGACAGAGATGACTTTGAGGTCGAATTGACCAGAGGACGAAATGACTTGGAGCCGAAGTGATTGGATATCATTCTAACAGATGAGGGACGTTAATTAGGCCCTATTACAGAACACATTGAATGTGAATTTACTGCAGAGATAATTGCTCGACGATATATTATATTAATATTTTTTCAATAAATATCGAACAATCTATTAATATTTTTTTTAAGAATTATTTTCAGGAGTTAAAACGAATATCATAGCGTATCTAAAATATCCTAACAGATGTGTACTGCTTTTCTTTTGGATGATTCTTCCCTGGGCCTAGTTCTCCCCAGGCTGAAGATTCCCCCAGTTCCCGACAAAAGATGACATGCCATTTTCAATGGCGGTAAATATCCAAAAGGGTTATTATTTTCCATTTTTAGTTTTTGAAACTACGAAGCACTGTTCAGAAAAACAGATGCACCAAAAAGTAGCACATTATTATTTTGTTTTGGTTTCTAACGGGACTGAAAGCAACCTATCAGTATCACTTTTTCGAATTACACCCATTTCGTCTGCTTACCAAATCGTCCGCTGCAATTTTACCCAAGTCGTCCTCTACAATTATACCCAACACGTCCAAAACTCGTTCGCTGGGGGAAAGTATTCAAGTATTGCATTTTGAATCATTTTTTATTTATATAATAATTTTATTGTATAATTTATTGTATATTACCTATTGTAATATATCTTAATGTACCTCCATTGTAATATATCTTAATGTACCTCCTTGCATTAAATTTCATATATGTGTATGAAATTCTGAAAACAGAAATGTCAGAACAAAATAAACTATCCAGCCATCTAATAAATTTTAATTACTGTTTATTCAATGGATTACCAATAAAAATTATATTATTACAGTAAAAGTTCTTAAAGTATATGTACGTTATATTAAGTTCCACAACATAATCTTATAATTTTGCAATTTTTCATTGAAGAGCTCCACCGGCACCTTACATTGAATAATTGCAAAATTATTAGCATAAGTATTATAAGAATTAATTATATTAAGAAATGCAACAAAATTTGTTATATTAAGTTCTGCAACATAATCTTATAATTTTGCGAGTATTCATCGAGGCGCACCGTCGCTTTACAATGAATAATAGCAAAATTATTAGCAAATGTATGATAAGAATTAATTATATTAAGAAACGCATCAAAATTTATGGTTTATTAAATTCTGCAACATAATCTTATAATTTTGCAATTATTCTTGGAAGAGCATCACCGGCGCTTTACAATGAATAATCACAAAATTATTAGCAAATGTATTATAGGAATTAATAATATTAAGAAACGCATCAAAACGTGTTATAATTATATTAAGAAATGCATCAAAACTTGTTATATTAAGTTCCGTAACATAATCTTATAATTTTGCAATTATTCCAGGGGGAGGGGGTCCTGGGGACCAAAAATTTGCAAGACGTGATGTGGGGGTGGGTGAGTCTCTTGAGTGCACCAAAAATGTGCATTTCCAACTTGTGCAATTTTTTAAAAACATATCAATATATCAGCCAATATATGACATCATTTGTGTTTCAAACCTTAAAGATGATGTTGTACATCACACTCTTAACATAAATACAACATCAAGAGGCTTTATATGTGAGAATATTGGGCTCAATCTCGGGAAATGTCACACGTTAGTAGGGGGTGGGTGTCTTGTTCGAAATGTAGAAAATGTGCCGACAATATTTTCCTTGACAAGCGGACGACTCGGCTTGCGGACGAAACGTCCGTATACCCTTTTCTCAAGCAAACTTTTCCTTACTTTTACAACACCTTAACATTCGGATAATTCAACAACTGAGTTTCTGTTCATCTTGATATTTCACGTGGTACATGTCAATGCATATCTGTATACAATCGCACCAATATAACAACAATTATCAGTTATATTATCGGTTATATGTACGTTTTTTTCGATTGAGGTTATCACTGGCAGACAAGCTGCAACGAAATCAGGACTGAGAGTTCGATCTGAAATGACGAGATCATCATCTGAGCATATTGACAAACCTCCAGAAGGACAGAACTCGAGTAATAATAGTAACACTTTGGCCGGCCGCTGATTTGTCGCGGTTCTCGGTTAAGAAGGCCTGGTTACCCCTGAAGTGTAGATATGTAGGCCAATGTATCACGCATAGCTTTGAGGCGAAACAAAAAACATTTGATTGCCAGAGGGGGATAGGCCAATTGCAATTGCATGGGCAATTCGACACCGGAAGTTACGTGGTTTTTTCACTGAAATTTACTGTCCACTTCAAAAATCACATTGACGGCTATAGAGAATTCTGTTCTGCAACACATTTATCTAACTGGGTATGTGGAACCCTTTGCGGGCCTACGGCCCGCTTGGGGTTCCTATTATTAGGCCCGCAAAGGGTTCCACATGCCCAGTCAGATAAATGTGTTCCAGAACAGAATTCTCTATAGCCGTCAATTCTCTGGTCAATTCGACCTCAAAGTCCCTTGGTCATTTCGGCACCATTTTAAGTGTAGAGATCTATAAAGATCAGTGCATAGTTCATGTTTAGAAATAATGGGTAATTACCTTTATTAAGTAATGTTCAGTTATTTGTATTTACACAGTGTACAGAACAGTTATACATGACATTAAAAATTATCCATGTGTTCAATTTGACATACATTTAAGATGCTATCTGTATAAGTAAGAGAAATTATTTTACTTTGAAATTTTGCAAAGTACCGGAATATGCAGTCATTTATTCATATTGTTATGCACAATTCCTAGTCACCTTCCAGTTTGAGGTTCACAGGGTTTCTTTTTTTTTTTCTGAAACAACCACCAAACTGGGATTTTGATACTACCATAAATATGTCCACATTTTCTAAAACACAGAGCAGAATCCTTGTAGTTATGCGCAATTCCTAGTCCCCTTCCAGTTCGATGTCCACGGGGGTCTGATCCCAGTGCCCCACTTCCAAGGCGTACACTCTAACCAAATCACATTACTTACCTGCGCTTCCGGCTCTCATAGATTCATAAGCAAATAAAATTATTCAGGTCACAAGTGATTTCAAATCCCACATAGTCCATGTGCATCTTCGACATGCTGAAACTTTTCTTTTGTTTATTCATCATGAAAGAAAATCTACTAGACATATATCATGTATACCTGAATATCTAATTGAGAGATATATATGTTGAAAAAAAATTAAATAGAAAAATGTTAAAATTCAAACAATATTTGAAAATATTTAAAGAGGCCGAAATGACCTGGTATATTGGGGCTGAATTGACCTGAGGCTGTAAAGACTGGGGCCAAAATGACTTGGGGCCAAAGTAATTTGTGAGAATTGCATCCAAACTGTCCTCCAACAATTTGACCCAAACTGGATACTAATCTAACCCAAACCATCCTTTGGCAATTTGCCCCAAACTGTTCTCCAGAATAGGGACACATGGTTCTTATTGATTTATTTATTGGGGTTTAATGACACTTCAATAGCCAGGGTCACTTCATGTCGGACAGTTTTACAGGTGGGAAAAGCCAGAGAGAACCACAGAGCAATTACAAACATCTAACGTACAAACAGCACACACGCTGGGTTAGCATTGGTTGAAGACAAGTGTACAATTGACATGCAGTATGCCTTGGTACGCAATGGCACTACGTGGGCAGTGGGAATGAAGTGTATTGCCCAAGGAAACAAAGTGGTTGCCACAGGTGGTATTTGATAGAGGACCCTTTGGCTTGCAGCCTTCACCTCTAAGTACTGAGCCCTTTAACCTTCAAAACTGTATAGTACCAGCTAAAACATTTTGTAGAATGACCACATGAAAATTTCACAAGAACATAGTTTCATTATTAGTTTGTGATATTTGTTTTTGCTGTACAGTGGAACCCTGTTAATTGAAGAGCCACTTTGCCAATAACATTATTCAATTAGCAGGAGTATTCAATTAACAGGGATTGTGTCACTTTCCTGTATTCCAGAGATAAACTTAGCATTTATTCTATTATATTTTGTTTGACAGAGCTCCATGAGCTCTGTCAAACAAGATATAATAGATTAAATGCCTGTATTGAATGTACTGAGGCCAAATTGGTCTATAACCAAAGGAAAACTGGGAAGAGTCAGGGCAATTTCTCAACATGTTACAAGATTTTTTATTCAATTAACAGGAGATTACTCTATAACCTATATTCAATTACCAGGTCAAATGTGTACTGGAGGTAAATGGTTTTGTGTTGGGAAATTATATTCTATTAACAGGGATACAGTTAAAACTAGAAGTCCTAACATGAAATGCGCACAAATAGCACGTCGATTTGCACGTTAATCTACGCGTTATGACCATAGTAAGGCTATCATATTCTGTACATATGGCCTGTGCACAAGCAATGTTTCTGCCAATGGACCTCCGGGTTACCATTGGCAGAAACATTGCCTGTGTTTACTATGAGTAATCAGGAGAACCTGCCATGCTTTGGATGCCATTCGATATGGCAATTGCGCGCAATTCCTACGCGCAATTAAGCCTAGATAAGCGCAGAATTCGGGACAGGACTTCTAGTTTCAACTGTATACAATTAAGATATATCCAATCAAGTGGGCACAACTGTATAACCTCCCCCCCCCCCCCCCCACCACACACACACCCCAATCAAAACCATCATTCAAAGGTCTTGGATTCAGCAAATTTGATTTCTTTATTTATTGGGTTTAATAACAATTTTTACAGCCAGAGCCACCCAACAGTTTTACTGGGGGCGGAACCCAGCCAGAGCACCTACAGAAGAGAGAACTACCGAGCAACAATGACAAGCAACTGTCAGCTTCTCAACATTGTAACTCCAAGCAAGCAGGGTTAGCATTGGTTGAAGACAAGTGCACCATCGATGTGCAGTACGCCTTATTTCAGTTGCCGCAATTGGGATTCGAGCTGAGAACCTCTCACAGCTTGTTTTGAGAAGGGTTTTTTTTGTTCCAGCTTCATTAAGGTTTGTTTCATATCGCACTTGTAATTTTGTTATAATTAGTAATTATAAATCCTTAACATAAAACAATAGAAAAAATGCATAGAATATTTAAAAAAAAAAAATTCTGTGAGGATTTGACCTCAAGAGGTGATGACATTTGACCACGACTGAGACCAAATATTCTAAGAAAAAGTATGAGGGCTGAATCTTCCTGTGACTGAATCTTCATGAACCCCTTTTTTCAAACTAAATTGCCCATTACTTATAAAGCACCATAATTAAGGCAAAAACAATACTATGAAATTTCCAAGTCTGTAATTCTATAAATTCCAAATAAATTTACACAAATTATATAGCAAAATGAAGGATGTGGTGTATAGTATGTGTGCATCTCACACACTGACACACAGTCGCCATCAGACATCAGTGGATCCTAAAAGTGTGCTATCGGTACCATATTTGTACCATAATTGATAATAATAAAATAATATTTCATAAGAACAACAAACACAGGAATTCAAAATGCAGCCTCAAGGCAGCATGGTGGTGAATGCCAATGCTGTCCCATTGTCCTTGAAAGGGGGAGTCCTTTACAAAATAGGTTTTTGTTTTGTGATACTCTGGATACTCCCCATTTTTAGCTCAGCTTTGACAAAGTCATATTTAAGGTTGTGTCATAGCCCGTTGTTCATCTGTTTGGGAACAACAATTCAATACGACTCGGGCTTCCGTCTGTTTGGGAACAACAATTCAATACGACTCGGGCTAGAGGTTGTATTTATGAACCGATCTTTACGAAACTTCTTGGGTACCTTTGTTATCACCGTGGGACTAGAACGAGTGTTTTTGGGTGCGGTCCAAAATGCAGATGGCCTCCAGCAGCCATTTTGTACAGAAATTAGTGCAATCAGTTTTTTGTACAGAACTTCTGTGTGAAAGTTCTGATTTGAACGAATTTTTGTATGAATGTTTAGTAACATGGAGTACATCACATATAATACAGGTTTTTTTTCTCGTGCTGAAATTATGCAAATTAGATGAACTTTAATTTATTCAGTGCTACTTACATGTATACCCAGTAAGTGCACATGCCAATACGGCTCCGGCTAGGCTGTATTTATGAACTGATCTTCATGAAACTTCTTGGGTACCTTTGCTATCACCTTGGGATGAGAATGAGTGTTTTTGGGTGCGGTCCAAAATTCAATATGGCTACCAGTGGCCATTTTGTACCGAAATTAGGTACAATCAGTTTTTTGTACAGAACTTCTATACAACTTGGGCTAGAGGCCGTAATTATGAATCGATCTTTACAAAATTTCTTGGGTACCTTTGTTATCACCATGGGGTTAGAATGAGTGTTTTTAGGGGGAGTCCAAAATTCTATATGGCCGCCGGCAGCTATTTTGTACTGAAAATGAAATTACTGCAATCAGTTTTTTGTACAGAACTTCTGTATGAAAGTTCTGATTTGAAAAAAATTGTGTATGATTGTTTAGTAACATGGAATACATCACATAAAATACAGGTTTTTTTCTTGTACAGAAATTATGCAAATTAGACAAACTTTGATTTATTCAGTACTACTTATACACAGTAAGTACACATGTCAATACCGCTCAGGCTAGGGGCTGTATTTATGAACCGATCTTCACCAAGCTTCGTGGGTACCTTTGTTATCACCTAGGGACGAGAATGAGTGTTTTGAGGTGCGATCCAAAATTCAAGATGGCTGCCAAAGGCCATTTTGTACCAAAATTAGATACAATCAGTTTTTTGTACACAACTTCTATACGGCTCAGGCTAGAGCCCGTATTTATGAACCAATCTTTACAAAACGTCTTGGGTACCTTTGTTATCACCGTGGGATGAGAGCGAGTGTTTTTGGGTTCAGTTCGAAATTCAAGATGGCCACTAGCAGCCATTTTGTACCAAAATTAGTGCAATCAGTTTTTTGTACAGAACTTCTGTATGAAAGTTCTGATTTGAATAAATTTTTGTATGAATGTTTAGTAACATGGAATACATCACAAAAAATACTGTATAATACAGGTTTTTTTCTCTTGCAGAAATTATGCAAATTAGATGACCTTTGATTTATTCAGTGCTTCTTATACACTGTAAGTGCACATGTCAATACGCTAAGGCTGGAGGCTGTATTTATGAACCGATCTTCATGAAACTTCTTGGGTACCTTTGTTATCACCTTGGGATGAGAACAAGTGTTTTGGGGTGCGGCCCAAAATTAAAGATGGCTGCCGGCTTTCACACTGTTGCTTACTGAGGTGAAGTCACTTTACCATTACCAAGCTACCTACTAAATACCAAAGGGAAGATTTTTCAGTGCACTCTTATTACTTCAGTGCCCATAATTCTCAAATATGGCATTAAAACCAATCACATACTTACACTGCTTAAATCTATTCACATAATCAGAATACACCATCAGGGGTGCATTAGCCCAGTAGGTAGAGGTGCAGACTGCAAGCCGAGAGATCCTCGGTTCGAATCCACCTGCGGCAACAGCTTTGTGTCCTTGGGCAAGACACTTCACCCCCATTACCCATGTGGGGGCAAGATATGCTGTGTACTAAGGCATACTGCATGTTCTTGGTGCACCTGTCTTCGAACAAGGCTAACCCAGCTTGTGTAATATGTTGGGGAGCTCACAGTTGCTTGCCATTGCTCAGTGGTTCTCCTGGGGTACTCTAGTTTCCTCCATCCATAAAACTGCTATGGTCACAATAAGCTGTTGTGCAGATAAATGTGACCTTAAACACCAATAAATAAATAATAAAAAGAACACACCACCTCATACCCGTTTAGACTCTCCAGTTTTCATTCACCTTGGTATCCCTCGGTTTGCCTTGGTGTTTAGTATGCCCGCCAGAAAAGGAGTGATTTTTTTTTCTAAAAGAGCAAAACAAGAGACAGTAATTTTTAACAGGTAGTAACGAAATAATTTTCATGAAGCGCACAATTTTATCTTAGTTAATAGCTGAAAAAACGCAGGGTGATATTTGCAAATCTTATTTTATTACTGGCACCAGGTACTGGTAATGAAAATTGCTGTTTGTCATCAATACTTGATCAGGTTTCTGACAAAGCACAATATACTATTCCAGTATGTTAGCGACTGGACATAAGCGCACAGTTTGATGTTGATTTACCACTATATACTGGTGCTTAGCCAGGAAATGTAAGTTACATGTAGGGGCAAGAGTAATATCTAGTGGGAGTGGGGCCGGGTAATAAAGAATATGATGCACAGAATCACCTGAGCCACATAGCAGTGAGATAGGGGCGAGGACAAGAGGGTGTGTGACCCTCTCATCAGTGAAGGGGTCGTGTGCACCTCCCCCACCCCCCACCCCCCCCCAAAAAAAAAAAAATTGAAATTCAAGACAGTAAAACACAATTACCTTGACTCTGTGTCCATTTGTGTCCATAATAAGTTGCGAACAAGCATAAATATCTAGATATTAAAATGTCTTTTGGGATGTTCATTATATGGGTTATTAACAGGAGAGAGGGGTGGGGGCATGAATGAAATTGGGGACCGAATATTCTCAGAAAAAGTATGAGGGCTGAATCTTCCTGTGACTGAATATTCATGAACCCCTTTTTTTCAAACTAAATTGCCCATTACTTATAAAGCACCATAACTAAGGCAAAAACAATACTATGAAATTTACAAGTCTGAAATTCTATAAATTCCAAATAAATTTACACAAATTATATAGCAAAATGAAGGATGTGGTGTATAGAACCCCAAAAGTATGTGTGCACCTCACGCACTGACACACAGTCGACATCAGACATCAGCGGTTCCTGAAAGTGTGCTATCGGTACCATATTTGTACCATAACTGATAAAATAATATTTCATTAGAACAACAAACACAGGAATTCAAAATGCAGCCTCAAGGCAGCATGGTGGTGAATGCCAACACTGCCCCATTGTCCTTGAAAGGAGGAGTCCTTTACAAATAGGTTTTTGTTTTGTGATACTCTGGATACTCTCCATTTTTAGCTCAACTTTGACAAAGTCAAATTTAAGGTTATGTCATGGCCCATTGTTCGTCTGTTCGGGAACAGCAATTCAATACGGCTCGGGCTAGGGGCTGTATTTATGAACCGATCTTCACCAAGCTTCTTGGGTACCTTTGTTATCACGTGGGACGAGAACGAGTGTTTTTGGGTGCGGTCCAAAATTCAAGATGGCCTCCAGCAGCCATTTTGTACAGAAATTAGTGCAATCAGCGTTTTTGTACAGAACTTCTGTATGAAAGGTCTGATTTGAATAAATTTTTGTATGAATGTTTAGTAACATGGAGTACATCACATATAATACAGGTTTTTTTCTCGGTGTGAAATTATGCAAATTAGATGAACTTTAATTTATTCACTGCTACTTACATGTATACCCAGTAAGTGCACATGTCAATACGGCTCGGGCTAGGCTGTACAGTATTTATGAACTGATCTTCATAAAACTTCTTGGGTACCTTTGTTATCACCTTGGGATGAGAATGAGTGTTTTTGGGTGCAGTCCAAAATTCAAGATGGCTACCAGTGGCCATTTTGTACTGAAATTAGGTACAATCAGTTTTTTGTACATAACTTCTATACAACTTGGGCTAGAGGCCGTATTTATGAACCGATCTTTACGAAATTTCTTGGGTACCTTTGTTATCACCATGATGTTAGAATGAGTGTTTTTGGGGGAGTCCAAAATTCTAGATGGCCGCCGGCAGCTATTTTGTACTGAAATTACTGCAATCAGTTTTTTGTATGGAACTTCTGTATGAAAGTTCTGATTTGAATAAATTTTTGTATGCTTGTTTAGTAACATGGAATACATCACATAAAATACAGGTTTTTTTCTTGTACAGAAATTCTGCAAATTAGATGAACTTTGATTTATTCAGTGCTACTTATACTCAGTAAGTACACATGTCAATATGTAGTGGGCTAGGGGCTGTATTTATGAACGGATCTTCACCAAGCTTCTTGCATACCTTTGTTATCACCTAGGGACGAGAACGAGTGTTTTGGGGTGCGATCCAAAATTCAAGATGGCTGCCAGTGGCCATTTTGTACCAAAATTAGGTCCAATCAGTTTTTTGTACACAACTTCTATACGGCTCAGGCAAGTGGCCGTATTTATGAACCGATCTTTACGAAACGTCTTAGGTACTTTTGTTATCACCGTGGGATGAGAGCTAGTGTTTTTGAGTGCAGTTCGAAACTCAAGATGGCCACTAGCAGCCAATTTGTACTAAAATTAGTGCGATCAGTTTTTTGTACAGAACTTCTGTATGAAAGTTCTGATTTGAATAAATTTTTGTATGAATGTTTAGTAACATGGAATACAGTTAAAACTAAAAGTCCTGTCCTGAAATGCGCACAAATAGCACGTCGATATGCGTGTTAATCTACGCGATATGACCATAGTAAGGCAATCAAATTCTGTAAATATGGCCTGTGCACAAGCAATGTTTCAGCCAATGGATCTCAGGGTAACCCGGAGGTCCATTGGCAGAAACATTGCCCGTGTTTGCTATAAGTAACCAGGAGAACCTGCTGTGCTTTGGATGCCATTCGATATGACAATTGCGCGCAATTCATACGCACAATTAAGCCTAGATAAGCGCACAGTTCGTGACAGGACTTCTAGTTTTAACTGTACATCACAAAAAATACTGTATAATACAGGTTTTTTTCTCTTGCAGAAATTATGCAAATTAGATGACCTTTAATTTATCAGTGCTACTTATACACTGTAAGTGCACATGTCAATACGCTAAGTCTGGAGGCTGTATTTATGAACCGATCTTCATGAAACTTCTTGGGTACCTTTGTTATCACTTTGGGATGAGAACGTGTGTTTTTTGGGTGTGGCGGCCCGATATTAAAGATGGCTGCCAGCTTTCACCCTGTTGCTTACTGAGGTGAAGTCACTTTACCATTACCAAGCTACCTACTAAATACCAAAGGGAAGATTTTTCAGCGCACTCTTATTACTTCAGCACCCATAATTCTCAAATATGGCATTAAAACCAATCACATACTAGTACTGCTTAAATCTATTTACATAATCAGAATACACCATCAGGGGTGCATTAGCTCAGTAGGTAAAGGTGCAGACTGCAAGCCGAGAGATCCTCGGTTTGAATCCCACCTGCAGCAACAGCTTTGTGTCCTTGGGCAAGACACTTCACCCCCACTACCCATGTGGGGGCAAGGTATGCTGTGTACTAAGGCATACTGCATGTTCTTGGTGCACCTGTCTTCGAACAAGGCAAACCGTGCTTGTGTAGTATGTTGGGGAGCTCACAGTTGCTTGCCATTGCTCAGTGGTTCTCCTGGGTACTCTAGTTTCCTACATCCATAAAACTGCCATGGTCACAATAAGCTGTTGTGCAGATAAATGTGACCTTAAACACCAATAAATAAATAATAAAAAGAACACACCACTTCAAACCCGTTTCTCTCCTGTTTTCCTTCACCTTGGTATCCCTCGGTTGCCTCGGTGTTTAGTATGCCCGCCAGAAAAGGAGGGATTTCTTTTTCTAAAAGAGCAAAACAAGAACGGTAATTTTTAACAGGTAGTTACGAAATAATTTTCATGAAGCGCACAATTTTATGTTAGTTAATAGCTGAAAAAATGCAGGGTGATATTTGCAAATCTTATTTTATTACTGGCACCAGGTACTGGTAGTGAAAATTGTTGTTTGTCATCAATACTTGATCAAGTTTCTGACAAAGCTCATTATACTATTCCAATATGTTAGCTGCTGTACATAAGCACACAATTTGATGTTAGTTTACCATTATATTGGTGCTAAGCCAGGATATCTAAGTTACATGTAGGGGCAAGAGTAATACATGTATCTAGTGGGAGTCATAAAGAATATGATGCACAGAATCACCTGGACCACATAGCAGTGATATAGGGGTAAGGACAAGAGGGTGTGTGACCCTCTCATCAGTGGAGGGGTCTGGTGCCCCCCCCCCCCAAAAACAAAAAACAAAACAAAAAACAACAAAATTTGAAATTCAAGACAGTAAAACACAATTACCTTGACTCTGTGCTGCTGTGTACTGGTCACTTTCTGTGGGTGGGCAATATTTCTGCGGATGCAATGATATTAGTTTTCAAACATTGTTTACAGCAATAATCATCAAAAATTTAATTAATGAACCACAGGATACAATTCGGTGCTTCATTAATTAAAATTTTATTGATGATGATTTTCTATTACCTGGAAAAAACATGCATGGACATCATGCACTGCCCATGCAAGGATTATGACCAGCAACTGTACTGTATGTCTGTGTCACTGCTATGAGCAGGGACTAATCTAAATGGGTGGGTGTGTTTACAAATATTCATATTTTTTAACACCTGATAACAAAGTAATATAAGTTTATAAACAACCACACAATTGACTTTTAATTACAATACTCCTAATTCCTATTAAACATATATGAATGTTTATTAATTTTGTATAATTTTTACACTGTGTATGAAGCTTATTTGGGCCTGTATGTTTGTTAAAATTGCCCTTCCACCCCGGAGGACTTTTTGAAATCAGTCTACACTGGATTGTGTGGTATTCCTTTGTGTAAGACAGTCTATTGATTGTAATAATATTCATGCATAAGTTCATGTTCTTGGTTTGTTTTAGGCCTCATAATCTACAGAATAGCTTGGATGGAGGTGTATTCCATCACTTGAGTGCAAGAAGGCTTTGCAATGCTACATGTATAGCATAAACCTTGTTGCACTCCAGGGACAAATTTATCAATTTTAATAACATGGGTAAAATATCGGACATGAACCGTTTAATTTTTTTTTTTTTTTAGCTCACTTCGACAAATTCAAGCAGGGCTTATCTAATCACTCTCCATCCATTGTCCATCCATCTGTCATCCATCAACACCATGTTTTGGTCAATTCAAGTTAAAGTTTGTGTGAGTAATGGTACCAAATGGGTATTACATTTTTGTTTAACTCAACATGCCAAGCCCCATAGGGAGGGGTGGGGTAAAATGCTCCCAAAATATTTTTAAAATCTTATGAACCAGTGGGTACAGTGACTTTATATTCGTTATGGAACTACCTTTTGAGGTGTAGAATCACGCTTGTTCAAACGTACTTTGTGAAGCAATATTTGGCTTTGTAATGGCAGTGGTTAGATTTTTGGTACCACCCAAAATTTCTATTTTCCGAACCGATGGTCCGATTTGAATGAAATTCAGTATCGTGGTAATATTGGGTCATAAGTACTTACCTCATGCAAAAAAAACCCGTGCATCACCATGGGAACCCCAGGAGCAAAAAATAGAAATGTTTTCAAACTCCCATGTTTCCCAAACCACTTGGAACAGAGAACTGTTATGTGGTATGAAGCATCCTTAGAACCAGTAGAATTGAATGGGGGAAAAAAATGCCCTCTGTTGTTGTTAGAGAGTTCTGCAAAGGGCATCAGAATAATGTTGGTGCAGCATTTTTGCAAACATTTTAGAAAATCTTTTCTCAAGAACCAATGTTCAGAATCTTTTGATATTTGGTATACAGCATCCATAGAGGGGTCAGATACAAGTTTGTTAAAATGAAGCCCATTCGTTCATATTTGGACTCAATGCAGGAGCCCAAATTTTATGGGGAATTTTCTTTAAAAATCTTCTTCAGAACCACGAGTCAGAATTTTTTAATGTTTGGTACCCTCAGTGTTATGATGGTCAGATTCAAGATTGTTCAAACCAAGTCCCTATGTTAATATTTGGGCTTCCTTTGGTAGCCCAAATTTAACTTAGGGGTGTATGGGGAAGTTTTTTTAAAAATCTTCTTCTTCAGATCCACCAGTCAGAATGCTTTCGTATTTGGTATACAACATCTCTAAGCGGGGAGGGGTGGGGGTGGGGGTGAGATTCAAGTTTGTTCAAATCGGGTCTGTAGGTTAAAGTTTGGGCTCACTATGGTAGCCCAAATTTTAACATTGTGCAATATGAGGAAATTTCTTTAAAATTTTGTTCTTCAGATCCACCAGTCAGAATGCTTTCATATTTGATATACAGCATCTCTAAGGAGATCAGATTCACCTTCGTTCAAATCGAGTGCCTGGGTTGATATTTGATCTCCCTATGGGAGCCGGAATTGGCCAAGTAGCCGAAGAATTAGACATTTTTTATTCAGTACCCTCAAGAGGTGAAGAGTAATCTACATAGGTTGTATCAAGGTGCTTGAGAGGGGAGCTCCACATTTTACATCATAATCAACTAAAGAAAAGGCATGATGCTTGGACTGTTTTTGTCACTCCTGAGGGGCTCAAAGATTTACAGTGTATCCTATGGAGATGGATTGCTTAATGTAGATTCATTCTTGGACTCTTATATCGTGTTCTGTTCTCTGTTTATATCGTGTTCTGTTCAAGGTGAGCGCTTCAGGCCCTGTGGGGCCTCTTGTTTATTTATTTATTTATTGGGTTTTAACAACACTTTCGAAAGCCAGCAGCTACAAGTTTCTTCTCTCCTTGAACCAAGCATCTCGCCCAACTGCAGCACTCATGGTCCACTGAGTTTTTAGTTCACCTGACTTTCAGTCAGGGTGAGGTGTCGTGATCACTTGCCGTCTGTCGTCCGTCGCCCGTGAAAATGGTGTTTGCGTCTTCTCCTCCAAAACTGCTGAACTGATTAATCATTTAAGTGAAATGTGAGATGCTTGTTCGTTATGACATTGCATTTTGATTTTGCTTAAATCAAGTTGCCCTGTCCCCAGTAGGGCCATGCCCCAAAATTTTGCCTAAATCTTAAAAAAATCTTCTCGCGAACCAGGAGTAGCAGAGGTTCGATATGTGGTGTGCTGCTTCCTTTTGAGGTGTAGACTCAGTTTTGTTCAAGAGAAGTTTGCGGGTCTTTATTTGCCTTCATTATTGGAGGGCATGTATTTTTGCCCCGCCCAAAATTTCTGTTTTTCGAACCAAGAGGCTGATTTGAACCAAATTTAATTTTTGGTTTTATTTGATCATAAGTAATTAATTTATGCCCCAAAATATTTTCCCATCCCCCCATGGGAACCGCAGGAGCTAAAAATAGAACAAAATTCAAAACGCACATATCTCCAAAACTACATGGCACTGAGAATTCTTATTTGGTGTGAAGCTTCCTTGGGACCAACAGAATGGAATGGTCTAAGCAAATTTCTGTCAGGTCAATCATGGGGTACTTTTACGTGACTTTGAAAAAATGCTTAGTCAGCGTTCTGTAACACTGTGGGTAATGAAGAAATCATTTAAGACTCTTCTTCACCCAATTCACTCCTCCAAAACCTTTCAGATTTCACATATACCATCTTTGCAAGATTTTTGTACACGTTTATTGAAATCAAATCCCTGGGTCCATATTTGGCCTCTATGGGAGTCCAAATGTTGAAATTAGTGCAGTATGAGGAATATTCTTTAAAAATCTTTTTCTTCAGACCCACCAATCAGAATCTTTTGATATTTGCTATGCACCATCATTAGGCGGGTGAGATTTAAGTTTCTTCAAGCCAAGCCTATATTTTGGCTCACCAGGGTTTTGCAAATTGCGAGAACGGTGATTTCATTCCTCTGATGTTCTTGCAAATGCTTGTTAAGAAGATCCATATTTACCATTCCCCCAAAATTATTAGCATTTTTTCATCAGATAATATTTAATAAAATTAAATTAATTTTAGAGCTGAAACGATTAAAGGGTTTTCGTGATTGATTAATCGCATGGGTTAACCGATTAATCACTTGCCCCAATAGGTAGCTGAAAGATTGCTGTACCGTTGACCATTTATATAATTAAAACTTTACTCAACATAATGGACAAAACCGGGCAGCGCCATATACAAACATGTCCATTCAAATTTTATTATATTTTCAATTTTTGTCTCAAAACATAGCTTATGACCCCTCATTGGAACAAGCTCATTGAGCTTGTTCCAATGGGGGGAGGCATAAGCTATGTTTTTGAGACAAACATTGAAAATCTTTAGAATTTCTTGTGCAAGTATCGTCTGCTACCTGCATTTGGTGAAGGGTTGAGAATGACCGTTTTCAGCTACTGATACAGTATAATGACCATGCAAGTGAACAAGTATTTTGGCACGTAACTGGCATGCATTTCTCTGTCTCATGCAATTGATGTGAGCCAGTGTGACAATGTTTGCCTGTTTTGGAGCAAGTTTGTTCCATAGTTAACCCATACAGGGTATTTTTTGTTCTTAAAAATTTGATTAACAGTTTCCATCTTGGATTCAAAAAGTGATGATAAATAGTGAATATAAGCTTACCCAATATGAAAGAAAAATGGTTAGCAATTGGACTTTTTTGTATAGCATTTTGCGATGTGAATCCAGCCATCAAATACTCTGCCATATAGTACCGTACTTCAAAAGTAACAGTTAACCGATCAATTACTCTTTTTTATCAATCAAGATATTGATCATTGGTTAGTCGATTAATCGGTGTGAGCCAGTGTGAGATTCAAGTTTGTTTACGCCAAGTCCCTGGGTTCATATTTGGGCTGTCAGAATGTTTTGATATATACAGTATCTTTAGGGAGGTGAGATATAAGTTTGTTAAAGCCAAGTCCCTGGGTTCATATTTGGTCTTCCTGTAGAAGCCCGAATTGTACCAAAATTTCTATTTTCCAAATTGAGAGGCTGAGTTGAAGCAAATTTGATATGATGGGCTTATTGGGTTGTAAGTACCTAATTTATGCCAAAACATTTTCCTGTGGCCCTGTGGGAACTGCAGGATCTAAATATAGAAAAAATTTAAAACGCCCATATCTTCAAAAATACATGGCACTGAGAATTTGTATTTTGTGTGACGCTTCCTTACGAACAGCCAAAAAGAATGGTCAAAAATAATTGCCATCAGTTTTATCATAGGGAAGTTTTCCAGGACTTATGCGGAGTCATCATTTCAGTAATGGGAAAAACATTAAAGAATCTTCTTCTCCCATACCACTGCTCCAAAGGCTTTCATATTTTGCATATAACATCTTTGGAAGATTTATTCACACGTTTGTTGAAATCAAATCCCTGGGTCCATATTTGGGCTCTCTATGATTAGATTAGTGCAATATGAGGAATATTTTTTAAAAATCTTCTTCTGATCCACTCTTCAGAATATTTTGATATTTGGGATGCTGCATCCTTAGAGGGGTGAGATTCAAGTTTGTTTGAGCCAAGTCCCCGGGTTCATATGTGGGCTCCTTGTGGGAGTCCAAATTACAACTTAGTTCAATAAGAGGAATATTCTTTAAAATCCAGTAGTCAGAATCTTTTGATATTAGTATATAGAAGCATCCTTAGGGATGTGAGATTCAAATTTGTTCAAGCCAAGTCCTTGGGTTCATATTTGGGCTCTCTGTGGGAGCCTGAATTATAACTTAGTTCAATATGAGGAATATTCTTTAAAAATCCTTTTTATTGAGATCCACCGGTCAGAATCTTTGGATATTTTGTATAAACTTTTCATATGAGGGGCAGATGCAACTAAATGTTCAAATAAATTCCCTGGGTTGATATTTAGGCTACCATGTCAGGTGAATGCCATCAGGCCCTCTGGGGGCTCTTGTTTGTTTTCTGTTTGACAATATTGCCCTGGCTCTTCTATCTATATTTTTCATTTTAAGTTAGTCACTACTTCCCCCCCCCCCCCCACACACACACACATTGAGTATTTTATCAAAAAAGTGGTACTCGAGTACTACGAGTACTGAGTACTTTGGACCCAGCCTATCACAAGTATATTAAACATCAAAGAGTATATTATATACTTGACACAAATACAGTACAGTGGCAGTGTACTGCTCACTTTCCATGGATGGGCAATATTTCCACGGATACAAATTCATACAATAATATTTGATGTCAAACACTAACTATAGGTATAATCATCAAAAATGTAAATAATGAAGCACTAGGTACAAACCGATGCTTCAATTAAAATTTTGTAGATGATGATTTTTATTGACTGGTAAATGCATGAGTGGACATCACTGCCCACGCGTGTATTACAACCCGTCCACGGCGACTGTACTGTAACTTGTCCTCTTTGTGAACATATTTTCTACAATTTCACTCCTTTTGACAGAATGCATGCCTGTGGGGATTAAAACCAAAATAGTGAAAGTGCACTTGTGGATATTTGCAGCACAAGCACAGCACTAATGAATCAATATTTGATGATTTTAGGAATTTTAACAGTGTCATGAGACACCACAGTAGCAGGTACTGGTTATTCTGTTGGAAAAAAATAACTGTTTTATGACTCGAGGTGCCTTAACTGAGAAAACTTAGGCTTTTTCTTACAAAGATTGCAAAATATCAAACACAATGTGAAATGTGTTCAGAAGCAAGAATGTGATTAAAAAATAATGGGAAATTCATGTCACCATCAATTTATTTATAAATTAATAAAGTTTTTTAGCTCACCTGAGCAAAGCTCAGTGGGAGCCTTACTGATCACATTCTGTCCGCCGTCCGTCCGGCGTTAACTTTACATTGTTCAAATGTTGGGTAAATGTTTATTACTTAATGCCAATTCAGATTTGTTCAAATGAAGTTGCCCCCTTCTCCTGGGTGGTGCCATGCCCCCAAGGGGCACCAAAATCTTCTCATCAACCAGCAGTAGCAGACACTTGATATATGGTATGCAGCTTCCTTTTAAGGTGTAGACTTGGATTTATTTTAGCGAAGTTTGATGGGCTATATTTGGCGTCGTTATGGGAGGGGCAAAATTTTTGGCCCCGCCCAAAATTTCTATTTTCCGAACCGAGAGGCTGATTTGAATCAAATTTTATGTGAGGGCTTATTGGGTCATAAGTACCTAATTTATGCCAAATTTTCTTTTTCTGTAGCCCCATGGAAACCACAGGAGCTAAAAATCGAAAAAAGTAAAACGCCATATCTCCAAAACTCCACGGCACTGAGAATGTTTATTTGGTGTGAAGCTTCCTTATGACCAACAGAAAGGATTGGTCCAAAAAATTGCCATCGGTTTTATCATAGGGTACAGTTTCGGGACTTTGAAAACACTTTTTAACACTGTAGGCAATGGGAAAAAACATTAAAAAATCTTCTTCTCTAGAGCCAGCAGGCAGAATCTTTCGATATATGGTATGCAACATTGTAGGGTGGATATGATTCGAGTTTGTTCAAATCTGCCCCCCTGGGTTTATATTTGGGCTCAGTATAGGAGCCTGAATTCAAACTTAGTGCATTTCAGGCAAGTTTCTTAAAAAATCTTCTTCACCAGATTCAGCTGGCAGAATCTTCTGATATTTGGTATGCAACATTGTGGGGTGGATCTGATTCAAGTTTGTTCAAATCGGACCCCTGGATTCATATTTGGGCTCACTATAGAGGCATTTCAGGCAAATTTCTTTAAAAATATTCTTCTCCAGATCCAGCAGGCAAAATCTTTTGATATTTGGTATGCGACATTGTGGGGTGGATCTGATTCAAGTTTGTTCGAATCAGCCCCCTGGATTCATATTTGGGCTCACTGTAGAAGCCCGAATTCGAACTTAGTGCATGTCAGGCAAATTTCTTAAAAAATCTTCTTCTCCAGATCCAGCAGGCAGAATCTTTTGATATTTGATATGCAACATTGTGGGGTGGATCTGATTCAAGTTTGTTCAAATCAGCCCCCGGGGTTCATATTTGGGCTCAGTATAGGAGCCCAAATTTGAACTTAGTGCATTTCAGGCAAATTACTTTGAAAATCTTCTTCTCAAGATCCAGCAGCAGAATCTTTTTATATTGGGTATGCAGCATGCTTAGGGGGTGAGATTCAAGTTGTTCAAGCCAAGTCCCTGGGTTCATATTTGGGCTCACTGTGGTAACCCGAATTATAACTTAGTTCAAAATGAGGAATTTTCTTTAAAAATCTTCTTCGGATCCAGCAGTCGGAAAGTTTCGATATTTGGTATGCAGCATCCTTAGGGGGGTGAGATTCAAGTTTGTTCAAGCTATGTCCCTAGGTCCATATTTGGGCTCACTGTGGGAGCCCGAATGATAACTTACATGTAGTTCAAAATGAGGAATTTTCTTTAAAAATCTTCTTCTTCAGATCCAGCAGTCAGAATGTTTTAATATTTGGTATGCAGCATTCTTGGGAGGGGGGGGGGGGGGGGGGGGAGATTCATGTTTGTTCAAGCCATGTCCCTAGGTCCATATTTGGACTCACTGTGGGAGCTTGAATTGTAACTTAGTTCGAAATGAGGAATTTTCTTAAAAAATCTTCTTCAGATCCAGCAGATGAATGCTTTTGATATTTTTTATGCAGCATCCTTAGGAGGCAAGATTCAAGTTTGTTCAAGTCATGTCCCTAGGTCCATGTATGGGCTCACTGTAGGAGCTCGAATTGTAACTTAGTTCAAAATGAGGAATTTTCTTTAAAAATCTTCTTCTTCAGATCCAGCAGTTGGAATGTTTTGTTATTTGGTGTGCGGCATCCGTAGGGGGGTGAGATTCAAGTTTGTTAAAGCCATGTCCCTAGGTCCATATTTGGGCTCACTGTGGGAGCTTGAATTGTAACTTAGTTCGAAATGAGGAATTTTTTTAAAAAATCTTCTTCAGGTCCAGCAGATGAATGCTTTTAATATTTTTTATGCAGTATCCTTAGGAGGCTAGATTCAAGTTTGTTCAAGCCATGTCTCTAGGTCCATGTTTGGGCTCACTGTGGGAGCTTGAATTGTAACTTAGCTCAAAATGAGGAATTTTCTTTAAAAATCTTCTTCTTCAGATCCAGCAGTTGAAATGTTTTGATATTTGGTGTGCGGCATCCTTAGGGGGTGGGGGGGGGGGGGGGGGGGGAGGTGAGATTCAAGTTTGTTAAAGCCAAGTCCCTGGGTTCATATATGGGCTCCCTGTGGGAGCCCAAATTATAACTCGGTTCAATATGAGGAATATTCTTTAAAAATCATTTTTTTTTAGATCCACTTGTCAGAATCTTTGGATATTTGGTACAAGCTTTTCTTAGGAGGAGTAGATGCAACTTGTTGAAATCAATTCTCTGGGTTGATATTTAGGTTACCATGTACAGGTGGGCGCCCTCAGGCCCCCTGGGGTCTCCTGTTTTAGGAAAAAATGCATACTGAGAGCTTGGGGGCGGGGTGGGGGGGGTACATCCAGGGCTATAATTTACCTCATCACTAGGTAAAAGAATATTTGACATCATTTGTTGAGATAAAATGGCACTTTCTATTGATATTGGTGGATTATATAGCCTCAGCCAGGGCTTATAAGAATCTGAGAATCGATTCCCGTAGAGATCCGTGCAACAAAACCAGTGAAAAACCATGTAGCTTCTCGTAACATTGCTGCTAGGATTCACATGAAAAGAACTGAGTCAGTTTAACCCTTTACTTTACCTAACACAAAGGCAGCAAATTAACTAATACAACACTAACATGACCTGAAATATTGTGACACTGGCAATAAAATTTGTACAAATATGGCTGTCATTGGAACCGGCTCTCATCAGCCGGTTCTAGTAACATCCATAATTATTACGCTTGATGAATATTGTTTATTTTTAGCTCACCAGACTGTAAGTCAGGGGGCGCTTAAATGATGACTTTCTGTCTGTCCACCATCAGTCCATCCTGTCCGGCGTGAACTTTACATTACTAACCTCTCCTCATAAACAACTGAGCCGAATTGAACCAAATTTGATATTCATATTCCTTATCATATATGAATTCCAGTTTGTTCAAATAACGTTGCCACACCCACAGGGGGGCCCAAGCATTTCTCTGATAGCATGCATAAATTGTTTTCCAAAATTGGAAAAAAATCTTCTCCAGAACCATGTATAAGAATCTTTTGATACTTGGTATACAGCATCTCTAGGGGTGGGAGGGATAGGTTCAGGTTTGTTCAAATCAAGTCCCTGAGTTGATATTTGGGCTCCCTATGGGCACCCAAATATCAACAGTGCAACATGAGGAAATTTCTTTGAAAACCTCCTTCAGATCCACCAGTCAGAATGTTTTCATATTTGGAATGCAACATTTCTAGTGGGGTGGGGGGCAGGGGGGGGGGGAGGGTAGATTGAAGTTTGTTTGAATTGGGTCTCTGGGTTAATATTTGGTCTATCTATTGAAGCCCAAATTTTAACTCAGTGCAGTATGAGGACATTTCTTTAAAACTCGTTTTTTTTCAGATCCACCAGTCAGAATCCTTTCGTATTTGGCTTACAGCATCTCTAAGGGGGTCAGATTCATGTTTGTTCAAGCCAAATCTATGGGCTCGTTATGGGAGTGCAAATTAACTCAAAGCAACATGAGAAAATTTCTTTAAAAATCTTTTTCTTCAGACCCACTAGTTTAATGCTTTAATATTTGGTGTACATCTCTGGGGAGGTCAGATGTAAATTTGTTCCAGTTTGGTTCCTGCCAGTCAGAACCCTTTCATATTTGGTATCGCAGGAAGGGGGGGGGGGGGCAGATTTGAGTTTGTTCATTTCAGGTCTGTGGCTTAATATTTGGGCAGGGGTGGGTTAGGTTCGAGGTTGTTCATAAATGTTCAAATCCATTCCTTAGAGCTTTTCCATAAAATTTGCCTTTCAAAGTGCAGTGGCACAACAACCCTTGGAAGTTTGGCAGTACTTGTCTACAGCTGTCAGAATTGGAAGCAATCAGGAAGACCTATGCTAATAATCATCTAACATGGACAATAGAATTATGAATAATTTCATAACATTATTCCTATGTAGTGTCCATGAACCTTGACTAACTGAATCTGACCCAAAATACTTCTCTGAACCACCTCGTCAGGTGAGCGATTAAGGGCCCAGGGGGGAGGGGGGGGGGGGGTAAAAATCAGTAGTTGGTGTTGTAAAAATTAAAAAAGCTGTATTGGGTAAAGGGTTAACATGTATTATCAGTATGCAACAGGGGTTCAATCATACTGACCTAATAGGATCCTGGCCCATAGCAGGTCTGAATTCTCGGAACGATTTCCGCAAGAATCCAAATGGATTCTCCCAAATTTAGAGGAACTATAAGCCCTGCACAACCCCAATTTTGAAACAAAATTGACATATTGTTTCATGGTGGTGGGGCCCTATTTATCTTGCTGTATGATTAATTAAAACAGATTTTGTGAAAAGGTTTTGTGTGCTGATGCAGATTTTAGTTTTATTTTGGGATTTGGGTAGTTTCAAAGAAAGCTGTGAATTCTTATCCCTCCCAAATTATTGGGTAACAGAGTAGAAATTCTGTCGGAGGCAATAACAGTTTTTAAGCCTGTTTGACACAGATTGGACAGATCTCTTCAAAAGAACAAATTTCCCATGCTTTAGACTAGACAGAAGCCAAAAGTTGAATTCTATTGCAGAAATGACTCTTTCATCACATGAAAGAGGTAACTGTATCTTTGGTAGGGTTGGGTTTGCTCATAGGTATAACTGTTGTAAATATTTTAATTAGATTTACATGCCTCGAAAAGTTGCGCTCGGAAATTATGTAATTCCCAAAACTAAGCAGTCTTGGGGAAATATATTGTTTCAATAAACATTTGAAGAAGTCTACTGACATTTTGCATTACTTTTGAATGTTCCAGATGAATAAAGAGGATGATTTGAGGACTTTTAGAACCTAAAAATTTGTTTGACTATTGGTGTGTTTTGTTTGGGAATTCCCTGAGAAATATGAACATGTGACCAGCACTTCCCTTTCTGTTAGTTTTTCTTTTATTTGTTGCATGACCCCTGTTTAAAAATCATTAAAAGGTTGTCTGAAGGGCTATAGTTGACAAAAAATATTTGAATGCTAAATTTAAAATGATGCGACCATATTTTTTTTACCCTGAACGTTATAATGGTCGCCTATGGGAAAATATTTAGTACTGTGAAACGTATTCTTTGTTTGGCTGAAATTAAACAATTGCAGGAATTCGACTGAATAAACCAAAATGTTTTTGGAGTAATGGTTGCGGAATTAAATATTTCAATACGTTGGATACTTTGGGGTTCCTTCTTACGCCTTGCGTATTGTTATATTAGACAAAAGCAAAACTGAATTGTTTCTTGTAAATGTAAAAGATATGGCCATGAGTAAAATCTCCCCCCACCGGCCCCCCCCCCCCCCCCCCCCGGCCCAGAAAAAAACAACTCTCTTCCTGATGAAAAAAGTTGACCGCTGAGCACGAGAGAATCGCTAGAACTGCCCAAGCGATAACATCAATCATATCACGTGATACGCAAATACTTCGCATATTGCTAACCCCTTTAACCCTGTTAAAACCGAAGCGGCGAGACAAATATTTCTAGCTCTGCTGCGTGCCGGTAGAAATATAAAATCTCAAATTAATAGAATTCGCGAAACAATAAAAAGAATACTTGACACGGTTACTACACTTGAGAGAGAATTAGGGCATTATTTAGAAAACAGGCCATCACAAGTGTAAGTGTACGGATTGCTTTGGGTATGGCAATTATCACTCTTGTATTAGCCGTGACGGGGAGTTATTCTCGTACACATAGAATCAACATGCGTAAGAAGTTTTTAGTGTCCTCCCCATAACGTTTTAGTGAAAGGCGATATAGCAATAAAACTCATACAGCATATGTACCATCACCAGGTGGTATGTCCGTACATATATGTGACTTTCGGGCACGTAAAGAAATTATATTGGCACACCATCTTGAATATCGCGAATTACCCAACGTTTACAGAGTAACTACATTCAGATTCGCATTCCGTGCAAAACGTTACCATACAGTTAAAACTAAAAGTCCTGTCATGAAATGCGCACAAATAGCACGTCGATCTGCGCGTTAATCTACGCGTTATGACCATAATTGGGTTATCAAATTATGTACATATGGCCTGTGCACAAGCAATATTTCAGCTAATGGACCTCCGGGTAACCCGGAGTTCCGTTGGCAGAAACATTGCCTGTGTTTGCTGTGAGTAACCGGGAAAACCTGCCGTGCTTTGGATGCCATTCGATATGGCAATCGCAGGCAATTCCTAAGCACAATTAAGCCTAGATAAACGCACAGTTCGTGACAGGACTTCTAGTTTTAACTGTAGAAACGACCACATGCACTTTACTCTCCGATATTGTAAGCTTAGCCCCAAAATGGCCATTTGGCTGCCGGACTAAACTTGCGCCCTGAGCACGAATGCTTCAGTAGAAACCCGAGATAAAAACTAAATTAGGTTAGGATGAGTATTTGCATCAGACAACCGTGCTCTGTTCAAGAAAAATCGCTGTCATTCTTCATTGAAAATAATACACACTTATTGTTGGAGGGGGTAGTCCGTTTTGATAATAATGGAGGTGAAATAAAGAGACTTGTTCGCAATGGGTTTTGAAATATCCGAACATCCAACACAAAAATGAGCGAGAGGATAAATTTATTTATTTATTTAATGGGGTTTAACGACACTATCGACATACATGGTCATCTGGTGTCGGACAGTTTCACGGGTTGAGGAAGCTGGAATATCCGGAGAGAACTCTCAGGCTTCACAATGTCCTAACTCCACACAAAGAGGGTTAGTACTGGTTGAAGACAATGTGAACCGTAGAGATAAACCGTACTTATCAACTGAATTCAGTATGTCAATATATATAATGAATACCGATTTATTTGTTTAGCGGTTAATACATGACTATTAATGATAAACTCCAGATGACTTCACAACTGGGACACACACATTACTTTGATAATCTACCATACACTATCTTGTGACGGGAATTTCTACTGCTTTAAATTGTTTGTGATTCATATAATAGAAAACCAGAATTTGTGGAAGCTGATGGATCCCATAGTGGAGACGTCTAAGGCGTACTATGAGTACATTGTTATTGGGTGTGGCGGTGTCGGCAGTGCGTCAGTCTACTGGCTGTCAAGGAGAACAGAATCCAGTATGTATAATTAGAATTTTATTTAAAGAGGAAAGTGCAAGCGCGGCGGAACAGCGAAAATCACACGCCCCCTTCCCACATCCGCTTCAAGATGCTTACTCGATGGGTCTTAACCCTCTGAACCCTGTCATTCCTTTTCAGGCCAGGAACATGATACGTCATAATGTTATTAAATAAGGTGGCTGTTCAGGTAATGTGTGTGGAAGACCAATCAATATTTTCAACGTGCAGCCCGGAGGCTGCACGTTGAAAATATTGATTGGTCAACCCCAAATAATGGATATGGACTCTTCTAGTTTATGCCATTGAACTGGCGTGGAAGATACCACTAGTGTTCAAAGGGTTCTGTATAGAAAGTAAACAATATACTACAGTACAACCGTCGTGGAATGGTCACTTTCCACGGGTGGGTAATATTTCCACGGACGCAATGATATTAGACTCCAAACATAAATTATAGGAATGATCGGGGCGCGGTAACCGGTTCTCGTCAGATCACCGAAGTTAAGCAACGTCGAGCGCGGTTAGTAGTTGGATGGGTGACCATTTCGGCGACTGCTTCGCGCTCCCAAGTTGTGTCCTTGGGCAAGGCACCTCACCCCGATTGCCTACATAGGGGCACGATGACGCTGTGTACTGAGGCGTACTGCAAGTCGATGGCGCGCATGTCTTCAACCAATCTAACCCTGCCTGTACCGCGGTGCAGAGTTCAGTGTTACGATGTTGAAGAGCTGACAGCTGCTCGTCGTTGCTCGGCGGTTCTCTCCGGGTACTCCGGCTTCCTCCACCCGTAAAACTGTCACCGTCATGATATGACCCTGGCTGTTAATGTGTCGTTAAACCCTAATAAAGAAAAACAAAAAAATATAGGAATAACCATCCATGGGGTCTGTACTGTATATTACTTGTTAAATATTTTAACATGCCACTAATTCCACCTTCGGCCGGTTTGGTCTATTTCTATGCTGCGCTAGACTGGTCCGGTCTGGGCTCGGTTTTTATCTCTAGATACACCGGATTTCCCCA
Source organism: Pictodentalium vernedei (assembly GCA_031216915.1). Classification (NCBI taxonomy): domain Eukaryota; kingdom Metazoa; phylum Mollusca; class Scaphopoda; order Dentaliida; family Dentaliidae; genus Pictodentalium; species Pictodentalium vernedei. The sequence goes on from CM062295.1 coordinate 776,189,541, forward strand.
CCAGTAAGACTGTCAGACACGATATGACTCTGGCTGTTGAAAGTGTCGTTATACCCCAAATAAATAAACAAACAGACATTAGACCTTGGCTTCTGTCAAAGTTTTAATATACATTTGTCCATGCACCCATTACTCCACAGCTTGCACGCTAAGAGAAAGAGAAGTGGTTATTCGTATAATGGCATATGATTATAATGCATGTCATGTCACAAAGAACCTCTTTAAAAGGGGTAGTATATTTAGACATTTGTCCACCCATCTCCATCTCCACAGATACATATCTTTTATCACCATTCGTCCCACTAGTCATAGTTAGATATTGGTGTCAAAGTTACTCCCGTCGGCCATTCTTTCATTCTTTTCCACGTGACCGAAAGAAAGTAGGTCTGGTGCAGTATGGATATGTACCCTCACAAACACCACACACACTTAAAAACGAGGGCACTTTTATTAATCTGCTCTCCCCCTCCCACAGTGATCGGTTTATTGATATCTTCTTCCTACATTTAAACACAGGGGCACTTTTTGAACTGCTCTCCCTCTTCCCGGACTTGAAGGCGGGGAATAATATTTTATTGATCTGTTCCCCTCCTCCCCTACAATCGAACACATGGACACTTTTATTGATGTAGCCCCCTGCCAACACTTAAAGACAAGAACACTTATATTTATCCCCCAGCACTTAAATACAGGGGCACTTTTGTGAACTGCTCTCACCTCCCCACACTTAAACATAGGGGACTTCATATCTTGTCCGCCACTCCCCACACCTAAACACAGGGACTTTTATTGACATGCTTCCTTCTCATCACATTTAAATATAGGGACAGTGGTGCCATTTATCGATTGGCTTACTCGGTAGGCACTCTACGGAGCCATGCTCTCTGAATCCACCACGCCACTATTGTCTCTTGGTCACCGAGTCACACAAACACGATTTCGTTTGGTGCACCCTCCGGAACCAAATTTGACTTGACTTCTTCTTGCGACTCTGTCGTTGGTTGTACTTGTTTTGTGCAAATTTTCTCGGTGGGTCGCCAGTTCGGTTCTCACTTAGGTTCGTCACACACAACACAACTAATGCCAGTTTTTGTAACTTACTAGGGTCTCTCTCCAGTGGCGTAGATAGCTTTTCGCTGGCGGAGGGGCAAGCCCAAAATTTTCCGACAGACCGAAAATATTCCGACAGTGTAACAACAACAAAAACCCAAACAAACTGAAAGAATCTGTTGTTTACTGCAAATGTACTGAAAAAAGGTCTTTTTTACCCAAAATTTACCCAAAATGGCATGTTTTTATCCCCAAAGCCAGCATTTTAATGTTATTAGGCATAAATTCGCCTAAAAATGGTCCCAAAAACATTCCGACAAAACTTCTGGTGTGGGGGCCTCCGCCCCCCACCCCCCCCCCCCCCCCCTCATCTACGCCACTGTCTCTCTCACCCGCAATGTCGTACCCAATCGCGCCTTCTGCTTTTGCAGAAACATATTCGAGGATTTGCCCTTCATTCAACTTTTGGTGAGTGTCCCCACTTTAAAATAGCCTTATTCAGCTTACTTCAGTACCAACAGTCGTTAGCTCTGAACTCCCATCCGTTCACCTTATATGTCTCTTTTTGATTGCCTCACTGAATGGGATGCCCAAGTGTGCAGCTGGGATATATATTTTATTTCTTCATTCAAATTGCACAAAATCAGATCACAAAACATTGTACACTCGATTTATTATGGATTTCTTTGGAAATATAATACGAGGGGATGTCAAAGAGCTTTGAGCCTAAAATAAATAAAGCTGGAATATCGGTACAGAACATATTTATTTTTCAACATAGTCCCCTTGAAATTCAATACACTTGTTCCACCTGTTTTGCCAGTCGTTGATGCCGCTTCTGTAGAAGTCAATATCTTGGTCCTGTAGCCAAGCCTGCAAAGCAGCAGTAAGCTGAGTATCTGAGGTCTGGCGAAACATTTCGAAACGCTTTTGTCAGAGTATATAAATAAAAAAAATGAGGGCTAATGTGAAAGAAATACATGTGACTTGGTTCAGCGAAAACATGGTTTGGCCAACATTTCTTTTTGTCATGTTTGCTTCTAAACAATTTTTTTCCAGCCATGCAATTGAACATGATTGCAATTTGACATAACGGGCTGTATAATTTATCAATATGATTGCAAAGACGAACAGAAGTGTGCCCCTGTAAATCACACATGGAAACTTATAGGAGGTTAGGATGAGTCTGCAGGGGCGCAGTCTCTATTTTGCGGTCTTCAATTTGATGTTCACGGCTGAAATAAGTTCATAAAGCGTTCAAGTTTGTTCACTTTTCCTTCACATTGTGGTCTGAATACTCTCCAAATCGGATGTGAGACAGAGCTTTGCGGAAGTGATCTGGACCAACTATCAAATATAATCGAAGCGTTAAGTTGCAACGGTAATGAGCTGTTAAACGCAGGGCAATTATAACTACGGTTCCATTATGATTAACAATTTCTTAATTTTCAGGAGTTCTGGGATTGGAACAGTTCCGACTTGGTCACGATAATGGAGGGTCTCAAGATCATTCCAGATTAATGTCAGTATACTCCACTCATTTCAGTTGTTTTGTTTTATTTATCTTATTTACATTATTCACACCAATGCTTCTTCATTAAGAACGTGTGGAGACGAATGATACTACACCCATCAACAATTTTTCCAGTCGGAACATTTTCATCCAGACTGGAGTTTTGGTGTCCATTCTAGGGCCCTGCGGAGCTTCGACATTCCATTCAATTTCGAACCTAAAGTTGATATTTGATTCGATTCTAAATCAGCTGCACGACTCGCTTCCTTTCCAGTCTTCACACGGTAATATAGCTTGGTATTATTCATTGTCGTCGTCTCACGAAACGTATAGTTCAGATAGAATGTGTACGCAAATAATGCTGAAAATAAAGACAGGGTGCAATTTCATTTATATTAACTTAAATAGTATCTCGCCCATACTAAAGTCCATGCTAATTCCAGTCTCTCTAGTCTCTGCCACTGCTGAAAACAAAGTTAAAGTTTCCAAACAATGTTGATGATGAGCTTTTGCCAGCGGCTAGTCCTGTGCAGTGCCTAGTGCTGGTAAGTTGCGCAGCCGTTACTGGGTTATATTCGAACTACATCAACAAGGCATGCCTTCCAAGAAGGCATGCCTTGTTGATGCAGCTGGAATATTTTATCAGTCGGGACCTGATTCGTCACCGTCTGAACAATCAGGTTTAGACGTTCCCCGCCCCTTATCCCCTATCGGTTATCTTCAAGACGATTAGAATTCGATTCGAGATTCGATTCGATTCCGAATAACCCAATAACGTAACGGCCAAAACCGGCCAGCGCTATTCTCAAAAATCGTCAATTAATTTTCATTATTTTTTTCATTTTTTGTCTCACAAACATAGGTTATGACCCCTCATTGGAACGAGCTCCTCGAGCTCGTTCCAATGAGGGGTCATAACCTATGGTTTTGAGACAAAAAATGAAAAAAATTAGTTGTTCAAGAATCTTTTTTGCTAGTGTCGTCTGCTTTTCATGTTAGGTAAACGGTTAATAGACCCGATTCAATTCGAGATACGATTCGAATCCAACATGTGTTATTCTCAGGGCCAAAGTTGATTCACTCTTGCGAGACTAGATTTGATGCTTGGACTACTGTCACGTACTCGGAAGGTCATAGAAATGATCAGTTTTAACCGATTCGGGCTGTTGGGGGGCCCAGCGTTAACAATTTGGGTACCGGTACAGAGCGTTTTAATAAAATATGATGTTACGTAACACTCCTAAATGTATATTACATTTGTCCAGAAATTTATTGATTTATTTATTTTGGGGGTTTAACGACACTTTCGACAGCCAGGGTCAATTCGTGTCGGACGGTTTCACCGATGGAGGAGGTCGGACTACCGATAGAGAACCACCGAGCAACGGCGAGCAACTGTCAGGCTTCCCAACGTACTAACGCCACACAAACATTGGTTGAGGAATAGTGCACTATCGACATGAAGTACTACATAGTGCACAACGCTACAGTGCCCCCACGTGGACACTCGGGATTAAGTGTCTTGCTCAAGGACACAACGCGGTTACTGCAGGTGGGATTCTAACCACGGACCTCTAGGCTTGCAGTCTCCATCTCTACCGACTGAGCCACCGGGCTCCTTTTTGTCCAGAAATAAATTTGAAAGAAGTCGTGATTGTTTCATCTAAAATCCTGACTGACTAATATTCCTTGTTCATCATCAAGGCATGCTATCCATTTCATAAACGTATGAACAACCGCAGGTTATTCAAGAGGATGGAGCGTGACTCTTCCATCACTCGACATTGCACGTCTTGGGGGCGTATCATTCACTCCATTCCAGGCATTCAGTTTTATTATTGACTCCAAACCCAACTTGACTAAGACTGAGCAGATTTCTAGAGAAACATTTTGGATTGAACAACTCTCTACATACAGACCCTTCAGTTCAACATATCTTCCTGTAAGTCTTGATTCCTGAGAATTTTGGAAGGATTTATCAACACGCGCAAAAATGGGAGTGAGGATAACTTGGATTTTATAATCAGTTCTTCGATAGAAGTTTACCTCTATAAATTTCCATTTTTTAATTGTTTTCTTTTTTCCTGACTCCACTTTGTAGAAGTCGTAACGGGTTTCCCTCTGTTTACCTCGATATTCTCACTATATCAACTGTAGTTTGCGCCGTTTTTTAGTCTATGTGTACCCTGATGGGGATGATTGGTAGACCGTAAGCTTGGTAGGAGTATTTTGTGTGTTGCTTGGAGTTTATTTAGGCTTTTCCCTCTGGAAAAGACTCTTGTTATTCTACGGATTATTATTGTATTATTTTTTTTCGGGGAAGGGGGGGGGGGGGGGGGGGTTCCTCTCATTTTGTCCGTACGATTCAGAAGCCATTTTCGAACCGATTTTCACGATATTTTGCACACTCATAGGCGGTCACGAAATCTAAAAATGTACCGAAGCGGAATTTTCGATTTAACCCTTATTTCGTCAAAATTGGCAAAAACTGGGGTTTATAGGCACTTTCTCGAAACACGTCTTTAAGATTTTTTTTAAACATTCATCATTATTAGACCTGTCTGTGACACGACCATTCATATACAAGAGATATTAGGCGATGCATATGATAACCCTTCACAGGCTGCCAGACATCAAACTTTTTGATGAAAAGGGCTGTTTTCGGGCTCCTAAAACACCCAGACGATACACGGGAGATAAACATAACTTCATTTACTGGAAGTGGGATTCACCGTGAATCATTTTTGTAAGTAATAAGAGTATTCAAAAAAACAAGCGTTAACCCGTTTTGGGGTGGTTAAAATGCAATAGCCCTCAAAAGCTAAAAAAGCATATTTTCTGTGGCTTTCTCGAAACGAGTCTTGTAGATTTTCAAGAAAAAATGGCCACTCGTAGGTCCTGGTGTGACAATACAAGCTGCATGGACAAAATACTCCGGTGAGCATTTGTTAACCCTCGACGGGCTGCTAAGAGTCAAAATTGTGATAAAATGGGCTGTTTTTGGACAGCGACAGCACCCAATCGGTACGCCACAAAGAAAAGTACCTCCTTTTATCGAGCGCAAAATTTATACGAAAACATTTTTGTAAGTAGTAAGGGTATTCAAAAGTCGAAGTCTTAACCCATTTTTGACAGTATGAAAAGAGATACCCCTTAAAAGCTTAGAATTCCCATTTTCTGTAGTTTTCTCTAAACATATCTTGTAGGTTTTCAAGAAAAATATCTATTCGCACGTCTTTGTGTGGCATTACAAGCTGCATGGACAAAATATTCCGATGAGCGTTTATTAACCCTCTACAGGCTGCCAAGCATCATAATTTTGTTGAAATCGGCTGCTTTCAGACACGCACAGCACGCAATGTATACCCGAGAGATACACATAATCTCCTTTGTTGGAAGTGGAATTCACTGCGGACCATTTTTATAAGTAATAATGGTATTCAAAAATCCAAGCGTTAACCCCTTTTGGGGTGGTTAATAGCGATACCCATCAAAAGCTTAAACAAATCATGTTTTCCCTAGATTTCTTTACAAATATCTTGTCAGATTTCAAAAGAAAATGGCCATTGATAGGCCTTGGTATCACATTACCAGTTGCATGGATAAAATATTCCGGTAAGCATTTGTTAACCCTCCATGGGCTGCTAAATGTCAACATTTTGAAAAAAATAGCCTGTTTTTGGACACCAACAACAACAAATGGGAATTCCACAGAGAAACATAACTTCTTTTACCGGACGCAAGACTTATCGGGAAAAATTTTAGTAAGTAGTAAGGGTATTCAAAAGTCGAGGTCTTAACCCATTTTCGCCTTGTTAAAGAGCTTAAAAAGCTTAAAATTCCCATTTTCTGTGGATTTCTCCAAAATATCTAGTAAGTATTCAAGAAAAATTGACCATTTGCAGGTCTTGGAGTGACATTACAAGTTGCATGGACAAAATATTCCGGTAAGCGTTTGTTAGCCCTCAAGAGGCTGCAAAGCATAGACATTTTGAGAAAATGGGCTGTTCGTGGGCGCCATTGCACCCAGTGTGTACCTGCGATATAGACATAACTTCCTTCATTGGAAGTGAAATTGCCCAAGAATCATTTTCGTAAGTAATGAAGGTGTTCATAAAACCAAGCATTAACCCGTTTAGTGCTGGTTAAAAATTCATGTTATTTGAAGATTTATCTAAAAACTTCACGTAGATTTTCAAGAAAAGATGGCCATTCTCAGATCTTAGTGTGACATTACAAATTGCATGTACAAAATATTCCAGTAAGCATTTGTTAACCCTGTGCAGGTTCTCAAACATCAACATTTTGATAAAATGGGCTGTGTTTGAATACCCGCAGCACCCAAAGTTAAGAGGAAAAATCAACATGAGTGGAAGTAGAATACACTAAGAATTATTTTTGTAAGTAATAAGCGTTTTAAAAAAAAAACAAACCTTAACCCGTTTTGGGATGGATAAACAATGATACCCATCAAAAGCTTAAAATTCATGTTCTCCCTGGATTTCTCTGAAAACATCTCGGAGATTTTAAATAAAAATGGCCGTTCGCAGTTTGTGGTGTGAAATTACAAGTTGCATGAATAAATATTCCTGTTAGCACTTGTTGGCCCTCTACAAGTTGCCAGACATTAATATTTTGATTACATTTGAGATAAAAAGGATCATTTTCAAATAGACACAGTACTCAGTGGGTATGTATCAAACAAACAAAACTCTTTTTGTCGGTCATTAACTTGACGGACGACGATATTGATATTAACCCACAACACCGTTAATGATGATTTTTACCTGAACATTTTGTTTTATCAAACTGAGTCATTTGAGACTACTATACTCACCTTTCTCATAACATGAATGAAGGAACTTCAATGAGACAGTTAAAAACAAATCATCAGACAGTGTGGGGTCATGAAAACTCGCGGAATCTCATCGGGAAAAGCCATGAATGTCCAAAATCATAAAGTCTCGTATTTTTTTAGTTTTTTTTTTCCACACATTTTGTCCGTACGATTCAGAAGCCTTTTTCGAACCGATCTTCACACAATTTTGCACACGCATAGAGGGGCAATAATTCTTAAAATGTACCGAAGCGGAATTTTTGATTTAACCATTATTTCGCCAGAATTGGAAGAACACTGTCAAAATTTGGGTTTATAGGCACTTTCTCGAAACAAGTCTTGCAGATTTTTTTTAAAAATCCATCATTGTTAGACCTTTCTGTGACACGACCATTCATATACAAGAGATATTAGGCAATGCACAATTATGTTAACCATCCACAGCTTGTTAAATATCGACATTGTGATGAAATGGGATGTTCTGGGGCTCCTAAAGCATCCAAACGATACACGAGAAATAAACATCATAACTTCCTTTATTGGAAGTGGGATTCAGCGTTGATCATATTTGTAAGCAATAAGGGTATTCAAAAAACCAAACATTAACCCGTTTTGGGCTGGTTAAACTGCAATACCCATCAAAAGCTCAAAAATGCATGTTTTCTGTGGATTTCTCTAAACAAGTCTCGTAGATTCTCAAGATACATTGGCCACGCGCAGGTCTTGGTGTGACAATTGAGGCTGCATGGACAAAATACTCCGGTGAGCATATGTTAACCATCCACGGGCTGCTAAAAGACAAAATTGTGATAAAATGGGCTGTTTTTGGACACCAACAGCACACAATGGGTACGCCACAAAGAAAAGTGCCTTTTTATTGAGCGCACAGTTTATACTGAAACGTTTTTGTAAGTAGTAAGGGTATTCAAAAGTCGAAGTCTTAACCCATTGTGGACAGGCTAAAGAGAGATACCCCATAAACGCTTAACATTCCCATTTTCTGTGGATTTCTCTAAAAACATCTTGTAGGTTTTCAAGAAAAATTGACTACTCGCATATCTTTGTGTGACATTACAAGCTGCATGGACAAAATATTCCAGTGAGCGTTTATTGACCCTCTACAGACTGCCAAGCATCGTAATTTTGTTGAAATGGGCTGGTTTCGGACATGCACAGCACCTAATATATACCCGAGAAATAAACATAATCTCCTTTGTTGGAAGTGGAATTCACCGAGGATCATTTTTGTAGGTAATAAGGGTATTCAAAAATCCAAGCGTTAACCCCTTTTGTGGTGATTAATAGCGATACCCATCAAAAGCTTAAAAAATTCATGTTTTTCCTGGATTTCTTTACAAACATCTTGTTGGGTTTGCAAGAGTAAATGGCCATTGAGAGGTCTTGGTGTCACATTACCAGTTACATGGATAAACTATTCCGGTAAGCATTTATTAAACCTCCATTAGCTGCTAAGTGCCACAATTTTGAAAAATGAAGGTATTCACAAAACCAAGCATTAACCCGTTTAGGGCTGGTTACAGAGTGACACCCCTCAAAAGGTTAAAGATTCATGTTATCCGAGGATTTCTCTAAAAATATCTCGTAGATTTTCAAGAAAAATTGGCCATTCTCAGATCTTAGTGTGACATTGCAAGTTGCATGTATAAAATATTCCAGTAAGCATTTGTTAACCCTATGCAGGTTCTCAAACATAAACAAATTGATAAAATGGGCTGTGTTTGCATACTCACAGCACCCAAAGTAAACGGGAGAGATCAACAGTAGAATTCACTGAGAATTATTTTTGTAAGTAATAAGGGAATTCAAAAAACAACCCTTAACCCGTTTTGGGATGAATAAACAATCATACCCATCAAAAGCTTAAAATTCATGTTCTCCCTGGATTTCTCTGAAAACATCTTGTAGATTTTAAAGAAAAAATGGCCATTTGCGTTTCTTGGTGTGACATTACAAGTTGCATGGAAAATATTCCTCTTAGCACTTGTTAACCCTCTGCTAATATGTTGGATACATTTGAGATAAAATGGAGCATTTTCAAATAGCCGCAGCCCTTAGTGGGTATGTGTCAAACAAACATAACTCATTTTGTCGGTCATTAACTTGTCGGACGACGATATTGATATTAACACTCTCCACCATTAATGATGTTTTTCTTTATCAAACTGAGTCATTTGAGACTACTACACCCACCTTTCCCATAACGTCAATAAAGGAACTTCAGTGAGAGAATTAAAACAATTCATCAGACACTCTGGGGTCATGAAAAATCATTGAATCAAATCTGGAAAAGTCATGATTCTCCAGAATCATAAAGTCTAGTTCAGATCAATATTCTTCACTTGTATATCAGTGTATTCATTTCTAGAGTCGTATTTAGTTTAATGATTAATGGAATATAAAAGAAAGATTGATATCATCAATAATTTGTCATGAAAGTGTTGAATAAGATTTATTTTATCAACTTCGTTACCTATCCCAAACCAATTGAAAAAAACCTTTAAACCATTTAATATAGTGTGAACAAAGGATTAATGGGAATGTTCATGCTTCATTTAATTCATATTCCTTGTTGTTTAGTAATTTCTTACTAGAAGTAATCTGCCTTATATGAAGTGCATTAGCCAATAGGTGGTTCCTGAAACGTCACACGGTTTATAGAGTTAGCACTGTCCTCAATCCGAAAGGTGAAAATTTGAATTGTACAAATGAGAGTCGTTTTCTCTTGATGGTGAGTACAGTGTGATTTTCATATGTCAACGGCGTTGAACTGTGAAATATATTTGCAACTAACACAGGCTGAATAATTATTTTATAATTTATTTGTATACAGCTAATTATACAGAAACTATAAAAAAAACAACATAAAATGACTCTGTATTCTCACCGTTCAGTAACTAAAGAATGCCAAAAATGAAACTTTGTCCAATCCTCCATCAATCAACTCCATTACCAGAAGCGAGTTACGGAGTTGATAAACAACTCCTAGAGTAATTGAGATGATCTGGCTGTTGGATTGAATTCACGAATCAAGTCATTTACTCAAATCAGTTGTGTACGTTCGACCCGTATGTGTGAATCCTGAAACTTTATATATCTGTATATGTGTGTGTGTGGGGGGGGGGGGGGGGGGGGTGGAGGCGCGGGGGTGAAGTGGTGTTTAATCGAGTTTGTGACAACCCAGACAATTGTGCATTGGCTCTCACACATATGTCCTTTTTTTCTCTCACAAACAAAACAATTGGCTATGGTTTGTCTCCGATTTTATGGGGAGTTGTTTGTCACCGAGAACAAAAGGAAAAAACAAGTCCTCGCAAAAGCGGTTAAGTAAGAACGGTTGGTGGTAGCACCAGGTGCTACCTTAATAAAATAATTCTGGAAGATCAGAAAAAGTAAAAGTAGTTGCCAGTTGTTTTGTGGTAATTAATAATTAGTTCATTCAATCAGAACTTTTGGCGACCTATGGATTCTTAGTACTACGTGCTACTCTTATAAATTGCGGCTGGGTGCTTTTGGCGACCTATGGATTCTATAATACCACGTGCTACTCTCATAAATCGCGGCTGGGTGCTTTTGGCGACCTATGGGTTCTATAGTACTACATGCTACTCTTATAAATTGCGGCTGGGTGCTTTGGGCGACCTATGAGTTCTATAGTACTACGTGCTACTCTTATAAATCGCGGCTGGGTGCTTTTGGCGACCTATGGATTCTATAGTACTACGTGCTACTCTCATAAATCGCGGCTGGGTGCTTTTGACGACCTATGGATTTTATAGTACTACGTGCTACTCTTATAAATCGCGGCTGGGTGCTTTTGGCGACCTATGGATTCTATAGTACTACGTGCTACTCTTATAAATCGCGGCCGGGTGCTTTTGGCGACCTATGGATTCTATAGTACTACGTGCTACTCTTATAAATCGCGGCTGGGTGATTTTGGCGACCTATGGATTCTATAGTACTACATGCAACTCTTATAAATCGCGGCTGGGTGCTTTTGACGACCTACGAGTTCTATAGTACTGGTGTTACTCTTATAAATCGCGGCTGGGTGCTTTTGGCGACCTATGAATTATATAGTACTACGTGCTACTCTTATAAATCGCGGCTGGGTGCTTTTGACGACCTATGGATTCTATAGTACTACGTGCTAATCTTATAAATCGCGGCTGGGTGCTTTTGGCGACCTATAGATTCTATAGTTCTACGTGCTTCTATTTTTATAAATCGCGGCTGGGTGCTTTTGGCGAGCTATGGATTCTAGAGTATTACGTGCTACTCTTATAAATCGGGGTTGGGCGCTTTTAGCGACCTATGGGTTCTATAGTACTACTTGCTACTCTTATAAATCGCGGCTGGGTGCTTTTGGCGACCTATGTGTTCTATAGTATTACGTGCTACTCTTATAAATCGCGGCTGGGTGCTTTTGGCGACCTATGGATTCCATAGTACTACGTGCTACTCTTATAAATCGCGGCTGGGTGCTTTTGGCGACCTATGGGTTCTATAGTACTACATGCTACTCTGATAAATCGCGGCTGGGTGCTTTTGGCGATATATGGATTCTATAGTACTACGTGATACTCTTATAAATCGCGGCTGGGGCTTTTGGCGACCTATAGATTCTATAGTACTACGTACTACTTTTATAAATCGCGGCTGTGTGCTTTTGGCGACCTATGGATTCTATAGTACTAAGTGCTACTCTTATAAATCGCGGCTGGGTGCTTTGGCGACCTATGGATTCTGTAGTACTACGTGCAACTCTTATAAATCGCGGCTGGGTGCTTTGGCGACTTATGGATTCTGTAGTACTACGTGCTACTCTTATAAATCGCGGCTGGGTGCTTATGGCGACCTATGGTTCTATAGTACTACGTGCTATTCTTATAAATCGCGGCTGGGTGATTTTGGCGACCTATGGTTCTATAGTATTACGTGCTAGTCTTATAAATCGCGGCTGGGTGCTTTGGCGACCTATGGATTCTGTAGTACTACGTGCTACTCTTATAAATCGCGGCTGGGTGATTTTGGCGACCTATGGGTCTATAGTATTACGTGCTAGTCTTATAAATCGCGGCTGGGTGCTTTTGGCGACCTGTGGGTTCTTTAGTACTACATGCTACTCTTATAAATCGCGGCTGGGTGCTTTTGGCGACCTATGGATTCTATAGTACTACGTGCTAGTCTTATAAATCGCGGCTGGGTGCTTTTGGCGACCTATGGATTCTATAGTACTACGTGCTACTCTTATAAATCGCGGCTGGGTGCTTTTGGCGACCTACTGATTCTATAGTACTACGTGCTACTCTTATAAATCGCGGCTGGGTGCTTTTGGCGACCTACTGATTCTATAGTACTACGTGCTACTCTTATAAATCGCGGCTGGGTGCTTTTGGCGACCTATGGATTCTATAGTACTACGTGCTACTCTTATAAATCGCGGCTGGGTGCTTTTGGCGACCTATGGATTTTATAGTACTACGTGCTACTCTTATAAATCGCGGCTGGGTGCTTTTGGCGACCTATGGATTCTATAGTACTACGTGCTACTCTTATAAATCGCGGCTGGGTGCTTTTGGCGACCTATGGTTCTATAGTACTACGTGCTACTCTCATAAATCGCGGCTGGGTGCTTTTGGCGACCTATGGGTTCTATAGTACTACGTGCTACTCTTATAAATCGCTGCTGTGTGCTTTTGGCGATTTAAGGTTCTATATTACTTCGTGCTACTCTTATAAATCGCGGCTGGGTACTTTTGGCGACCTACTGATTCTATAGTACTACGTGCTACTCTTATAAATCGCGGCTGGGTGCTTATGGCGACCTATGGTTCTATAATACTACGTGCTACTCTTATAAATCGCGGCTGGGTGATTTTGGCGACCTATGGTTCTATAGTATTACGTGCTAGTCTTATAAATCGCGGCTGGGTGCTTTGGCGACCTATGGATTCTGTAGTACTACGTGCTACTCTTATAAATCGCGGCTGGGTGATTTTGGCGACCTGTGGTTCTATAGTATTACGTGCTAGTCTTATAAATCGCGGCTGGGTGCTTTTGGCGACCTGTGGGTTCTTTAGTACTACATGCTACTCTTATAAATCGCGGCTGGGTGCTTTTGGCGACCTATGGATTCTATAGTACTACGTGCTACTCTTATAAATCGCGGCTGGGTGCTTTTGGCGACCTACTGATTCTATAGTACTACGTGCTACTCTTATAAATCGCGGCTGGGTACTTTTGGCGACCTATGGGTTCTGTAGTACTACGTGCTACTCTTATAAATCGCGGCTGGGTGCTTTTGGCGACCTATGGGTTCTATATTACTACGTGCTACTCTTATAAATCGCGGCTGGGTACTTTTGACGACCTATGGATTCTATAGTACTACGTGCTACTCTTATAAATCGCGGCTGGGTGCTTTTGGCGACCTATGGATTCTGTAGTACTACGTGCTACTCTTATAAATCGCGGCTGGGTGCTTTTGACGACCTATGGATTCTATAGTACTACGTGCTACTCTTATAAATCGCGGCTGGGTACTTTTGACGACCTGTGGGTTCTTTAGTACTACGTGCTACTCTTATAAATCGCGGCTGGGTGCTTTTGGCGACCTATGGATTCTGTAGTACTACGTGCTACTCTTATAAATCGCGGCTGGGTGCTTTTGACGACCTATGGATTCTATAGTACTACGTGCTACTCTTATAAATCGCGGCTGGGTGCTTTTGGCGACCTACTGATTCTATAGTACTACGTGCTACTCTTATAAATCGCGGCTGGGTACTTTTGGCGACCTATGGGTTCTATAGTACTACGTGCTACTCTCATAAATCGCGGCTGGGTGCTTTTGGCGACCTATGGATTCTATAGTACTACGTGCTACTCTTATAAATCGCGGCTGGGTGCTTTTGGCGACCTACTGATTTTATAGTACTACGTGCTACTCTTATAAATCGCGGCTGTGTGCTTTTGGCGACCTATGGGTTCTATAGTACTACGTGCTACTCTTATAAATCGCTGCTGTGTGCTTTTGGCGATTTATGGTTCTATAGTACTACGTGCTACTCTTATAAATCGCGGCTGGGTGCTTTTGGCGACCTATGGGTTAAATAGTACTACGCGCTACTCTTATAAATCGCGGCTGGGTGCTTTTGGCGACCTATGGGTTCTATAGTACTACGTGCTACTCTTATAAATCGCGGCTGGGTGCTTTTGGCGACCTATGGATTCTGTAGTACTACGTGCTACTCTTATAAATCGCGGCTGGGTGCTTTTGACGACCTATGGGTTCTATAATACTACGTGCTACTCTTATAAATCGCGGCTGGGTGCTTTTGGCGACCTATGGATTCTGTAGTACTACGTGCTACTCTTATAAATCGCGGCTGGGTGCTTTTGGCGACCTATGGATTCTGTAGTACTACGTGCTACTCTTATAAATCGCGGCTGGGTGCTTTTGGCGACCTATGGGTTCTATAGTACTACGTGCTACTCTTATAAATCGCGGCTGGGTGCTTTTGGCGACCTATGGATTATGTAGTACTACGTGCTACTCTTATAAATCGCGGCTGGGTGCTTTTGGCGACCTATGGATTCTGTAGTACTACGTGCTACTCTTATAAATCGCGGCTGGGTGCTTTTGGCGACCTATGGATTCTGTAGTACTACGTGCTACTCTCATAAATCGCGGCTGGGTGCTTTTGGCGACCTATGGGATCAATAGTACCACGTGCTACTCTTATAAATCGCGTCTGGGTGCTTTTGGCGACCTATGGATTCTATAGTACTACGTGCTACTATTATAAATCGCGGCTGGGTGCTTTTGGCGACCTATGGGTTCTATAGTACTACGTACTACTCTTATAAATCGCGGCTGGGTGCTTTTGGCGACCTATGGGTTCTATAGTACTACGTGCTACTCTTATAAATCGCGGCCGGGTGCTTTTGGCGACCTATGGATTCTGTAGTACTACGTGCTACTCTTATAAATCGCGGCTGGGTGCTTTTGACGACCTATGGGTTCTATAATACTACGTGCTACTCTTATAAATCGCGGCTGGGTGCTTTTGGCGACCTATGGATTCTGTAGTACTACGTGCTACTCTTATAAATCGCGGCTGGGTGCTTTTGGCGACCTATGGATTCTGTAGTACTACGTGCTACTCTTATAAATCGCGGCTGGGTGCTTTTGGCGACCTATGGGTTCTATAGTACTACGTGCTACTCTTATAAATCGCGGCTGGGTGCTTTTGGCGACCTATGGATTATGTAGTACTACGTGCTACTCTTATAAATCGCGGCTGGGTGCTTTTGGCGACCTATGGATTCTGTAGTACTACGTGCTACTCTTATAAATCGCGGCTGGGTGCTTTTGGCGACCTATGGATTCTGTAGTACTACGTGCTACTCTCATAAATCGCGGCTGGGTGCTTTTGGCGACCTATGGGATCAATAGTACCACGTGCTACTCTTATAAATCGCGTCTGGGTGCTTTTGGCGACCTATGGATTCTATAGTACTACGTGCTACTATTATAAATCGCGGCTGGGTGCTTTTGGCGACCTATGGGTTCTATAGTACTACGTACTACTCTTATAAATCAAGGCTGGGTGCTTTTGGCGACCTATGGGTTCTATAGTACTACGTGCTACTCTTATAAATCGCGGCCGGGTGCTTTTGGCGACCTATGGTCCTATAGTACTACGTACTACTCTTATAAATCGCGGCTGGTTGCTTTTGGCGACCTACTGATTCTATAGTACTACGTGCTACTCTTATAAGTCGCGGCTGGGTACTTTTGGCGACCTATGGATTCTGTAGTACTACGTGCTACTCTCATAAATCGCGGCTGGGTGCTTTTGGCGACCTATGGGTTCTATAGTACTACGTGCTACTCTTATAAATCGCGGCTGGGTGCTTTTGGCGACCTATGGATTCTGTAGTACTACGTGCTACTCTTATAAATCGCGGCTGGGTGATTTTGGCGACCTATGGATTCTGTAGTACTACGTGCTACTCTCATAAATCGCGGCTGGGTGCTTTTGGCGACCTATGGGTTCTAGAGTACTACGTGCTACTCTTATAAGTCGCGGCTGGGTACTTTTGGCGACCTATGGGTTCTATAGTACTACGTGCTACTCTTATAAATCGCGGCTGGGTGCTTTTGACGACCTATGGGTTAAATAGTACTACGCGCTACTCTTATAAATCGCGGCTGGGTGCTTTTGGCGACCTATGGGTTCTATAGTACTACGTGCTACTCTTATAAATCGCGGCTGGGTGCTTTTGGCGACCTATGGGTTCTATAGTACTACGTACTACTCTTATAAATCGCGGCTGGGTGCTTTTGGCGACCTATGGGTTCTATAGTACTACGTGCTACTCTTATAAATGGCGGCTGGGTGCTTTTGGCGACCTATGGATTTTATAGTACTACGTGCTACTCTTATAAATCGCGGCTGGGTGCTTTTGGCGACCTATGGATTTTATAGTACTACGTGCTACTCTTATAAATCGCGGCTGGGTGCTTTTGACGACCTATGGGTTCTATAGTACTACGTGCTACTCTTATAAATCGCGGCTGGGTGCTTTTGGCGACCTATGGGTTCTATAGTACTACGTGCTACTCTTATAAATCGCGGCTGGGTGCTTTTGGCGACCTATGGATTCTGTAGTACTACGTGCTACTCTCATAAATCGCGGCTGGGTGCTTTTGGCGACCTATGGGTTCTATAGTACTACGTGCTACTCTTATAAATCGCGGCTGGGTGCTTTTGGCGACCCATGGATTCTGTAGTACTACGTGCTACTCTCATAAATCGCGGCTGGGTGCTTTTGGCGACCTATGGATTCTATAGTACTACGTGCTACTCTTATAAATCGCGGCTGGGTGCTTTTGGCGACCTATGGATTCTATAGTACTACGTACTACTCTTATAAATCGCGGCTGGGTCCTTTTGGCGACCTATGTGTTCTATTGTACTACGTGTTACTCTTATAAATCGCGGCTGGGTGTATTTGACGACCTATGGATTCTATAGTACTACGTGCTCCTCTTATAAATCGCGGCTGGGTGCTTTTGGCGACCTATGGGTTATATAGTACTACGTGCTACGATTATAAATCACGGCTGGATGCTTTTGGCAACCTATGGGTTCTATTTTACTACGTGTTAATCTTATAAATCGCGGCTGGGTGCTTTTGACGACCTATGGATTCAAGAGTACTACGTGCTACCCTTATAAATCGCGGCTGGGTGCTTTTGGCGACCTATGGGTTCTATAGTACTACTTGCTACTCTTATAAATCGCGGCTGGGTGCTTTTGGCGACCTATGGGTTCTATAGTACTACGTACTACTCTTATAAATCGCGGCTGGGTGCTTTTGGCGACCTATGGGTTCTATAGTACTACGTGCTACTCTTATAAATCGCGGCTGGGTGCTTTTGGCGACCTATGGGTTCTATAGTACTACGTGCTACTCTTATAAATCGCGGCTGGCTGCTTTTGGCGATTTGGAGTGATTTGTTTCTGTTTGTCCGAGAAATTAACCGAAGATTTTGGGAAATCCGAACCCGAAAAATAACCCCGTTAAATCGAACACAACCTTCGAACACACACCGCCGTATTAAAGTTTTTTGGGGGTCACATAGCAACCACGTACCACTATAGAACAGAGAATGTGACCTTCAGCATACAAAATGGACGACAGAAGCACGTGTCGCCCCAAAAAGACACGCATTCGCACTAACACCATGGATCACTATTTTAATGATGTCAAAACATGCCAGGCGACCAAGACATCTTCGCATGGAATCGCTGGGTCACTTGACAAGAAGTAACTTCTGAGGTTCGACAGTCTGAAAATGGATGAAACAGAAGACATACTACTGATGGCCTCGACCGTGTTGTAGGAACTACAAAAGATGGAATTTTCCTTTTATTCTTGAAGTGTATTTATTGCCTTATTCGTGGTTCGGTCACTTTTTCCCGGTAATCTCGAAGTTGCATGTAAGTTTGACAGTAAGTCGCGAAAACAGTGGTCGTGCCTTGAGTAGACTTTTACCGCAACGTGGTCCGTGCCCAAAAATGTGATATGCACATTAACCATTTCAACACAGTATTAGCGCTAAGGAGTTAAATTATTAAACTGACCCCCCCCCCCCCCCTCCCCTACAAATACAGAATGGACTCACCACAGAAGGTATTCCATAAGCCGCGATATTCAGTTGTTATTTGGTGATTGTCGTCCGAGGATACCGCTATTCTGTGATTAAACATCCGCTATCAAATCCAATCAGGTATCGCTGTAGTAAGTATTTGAATTAGAGTTATCCGCCTTGAAATGTTGCGCTCGGAAGTGATGAACTCTCTACAAATAAGCAGCCTGGGAAGATATATTATTTCAATAATATAAATATAAATGGCTCTTGGAGTGGCCTGAGTGGAGGACAGGCACGAGCATTATGCATTTTAGAAGATTGCCGAAGAATCGTCGATTCGGTACGAGCCTCTGAAAAGCATACGAAGGGTGACATTACAGTGTTGTAGTAAGCAAAAGACACACGAGAGGAGTTGAGTTGACGGACAGTGGCCGCTAGTGAAGGAGAAGACAAAGAGTTAAAAGTGGAAGTTGGTGCGGGAAGATGTTTGGAAGGAGCAAACACGTAATGCGTTGTGGAACGGCGCGCCGCCATATGACATCGACAAGAGAACACCCGGGCCCCAAAGAGAACACTCGGTGGGGTAAAGTCATTGGGATGTGTGTTGAGCATAATTTTATTTCCATGGACCATCTGTGTTGCTTGCATGTATGTAAATTGTGATTTATTCTCCATCAAATTATATTCAGATTATATCCGTCGTCAGCTATCTTTTTCAACTATCAAGTCACAGACAACCCCCAGAAGACGAATACACTCCACAAACGCAGCGAGGTGGTGAGACGTATGTTCACCCAAGGGCTGAGTGGTATTCTCTGGGTCCCGCCGAGTCCTTGGGTGACCATAAATCTCTCTCATCTCCACCCCAACTTGTTTGACACGATCAGCATAATTTGTCCATAGAGCAACCAGAAATCTGATCAATTCATACCTTTTTGACCGAGCCCATTCCCGTTTCTTATTCCTAGTTTCTTATTCGACATTCATTATCAACCGATTTTATCGGTTGATAATGAATGTTGAATAAGGAACTGGGAATAAGTAACGATCGTCACGTCCGCTTATATACGTATCTCTTCATGTTTGTTTTCTTTTCAGACGCTTGGCTTATCCTTTCGAGCCTTACCCAAAGTTGCTTCCTGATGCTTACAAAGCGTAAGTAGATTTTTAATATATTACTCAAAGTTTGTTAAGCATCAAATATTTGACACATCATTGTGAAATTTGCTTGTGATATATTTGCGATAATATTGAGGAATGTATTGAGATGGTCCCCAGTGTTTCCATTAGTTCTCTTGACAGGCTGACTCTTCGTGACAGTCATGGAAAGCATGTACCCCTTGATTTTCATGATGTTTTCGTGTACTGTCTACGTGCTCATGACATATGTAGGGTATTCAATATTCATTTCAACACAAACCCGTGTCTATTGACAAATGGAAGACAACGAAATGATAATAATATGCAGTGTGTTAATGGCGCTAATAACACATATTTGTCACTAACGTTTTTTGATAACAACTGTTCTCTCGACAAGTATGGCACTGAAACGGTTCATGATGAAATAAGACCGGTACTTATTGACACAAAATGTAACTTCTGATCTCATGAATACCATAGCAGGGTATGACGTCAGTAGCGAGTGTATCCACTACGTGCCCGGATGACAGTCTGGACCCCCCCCCCCCCTCCCTAATGCCACCGATGAGCCTTCTGATACGGTCCAGAGGCAACTGCTGCCACTCCTCCAAATCGGACAAATTCTGTACAGGCGGATCCCTTGCTTGCACACGATGTCTTCTAATGGATTCCAATCGGGATTCATTGCAGGCCAAGGTAGTGTTGTAATAGCGTTGTTCTGGAGGAATGCTCTCACAGCATGGGAATGGTGTGGCCTTGCATTGTCGTCCATGAATACAGGACAAG
Organism: Pictodentalium vernedei; assembly: GCA_031216915.1. NCBI lineage: Eukaryota > Metazoa > Mollusca > Scaphopoda > Dentaliida > Dentaliidae > Pictodentalium > Pictodentalium vernedei. The sequence goes on from CM062295.1 coordinate 776,210,055, forward strand.
TGGCCAACGGGTGGTTGTCAACATGAGGCACGACAACCGGATTGAGAATGTCCGGGATGTACCGATGACCACTGAGATTCCCACGTACAGTCACCATATCATGTTTACAATCACGAGAGAGGCATCCCCAGATCATTACTGATCCTCCACGATAATACATAGTAGGCCTGATGTTCCTGGGCACGTAAGCAGTATTTTTATGTCTCCACACTCTCCTGCGACCATCAATTACGTGAAGCAGGAACCTACTTTCGTCTGACCAATGGACTCTCCGCCACATCCTGAGATTCAAATGTTGCGCCTTACACCACTCCAGATGTCGTTTGATCGGACAAGGCTGGACGCTTGATTAATCTTCTGGACCTCATTCCCAGAGCTACAGTACGTGGAGAGTGGATTGCAACTAAATCACCCGCGGAGTGGAGTTACCACCCAAGCTATAACTTTCAAATTTTGTATATATCGACAATAAATACAAGCAATGTTTCAGCCAATGGACCTCCGGGTTTAACCCGGAGGTCCATTGGCTGAAACTTTGCTGGTTCTGGTTATGCTTTGCAACAAATTTGCAATTATTGCTCGGGTGGAATCTCCACTCTGCGGGTGATTTAGTGATAATACACCCTCCACGTACTGTATGAGACGGTTGCGGAGAGTTCTGTTGCACAAACGCATGTTGGTGAGCCAAAGGTGTTTCTAAACTCCACTTGAAGCAACACAATGTTCACGCCTAATGAGGCGTGCCAGCCTCCGATCTTTCCGAGGAGAGGTCTTTTGGGGTTGTCCAGGGATTGGTCGGTCCTTTACGTCGTTGCTTTGTTGATGTTTTCGGACAAGTCTGCTGATGACAGAGTGACTATTGCCAGGTCCCCTTCCAATAGCTTTGCATGACTTGCCTGTTGCATGCATGCCAACGATGTGCCATCTTAGTGCCCCTACCAGTCTCTTCCTTGCCATTTCAAAATTTATTGATAAAAAAAGTTACAAATGTTCTTCTTTTATACCAAGATATTGCATGTGTATGGTGGTGTTTTTTGTGACATTCGTGTGAATCATGCTTCCCGTGGACGAGGGGATGTGCTTAGGGTACACTATCAACCAGAAGCTTCATATTTCACTAGATAAAATGTACTGCAAGACATAGCAATCATTAAAACATAATAATCAGTAACAACAACTTCAGTGTCATGAAACATATCAGGAGGTGCTTAATTAAGTTCTAGGTGGAGAGTTTTCAGAGAGTGTGATAGTTTCTCATTCTTTTTACCAAGCTTCTTTTAGCTCAGCAATCCGAACGTGTCGACTTCCACACTGACGTTAGGAAAGCTGAAGTATCGTTTCTCCCAATTCGCCGAATCCCCTTTTGTCTTCGTTTGTTGAATTTTCTGTACAAATCTTTTATTTCTCCTCTTCATCCACATTATCATTACTTGTCTTCTTCATTTCATTATAATTCAATCATTTGCCCCGTCTCTGCGTTTGATTGGTTGAAAGCCTACAGCGTGAAAGTCGTCAAAATCGTATAAACCAAAATCACGTTATGACTTGGAATGTCTACACGGTCTCACATGCGATCCAAGTTTGAAGACTCTGGAAGCCCCGCCCACTCAATCCAGTTGTCACCGAGAGTGCGTGACGGCAGTCTGATAGATGGATAACAAGCTTGTAAACAAAGATCAATGATCGATTTTTCATCGCCTCCAGTCAGCGAGAATATAATGATAATTTCTCGGGAACAATTGAATTTAATAAAATATACCGAAGTGGGAGACGAATACAAGATCATACATCCAAACATGATTTTGGGGGAACTTAAAAAAAAAATGTTTTTAATGATATTGTTACGTGACTTGCTAAATATCTGTCGTCTGCGATCGGAAATCAAAACAACAAACAATTTGACAATGATTGACGTGACCTGTTTGTGGCACACGCAAATACATACAGTGGCATAGCACTTCCCCCCCCCCCCCTCCTGAGTTTGACTGTTGTCTTGCGAACATTAAAAGTTTTTCGTTCACGTACACATAGTTTTTATATTTTAATATTACAGCCGGATTAAATTATAAGAAATAACTGTTGTTTTCCTTCGGTTTATGCGATACAAACCGAAAACAACAGTTATTTCTTAAATCACAGAAAACCACCAGTTTCACGGCATTCCATTACGCCAGGTCATGCTAATATTTTATGGAACAATATTGTTGTGCACTTTAACTGAGGGACTCGGTCACCGTTTTGCTGTACAAATCTTTTATTTCTCTTCTTCGTCCACATTATCATCACTTGTCATCTTCATTTCATTATCACAGAACACCGCCAACTTCACTTCATTCCATAACGCCAGGTCACGCTAATATTTTATTGAACAATATTGTTGTGCACTTTAACAAACAATGAGTAACGCGCTCACCGCAAATTTTCAAACTTGCGTTTTAAAATTATTCACTCTCAATGTCACTTCCTATGATGATAAGCTTGAATTTACAAGTGTGCATTATTTAACTGTGCACTTTCTATTTATTGTGGGGGTGGGATGAGGGGGGGGGGGGGGGGGCATTTGCTATCAATAGTTCTGTCGCTAATTATAAGGAATTTTGATTTATTCGGTAAGCGATCAGTTAAGTCCATCACTGGAACGCACATAGACTGCATTTATACGCCTACTATGATAGCCCGTCGCGTTCCCGGAACGAGTCGTCTACAGTACGTGGAGAGTGGATTGTAAGTAAATCACCCGCGGAGTGGGGTTATCACCCAAGCTATAGCTTTCAAATTTTGTTCATATCGACAAAAAAACACAAGCAATGTTTCAGCCAATGGACCTCCGGGTTTAACCCGGAGGTCCATTGGCTGAAACATTGCTGCTGCTGGTTGTGCTTTGCAACAAATTCGCAATTATTGCTTGGGTGGAATCTCCACTCTGCGGGTGATTTAGTGATAATACACTCTCCACGTACTGTATATGATATGGAATCAGAATGAGTCGTCTCTGTGATACGGAATCCGAACACATTGTGTGATACGTACCGTTTCTCGTGGTTTTCAGGCCAAAATCTTTATGATTGTCAGATGGGGGCGCGGTGGCTCAGTTGGTAGAGATGCAGGCTGCAAGCCGAGAGGTCCTCGGTTCGAATCCCACCTGCGGCAACCGCGTTGTGTCCTTGGGCAAGACGCTTCACCCCGACTGCCTACATGGGGGCACGATGACGCTGTGTACTGAGGCGTACTGCACGTCGATGGTGCGCATGTCTTCAACCAATCTAACCCTGCCTGTGCTGCGGTGCAGAGTTCAGAGTTACGATGTTGGAGAGCTGACAGCTGCTCGTCGTTGCTCGGTGGTTCTCTCCGGGTACTCCGGCTTCCTCCACCCGTAAAACTGTCACGGTCACGATTAGCCGTTGTGCATAAGTATGTGACCTTAAACACCAATAAATAAATAATAATAAATAACTATTATGACTGTCAGATAAAAAATCATATCAAATGAATAATCCCGCATGCGCAGTGGGTCATACAATTAGAGGTTTGAACAGTTGACACCAGAAGTTCCATCACTGTTTTCTGCACTAGTTTGTAGAGTTGTAGGTTTTTACGTTTCTTGTTCGGTTTCGGTTTCGGTTTCTGAGTAAACCCTCAGGTCGGTTCGGTTTTCGGTTTGTTCATGAGGCCAAATAAAATTCAATAGAACTCATTCTATATGTCTGGAATCATAACTGAATGGCAGTGAAATTGAATGAAACTCAATGAATGCCCGAAATAAGCTATAATACATGAAGAATCAGGAAGGCCAATATAATAATTACCTAAATATACAGAACTTTTATTGTGCTTAGCCATTTTTCGAGGTATGACACCTAGTCGCAACTTGAGGAAAGCTGCGAACAAAACTAAACTGAAATGTCGGAAATTCACAGAATGTAGCCATCCCAGAGTAGTGAGAGTACCCAGACACTGCCATTGGCAGTGTCTGGGTACTCTCACTACTCAGGGATGGCTACATTCTGTGAATTTCTGCAGCAAGGGAGTATTTTTAATAAAAAGGCAAAAACCTTAGATTACGGGATGTCGACGGTTTCGGTTTCGGTTTTAAAAAAAAAAAAAACAACCTCGGTTCGGTTTCGGTTAACCTACAGCTCTAATAGTTTGAAGTCATAGCGCTGAGTAAGTGCACTCTGTGTCCCTATCAAACCTCAAGATGCCCGTTACCGTAGCTCAATTCCTGTAGAAAAACTGTGTGGCCAACAATTCTATACCACTAAATAGGGATCATTAACATCCCTAACCTCTACCGGGATACATGTATACGTAATGGAGTAAATATATATTAAAATTCGACTGCGTATAGAAAATGATGAGAGTGGATTATCACTTAATCACAGCGCCATATATTCTCCACTCGAAACGTATTTATAATTGTTCATAACAGGCGAGAAACACTTGCAAACTTTCATCACATAGACCACCGGGTACAACCCAGCCAGCTAATAGCGCATTATACGTTGCATTGCACAACGCAAACGTTCTTGTGTATTTCAGACTACTCCACCCCTCTGCAGTGAGGAGCGTATTACCTAACTGGCAGTGACTGTGCTAATTGCAACAGGAATTTAGTAGTAGTACCCTATAACGGCTATTTGGGAATGAATCCTAAATCCAAGCCATTGTTTTCTAAGACGAACTGTGTTAGTTTGTTTTTTCAGGTTTTGGGCATATCTTGTCCGACGCTTTTTTGTGCTCCTTTTTTCCGCGTGGGGGATCAGCGAACTGGGGGTTCCCGGGCTGGGTGCCATTTGTCCGGCACTCTTGTTGTGTGCTCATTTTTACGAGTTGATGATCAGCGAACTGGGTTGATCTGGTGGTTCAGGTGCTGGACCCCTTTTTTTCCGGCGCTCTTGTTGTGTGTTCAGTTTTACGAGTTGAGGATCAGCAAACCGTGTTGGTATGGTGGTTCACGGGCTGGGTGCCTTTTGTCCGGCCCTCCTGTTGTGTGCTTAGTTTTCCGGTTGGGGGGGGGGGGGGGGGGGTCATAAATAAGCATTCTAATTTTACTGTAGTACGATTGTGTCTTATGGAATGCACATACGTTTCCATGCGTAAATGCATATGAGCTGAAATGCATTTTATTTCAGATGGGAAGAAGTCGAGTCAGAGTCTGGGCTTCAAATTTTGTATAAAACAGGAGGACTCATGATGAGTAGGAAGGATTTTTCATCAACCGTGATGCAGCAATACGTCGAAAGCATGGAAAAATACAATATAACGTGAGTAAAGCTTGAGAAGCCGAAACTTCAGTTAAAACTAGAAGTACTATCACGAACTATTCACGTTGCAGTCACAATTTGCCATTGTGCAGAAATATGTGACCTTAACTGGTAGAGTATGGAAGCCCATATTTGGGCATCATTCTCAAGTGCAGGTACTGCCACATAAAGGCTTCACATTCAATGGATATGCTTCATAGTATCTTTGAAGTGATATTATTTAGCCAGTTAGGATTTGCCTTGTTACAATTTATGGGAGAGTGCCCACTGGCACTCTCCCATAAATTGTAGCAAGGCAAAGACATGTGAACAAATTTTGGCTGCCAAAAATAATTCAGCACTCTACCAGTTAAACACAACTAAATAAATAAACTTAACCAGTTGAAGGTGATTGCAATGGCCAAAGGGATATACAATAGTTAAGATATTTGTAGTTGATACATTTCAGCAATGTTTGTATGTTGATACATCTGTGTCTTCTCACATTTGTACAGTTAAAACTAGAAGTCCTGTCACGAACTGTGCGCCTATCTAGGCTTAATTGCGCGTAGGAATTACGTGCAATTGCCATGTCGAATGGCATCCATGCCACGGCAGGTGATCCTGGTTACTCATAGCAAAGACAGGCAATGTTTCTGCCAATGTAACCCGGAGGTCCATTGGCTGAAACATTTCTTGGGCACAAGCCATATGTACAGGATTTGATAGCTTTACTATGGTCATAACGCGTAGATTAACGCGCAGATCGACATGTTATTTGTGCGCATTTCATGAGAGGACATCTAGTTTTAACTGTATGTTCAATGATACATCACATTTATCGCATGTACATTTCGTTATTTTTGCACCTTCACTGATAGGCGGAATGAAATTCAAGACTCTCCCATACAATAGGCGAGGAAGGCAACTCACCAGACCGTCAATGTGGAGTGAAAAACAAATTTGGAGAGTAGGTTGACAGAACTTAGGTCACAAAACGAAACCTTTTAGATCGTGAGATCACTCAGATCTTGAGTGGATCGAGACACACCGACACAAGTGGGTCGAGATATTCTAAATAATCTATTGCAATTTTAGGATCGCATCAAGTAAAACATAAATATAACTAGCGTCTGAGATTCGTTGCTCGCGTATTTCGATATCTCCAATTTTTTTCATTTTCTTTCATTCGGGTGTCGCACAGAAGACCTGCAAGTGTAAAAATCGTAATTCTATACTACCACACTAGGCAACGTACGACCTATACCAGTGATAGGATAGTAGTAAGTAAGCCCTGATCGCCCCCATTCCTCCGAAAGAGCAGCCTGAGCAGCCGATCACATTTTAATTTTTTTAAAAATTATTTTGTAAAGTTTTTTAAAATAGTTTTTAAATTTTTATTCATTTTTGAATTTTTTTAATTTTACATTTTTTAAATTTTTTAAAAGAAAATTCATTTTTGAAGCTTTTTATTTGTTTTGTAATTCATGTTTAATGATGAGTACTCACGTGATCAAGGTGAGTGATCCCAACATGCACATGCATGTGACATCAGTTTCCAGAAAATATGATGCATGATGGGTACAAACGTGATCAAAACAAACCTACTATACACGCACGGGAACCATATTGTGACGTCTTTCCTGTGGTAATATGATGCATGATGGTCCACACGTGACCAAAGCAATACTACTATTCCTGCGCAAGCTTCTGGCTCTACCAGTTTCAACTGAAATTTGAATTTCAAGTTTAATTTTTGATTTTATAATTTCAAACATTGCTTCCCCAACTAACAAATAATGGCGACTCCCTCATAGCCCCACACACCCCTCCACCCCAACTGAATAACAGTATTTTTTATTTTAAAGCCTATCCTTTTAATTTGAATTTCAAGTTTGATTATTTTAATATGATGAATGATGGGTACTCACATAAGCTCTTATTGTCCCCATTCTACCCCAAAGAGTACCCAAAGCAGCAGATAGAGTCGTTTTAATTTTTAATTTTTGAAATTTTTTTGAATTGTCTTTTTTCAGGTTTTTTTCGTTTTTCAACTGGTGTTTTAATGATGGGTGCTCATGTGATCAATATGACGCATCCTTACATGCGCGTGCGTGTGACGTTAGTTTCCGGGTAATATGCTGCATGATGGGAACGCAGGTGATAACAATAAGCAATTACACATGCGAGGGAGCCATATTGTGTTGCCATTATCCAGGTGATATGGTGCATGGTGGATATTGACGTTATCACATTAATGTTATTGTCATTGCGTTGCTGCCATATTATGACGTCATTACCATGTTAATATGATGCATGATGATGGTAAACAGAATATTTAAGAAAACGTTACCCGACCTGTCACTCTCAGCAAAAAAAAGAATCAATCCTTTAACACAAATTTTTCTATTTGGTGCACCCCCCCTCCCTCCACTAAGTAGATACTTCAATAATACGCTTCAAAAGAAATAATTAAACCCCTCCCCTCCCACTTAATGATTATGCGAGTCCTTCCTAGATGACCCATCCTAGTCCACCTCAACTTTTTTTCAGCAAATAAATGTCCTGTCTTTTCCTATCTGTTTGAAAGTGACACCCACCCTTTCCACTTTCTGATTCTCCCAAAGAGAAAAATAACGCTTCCTGGGGGTTTTCGAAATAGATAGGAATAGCAAATATTGTTCGTCAATTATAAAAGTGTGCTTAGGGTATACATTATTTGAATTCTTTTATGCCAGGTTTCACCCATCAACATTTCCCTCTGCTTTTGTAAACGATATTCATTCTGTTGTATGTTAAAGTGAACGGAATGATGGAACTCCTTTCGCATTCTCCCTCTGATATGTACATACCAAATGGCGAGAGGGTTTGAAGCGTATTGATCCAAAAAGCTTCACGTTTTTTTCAAAATTCATCAGTTTCTTCTAATGTTTCTTTGATTGGTGGTTGTTAAATAGGCTGGATTACGAAACCATCCAAAGAGTGGTCTGGAAGGTTAAATGTTGTGCTACTAGGGCATCAGCATTAGTTTTATGGCCCTTTATGGCCTGTTTGTGTGTAGTAACACGTTCTTGGAATGGATTTTGACTTTGACCAACATACTGCTTCCGACAGCGTTTACATGTGCTCAGGTAAATAATATTCGGTGAATCACAATGGAGGGAGTTACGGATCTGGTAATGATTTTTTGTTTGTTCGGAGGAACATTGCTTTTTCTGAACAGGCAATAAAAGTATGCAATCCACAACGAGGCTTTTTGCAATTCAGTACCACGCCACCACAGTTCTGCAACGATCTGTTGTGTTCAATTTTCAGTGGTTCGAAATTAGTAATGTCTGCTAGACTTTCGAGCTTTTTCAGAGTTAGAATTTCAGGCTACGCAAAAGACGCAGTGACGACACCTTCGATTTCAGGTCGCCAAATAGAGTAGAACAAGCATCGTTGAAATTTACCTTCTAGCTTGAATTGCGTGGAAACGAATGAGCGGTGATTTGATGATACCTTTAAATGTATTTTGAGGATGAAATGATTTTGTGTGCAACAATTGATGAGAATCAGTTGGTTTAAAATATTCTTTATAATCTAAATGACCGGATGCCTGGAATTGCTTGTTTTATACACAGTCACATCGAGAAAATCAACAAACTTTCACTGATGGTAGCTTTTAATTTAATGTTTGGATCACGATTGTTTAAATTTTCTACAAATCATCAAAATCTACTTTTGAATGTTCCTAAATAATATGATATACGGAAGGATGCCCTGTACATTTGATTAAAGCATTTTTCTCCCATTCGGCTTCATAAATGCTTATAAAGTGATTTACTCCCATGCAGCTCTGTGGCAGTGGTTTGAATAATTTTGATGCTCTAGCTTTATTCTTGGATATGTGGAGCACATTTGGCCACCAATTATCTTTCGTGATCTGAGTTATGCAATATCCGTTACGATGAGAACATTTTGTCATTAGATTTTATTTTTGTACTCAAAATAGTTTGCAGTTTTGTGAGAAAAAAAACTGAATTTGTGCTTTAAAATATGATGTTTGTGGAAAGAAAATGAAAATGGCATTGGGACGGAATAAGAAAGAAATATGCATTTGTGACAGAATAAGAAAGAAAATATGCATTTGTTTTTTAGCGTGAGTATACGTTCAACACAAGTTGAGAAGCTCGTATCTGTGTTAAATGCACTGTTCAAAAACTGGGTCAATTAATGTTTGTTTTGATGTAAATAAAGTTATATCTATCTAGTATGATATATATATATACAGTAGTTGCCAAAACAGAATATCATGGGGGTCGCTTGGTATTACCAACATTAAGTCATTTTATGGAAGGTGCGGCAGCAATCTCATTCGACCTGGGAAGGGCAGTCGTCTGGCCATTTTGAAGTCTTGTCTTAGACATACATACTATGTATGGATGCCCAGGCATTTAGTTCCAATAGTGGTGCAAAATACAAGACAGGCGGGGTGTTCTCGTCCAAAGACATAATGAAGCAAACTAACAAAACCCAGCATCCGGGTACTGGCCGCGTCGCACGCATATTTCCAAGAGCATTATCCTGATGTGTTCCTGAGGTACCGGCTGCCACTTGTCGAATCTGACAAGCTAGTACAGACATGGCTTAGCAATCCAATGCAGTTCTGGCAGAACCAGCTAACTTTCGCCATCTGGTGTGCAACGACAGGCTCTGGCGTGTCCATACAAGATCACCTAAGCGCCTCAGACCCCCCCCCCCCCCCCATTATGTCCTTATATGAGTTCCATGCGTACTACCAGGTTCGCAGGATCCTTAGCGAGCCGAAGATTGCACTGCCCCAGGATCAGGCTTGGAATGCGTTCAATAACTCAGATGACCGGACGGCATATGAGCGAATTTGTGGTGAGTTTGATGTATCTCCACACACCGACTGGTGCGTCAAAGTCCTAAACCATGGCATGGGGCGGGTGTACAACTACTGGACAAACCTTGGTCCTCACCCCTTAGCTGACCCTGACTATGACCCTACTAGGATGTCATTCACTCACCGGACATCCAACGAATTCGTCCACGACGATTTCATCACACAAGACGCCCCAAACGCAGATATCGCGTGGAACACATTCAAACTCGATATATCTCGGGTTTACGCGGCCCGGCGTTGAACGCCTAAACGACAGCATCAGGACCTACGTGTGGGCAGTCTTGGGGGCACAGGCCTAGACACGGACACGTATTATCGCCGATGCACAACATCAAGGGACGGCCTTCGATGCGCAGAGTTCCTTTCAAACGTTGAGGATGCCATCTCATCCCCAGTGGACCTCCCTTCAGCAATCAAGCGTTATCAAGATGTATTGCAGTACGCTGGCTCTAAGGTCAACTTTGTCTTTGGGATCGGACTCTACATGGCCCCAAGTGATATGCTGCTCTATTCGTTGCGGCCGCCTCCAGGCGTGAAGCTAGTTCATCAACGCCTCCAGTGTCCAGTTTGAGCTTCTCGGAAGCGATGTGCTCATCAAGTTCGGACAGTTTAGTCAGGTTCTTTATCAGCTCACCACCGGTTGTCTGCATTGCCCTGTCGAGTCCGCGGAGCTCTCTGATGCTGTACTCCAATCACACGGTATCAAGTGGATGGTCATGTTAGATTTTAAATGCAGTTTCTTCCTCCTCGGAAAGACTTTCCACCACGTTTTGAGTGGAATGTGACGCAGCATTAGCCACCTGTCCCAAATCTCGCAGTTCTGTAGTATCTGATTCGATCCTAGCAGCTGCTTCAACCAACTCATTGGTATTGGCCCGCAGTGCTTGATGTGCCTTAGGCTTAAGCGCCTTTGTCCCACTAGTCCAGTCCACAAACCCAAGCTCATTCCGCACGACCTCACCACCGCCACGCCTCCCAGCAATTGTTGAGAGAGCAAGGGGTGCTCCTGACCTATTAACAATGTCGAAATATGGATGGGCCTTCAGCCCCAGCAGTCCTTTTTTGTCGATCTCAAACTTGGTATAGTCACGTAGAAGGGGCACCATCCCTTTCTTAGACATATTCTGGTAGTAGTCATTAACGGTCGTCTCCAACATCTCTTGCTGCAATGAAGGTAGACGATCACCTATCTCCCCGACTGCTCCGCTATTAACAGGGACCCTGGTAAAGCTAGTTTCATCTTCTCTATCATCGCGGCCACCTTGTTTATCAGAATGGTCGAAAACATCAAAGTCTGCCATTGTATTGGAGGATGAGCGATGAGTTCAATACTATTCAACATGTCTTCAGGCCAATATGGACACAAGCTTTACCCACACCGCAGACTACGAATGCCTCTTGGGGTAAAGGGAGTCAGGCAATCGGTTGTTATTACTCACAATCCCAGTACGATTGACCAGAACCAGTCGCTCAATGTCCGATTTCCGAAACTTATTACACCGGGTACTGTACGCCTTGCCTTTACAGTCATCGTGAACTCAACAAATGATAACTGGTCAGTTGTTCAGAATCTTGGCCGTGCCATCATCAAGAAAATAGTAGAGGCGGAGTAGGGTTCGACCCGGAAAAAAATTGATACAAGCTGATTTTGGTGTCATTCGACGCAGAATTTATTTCGGAACAACATATCCAAAATCCGCAAAAATCCGCCTTGGGGAAAATGTTTCATGTCAGATTTCCCGTCAGGGGGTTGTTCGTGAAGGGGGAAAGTTGTGTTTCCGGGGTTTCGGCCGTTTATATGTCACAGATTGAGTTTTATATATTATTTTGTGTCGCAGGCGACCAGATACAAATGTTAATTATATTGAGAGGCAATTGCCTGATGAAATCCTCACACTTTTTATGAGGAAAAAGGGTTAATAACCCCAAAAATCACATTTTTTTTCTCAAATTTTCACTCCCGATTTAAGATACTTCTGCACAGAATACAAAACTAGAAATGGTTCTTTGATCGATGTTTTCGCATACAATGAGGTGCAGATAATGTTGACTGGTCCAATATAATAACAGGAATTTAACTACATGATGAGGTCTAACAAGACATTTGTTGGTGTTCTTCACGGTTATTCATTGTCGCCGATTTCCTCCCCGATCTCAATCGGCTCGGCATTGAAGCAATTCTCACCCCGACAGTCTCCACAGGCAGACAAGCATTTGAGCGCATTCTTTCTACAAGAACATATGTTTGTTCCGCATGGCTTTTTGGATGTCATTTTGCATTTGCAGCGGATAACTTTGAAAAGAGCCTCAGGCGCTGCGCCCAGGTCAGTCATCACAGGTATCAACTCATTCCCACGACTTTCCCAGCCCCACTCCTCAGGATCAAGGGCATCGTTATCCAATAGTTTCCAAACCATTATTTGTTGGTGAACTCGCAGGCTGTGGAAATGTGCTGCACGCTCAGTCGGAGGAAGTTTTTGTGGTTCAATTCCCGATTTGCTGGAAGTGACCATTGTCATAAATTTTGAATATCTCAAACCATTCAAAGTGTCTGAATGTTTGCCAGAGTACAACATAACGAACAGTTCAGTCCCCATTTTCCCAACCTCTGTCTGAGAAATGGTACTGTCGTGCATTGCTTCTGATATATTTTGAATAGGCAATGACTTCTCTAACTAGTTGAGAAGCAACGTTTTTCCGTGCCCAAACGTTGCTGATGTGACATCACACCCACTCCATGCATGAATGAAGAGGAGGTTCTTCTGAGTTGTTTCTCCAATCTTCTCTACTATATCTGCGATTTTCCATGCATCTCCACCCCTGTGTGACTTCCGTGCTTCTGACTGGAAATAGATATCAGACCAAGTACGATCCCAATGGTATACGGACATAACTAGTACATCTGTATCATCTGCAACAATGACAACTGTTTTTCCCTGGGACGAAAGTTGAACTGCATTGTCAACAATGTTAGTGTCAGCATCTCCAGAACTGCATTCGACAATATGCCCAGCCTCTCTCAGTGATGTGGAAAGCATTTTTATAAACTGCATTTTATTATTTCCATTCGATAAGAACAGTTCCTGATTTTTGTGGGCAGTCGTGTTGTTCGTCAAACGGATATCAGCACAAACGTGGAGAGCTCTCTTCTTCTCTGCTCCTGAGTCTTGGTTGTTGGTCGTTGACCATAACCATCGAAGACAATTCGACAATTCTGCCCATATTTCTTCGTCACGTATCCAACATACTGGTTTGCCACTTCCAAGTAAGCGGTGTTTGTCTTCCATTTAACTCTGTGGAGGAGAGCGCCCCCGTCGAGCACGTACAGACCATCAGATGGTGGTTTAGTAAGGGATAAGCCATCAGTTATTGCAGTTGCTAGGTCCGCCTTGTTTGCTTTTCTGGGGAAAAAATCTTTGAAGAGGGCTGTTGGCATTGCAGTTTAGTTCATACGCAAAGAACTGTGCCATGTCTCTCTCTGGGCAATAGCAACCAGTCTAGTAAACAAAGTTGAGGGGTCAATTGTCACCCTCTGGTCATCTAGCTTCAACCCGGGGGTGAGGTGAGCTAGGGTACGGATTTGATCACGTCGTTTGATAGTGGCATCGGAAACAATAGCGTTGTCTAATCTAGAGTGTATCTCTGCCCCTACAGACTCAGTGATATCGCAGTTGATACCATCTCCCTCGGAAGCTAACAAACCAGATGACAGAGAACGCAATCGTTCGTTTCCATCGAACGGGTTGTGTGTGTCAAACCACTCTAGTATTCTGGCCATGTCTAAGTTGTTTCGTTTTCGACGAGATGTGCCCATATCTACATGCTGTTCGCTGGTATTGAGCTTTAGGTCGGTCAACGTTGTCATGGCTTCATGTATCTCTGCGCATTTATGCATCGTGTAAATCCACTCCTGTCGTACAGATTCCGTCACGCCACGACCTCGCGTCAACCCACCCCGACTTTTAATTGAACGCATAAGAACTTGCACAATAACAAGATCACTAGAGAGGCCTGCCCAAATCCTAGAACTTCGACGTATAGCATGAAAGCCGTCACAGTGGAATCTCCCATACAACCAAGGATGTTTTTCTGGTAGTTCAAGCATCATTTGCAGATAGACTCCTCTGCAACTCTTGGCATAGTGTACATGCCCTGTTGCGGCGAAGAGGTTCAGCATTTTACCAACAGCAATGGGATAGCGGTGCGTGATTCTCTTGACAGTTTGGCTTTGTAGTTGTCAAGGCAAGTTTTCACCGTCCCGAGAGCTGATGAATAATTCGAGAGCACGTGGCGATGAGCTTATAGCGATGTGCTGTGTGTAACAGAATAGCTGGAATACCCGCGACTGATATGATGTAATTATCTTTCTCCAGTGTGCTATACAACGCTCTTTATTCGCGGTGTACATCAATTACGTGGGCTGGTATAATACTATAGTCATTATATTATATTCTACTGACAGGAAAAATCTGAGAAGAGACAAATTCCTGCCCTTAATACAGAACTGCCTGGAAAATGACATCGGGAAATTGGTAAAAATGGCCACCACCCCACCCTCAGTTGAGACGCTATGAAAAATGTTCCCCAAGGCGGATTTTAGGGGATTTTGGATATGTTGTTCCCAGATAAATTCCGCGTCGAATGACACCCAAATCAGCTTGTATCAAATTTTTTCCAGGTAACACCACTTTTTTTTAATTCAACGCCTGTACTAAAATGGCAATCAAGATCAGCGGGGACAAGGTGATGTCGGTCGACGATGCAGACGTGTTCCACTGCTACAACTACTACCTTAATCTGCGCCGTTCGTATTGGCAGCATGTTTTTTTCTTGCTCTCAGCTATAAAATACTTTTAAATAGTTCTTAAGGTTTTTTTTTTATCTCAATTCTATTCTAATATGTACAGGAGGCTATTAGGATCACAGAGGACTATCTTCTTGGAAGCTTTCATCCTGCAAAGTATACTATTTCTATCAATTTCTACCACGGCAAAGCTGTTTTTTCCTGATTTCGTTGTATTCGGAGACAGGTCAGCTCATACTTTTGTTTGTAATTTTGACCATTGTTTACGTCGGCCTCTGACTTGATTCATTGAGGTGTGAAGATCCATTGTTCACTTATACTCCAGGTATTTATCTCAATCGACTGTTGTTCTATCATACCGATACAGTTAAGTGTAAGATAACTCAAACATTCAAAAGGCATTACACGACAAATGAACTGCATGAAATAAACTTCACGTATCAGAGGGCACGGCACCAGGACAATGCAGTCCCGTTCTGGTTAGATGATGCCGTGATGAGCAGATTAAAGAAACATGGTATCTTCAGAAATCGTCGGACAAAAAGAGGTGTCAGACAGCCGCGGAGGTATCGAGCCAAACGTGGCGTTGAGTTCAACAATCTTACTCAGAACAAAATTAACCCCTCGCGTACGAGTGACGATGTGTTGCGATTGTGTGTTATGAATACTAGATCAGTTGTCAATAAAGTCAATACGGTTCTTGACTTTCTAGAAGACAATAATGTATCTGTGCTATTGTTAACAGAAACGTGGTTGGTGAAAAACGATTCATTTACCGTCGGGGAGCTTCAGTCAATGGACCATAGACTATTTCACACCCCTAGAGAAACTCGCAAAGGTGGAGGAGTTGGGATTCTTGTTAAGAACAGTTTCCAAGTCAAGCTTCGTCGTTTAAAATCCTTTGAAACTTTTGAGACAACAAGCATTTTTCTAACTGTTAAATCACGGGTTATACACTTTGTGGTTGTTTACCGACCACCAGTTTTCCCAAAGAAAAATGTAACTGTAACAGAGTTTTTCAATGTCTTACCACCACACCCGGAGAATTAATTATTGCTGGTGACTTCAACTTCCACGTTGACGACACCACAAATACCACTGCCATGAAGTTCGTCGATGTTTTGAATTCCATGAATCTGACCCAACACGTCTGTAATGCTACTCACAAAGGCGGGCATACGCTCGATTTAGTAATTACTAGGTGTGGCGACTCGGGTCTTATCCGTGGTACAGAGATCACTGACTTCGCAATTTCGGATTATTTCCCTGTCATTTGTGATCTCAATCTGTCGACTCAATTACCAGTGAGACGGAAAATCTCTTACCGCAAATTTCGTGGTATCGACGTCCCCAGATTCGCGACTTCGATTAATTTTCAATCAGCGACGATGTCGCGAGATTGCGAGTCCGTCGATGAGCTTCTGGATGACTTTAAAAAGGTCATCCTGGAGCTGCTTGACAGACACGCGCCATTACGTTCCAAGTCTATTGTCATGCGACCCAATACTCAATGGTTCACGGACGAAATACGCGCAGCTAAAACTTTGCGGCGGAAACTGGAGAAACAATGGCGACAGACGAGATTGTGCATACACAGGGAAATGTTTCTTAATCAACGCAATCTTGTCAATAATCTTGTACTATTGGCAAAACGAAACTTTATTAGGGGCCTCATTGCTGATAATCGGCAACGGCCACGGGCACTATCCACAGTTTTAGATATGTTCTTGCATCGCAAAAAGCAGTCTGTTCTCCCAGATCATTCCTCGGATGCAACCCTCTCCAATACCTTTTTAGTTTATTTTGCCGATAAGATCGAGACTATAAGAAAATCATTCAGTATCAAAGACAACCTGAATAGGCTCAATTCAAATGTGTGTAATCGCGGTCAGTCTGCCATTTTGGAGATGTTTGATGTTGTAGATGCCTTAGGGGTAATACGTATTATAAAGCAGGCGCCATCCAAACAGTGATGTCTTGACCTCATACCAACCTGGTTGTTAAAGTCCTGTCTTCCTGACCTTATATCACCCATAGTTAATATTGTTAATGCATCACTTCAGTCTGGTGTTTTTTCAGATAACATGAAACATGCTGTAGTCACTCCTCTACTTAAGAAAGCATCACTCGATCCTGAAATTCTGAAAAACTACCGCCCCGTCTCTAACCTGTCATTTTTATCAAAGGTTGCGGAGAGAGAGGTGGCTTCTCAGTTGAACTCACATTTATCCAAACATGGCCTCGCGGAAGTATATCAGTCTGCCTACAAACCGAACCATAGCACCGAAACTGCATTGCTTCGTGTTCAAAATGACTTACTGTTATCCATGGACGAGGGTAATGTTTCTTGCCTAGTTTTACTGGACCTCAGTGCAGCATTCGATACTATTGACCACTCGGTCCTAATACACAGACTGGAACATAGGATAGGAATTACCGGAAAAGCTCTTGATTGGTTTAAATCCTACTTAACGAACAGAACGCAGAGTGTTTGTATCAATGGCCAAATGTCTGGAAAATTTGTCATTCCGTACGGTGTACCCCAGGGTTCGGTATTGGGGCCGATCTTGTATCTGATTTATGTTCTTCCTTTGGGGGATATCGTTCGCCGCCATAATCTTAAGTGCCATTTCTATGCTGATGATACGCAGTTATATATTCGTTTCACACACGACACTGACAAACTTGCCCGTGGGGTTATTGAAGCATGTATTACGGAGATAAGACTTTGGATGTCAGGTAATTTTCTCAAGCTCAACGACGAGAAGACTGAGGTTATCTACGTCGGAACGCCTAAACAGCTGTATAAGTCCCCGTGTTGCAGCATCCGTATTGGCGAAGCGGAGGTGTCTCCTGCATCCGAAGTCCGAAACCTGGGCTGTCTCTTTGATAATAGCCTCACTTTTGACACACACGTTACCCAGATATGTCGTTCAGCTTTCTTTCACCTTCGAAATATTGGTAAAATACGATGTCTTATTGATCAGCAGATGTCGGAACAACTTGTTCATGCATTTGTTACCACTCGACTGGATTATTGCAACTCTTTGCTCTGTGGGCCAAGCAATATAACATTGACAAGCTCCAGCGGGTACAGAATTGCACGGCTCGTCTCATTACGAAAACAGCAAAGTCATCGCATATCACACCTATTCTCATTGGTTTGCACTGGCTTCCAGTCCAACAAAGAATTGAATTTAAAGTACTGTTGCTGGTCTACAAGTGCCTGAATGGATTGGCCCCGACATACCTAGCTGATTTAGTCGAATACTACCTACCACCCAGAACAGTTAGATCCTCAAGCATGTTGAATCTCAAACAACCCAGTAGTAAGTTGCGTACAGCGGGTGACAGAGCATTTTCAGTCTGTGGGCCTAAACTCTGGAATAGACTTTCGCATGATATCAGACAGGCCAGTTCCGTGCCCGTTTTTAAATCAAAACTAAAGACATTTTTATTCAGACAGGCTTTTACTAACATGTTTTAACCTTTTTCATATGATTTTACCATTTGTGTGATGTACAGCCAAATAACATTTTTTTAAATGGAATTTTAGGCTTAATAAATTATTATTAAATTATTATTATTATTACCTTGACCTCTGGAAGACAGCTTCCGAGCACAACAATGCGCACTACCAGGGTATTGATACATCCGCGAAAAGAAATGCTACCAAGTTGCGGGTCGGTACAGGAGACAAGGATGACTCTGTTGTTGCTGACAAAGCTATCGCTGATGCCTATGTCTACCGCTTCTGTATCCCGCTGGATTTTGAACTCCTTGGGGCTCATATGCCTTTCTACCAGGATGTGCTTGGGGGTCGGCTCGAGTACGAGCTTGCGTTCAATGATTACAGCCGGATGGTCCAGGCTTCAGGCGATGTCGATGTCAGTTACACCATTGATAATATCAGCCTGGAATACGAGATGGTCACCCAACATGGACGTGGTCGCATGGTCCACAACCAGTATTCTGGTCGTCTCGCCATCCTCTACCACCGCGTCCTTCGCCACCGCAAAACGACTAAAGATAAAAGCGATTCTCTGTGGAATATCAACCTCAATGTGGCGGTGCGGAGCATGGAAGGGATTCTGATGCTGTTCGAGGACCCTGCTACAGCTGGTGCTGCTTTCGCTAGGAAACCTGAGGTCTTCTATAATCCAAAGATCACCAAAGTTGAGGTTATCATCGAGGGAGTGCGCAACCAGCTGTACTCTCAGGGATTGCGTGCCTACCAGCAATGGGATGAGGCCACTCGGCACTTTGGAGCTTGTCCGAGCACCAAAAGAGATATTGGGGTTGCCCTGGTTGCAAAGGAACTATCTCTGGGTGATGTCACACTGGGCGAGTTCTTGACCCGCTAGTGTGCTCTATGGCTTGACCTGCCGACCACCGATCATGGTGAGCTACACGGCAGTGGCAGGCGGATAGAAAACGCTAGTGAAGGTATCACTATCCAGATCACAAAGACAGCAGAGACAAGTGGCACATTGAACATATACCTGTACGTTCTCATGGATGCGCAGCTTAACATTGAACATGGTCAGTTTACCAACGCACTTTATTAATAACCTTTTCTTTATGGAGCCACACGCAGCCATTATTTGCTGTCAAACAGGCTGTGGCAAGACAGTTTTCGCTCTGAACCTGCTGGGTGGTCCTTATCGGGGCGTATTTCAGCACATTGTGGTCCTCTGTCCAACAATCAAATATAAGACATACCACGGCCGTCCATGGATTTGGAAAAACCCGGATGTATACAATGCAAATCCCGGTGAGCGCCTCCATTCATATCTTTGGGCCTTCTGTCAGCTGACCCAGGGGGAGCCAACGTTGTACATCATCGACGATTGCACGGCTACAAAAGCTTTGACGCAAAAGAAAGACATGCTGTCTGAGCTAACCTTCTCGGGTCGTCATGAGTGTTTGGGTGTTGACTTAGAAATATAACTCTGTCTTAAAAGATCTCCGCGAGCAGACCCGCTGGGCCTGTCTGTACCACTGCAAGGACAGAGATAGCTTCGAGGACTGTTTACGAGAGAATGGTGTGATTGGAAGCCGCGAGAAACGTGCAGCGGTTCGCCAGGCATTGGCGGATAGTAAGCATGCCCGGCTAGCGTTAAAACAGACCAACCTACCACTTATAAAGTTTTATATTAAACCCAGGCGGAGTGCATGTACATGCCCTCACCATCATGGATTGCGACGAAATCATTAACCAACTGCTGGAAGAGCAAGATACTGCGCCGCAGGCAGTCAATACAGAAGACAAGATGCCAGTGGATCCTGCTTCAGTTGCACACCCGAAGGAACAACAGGCCGATGGGGCCAAACGCTATAGCTTCCGGTGGGCAGGCTAAGCAATATATGGGGAAAAACCTCACGGTTGACCAGGTCGACGACATGGCCGATCAGGAAGTCTATAAACTCTATGCTCGATATGAGGTACGGCTCGGCGCAGCAATGACAAAAACTCTGGGGACGGCCGCACTACAACTCTATGCAAGGGTGGTCAGCATGTTACTTCCCATACCCCCGGATAACCAACCAGAGCAGGTTGCTGACCTTGAGGCAGATCCATTTGTTGGGCACGCGCTAAGCAGTGCCACGTGTTTGTTATACCATCGGTATAGCATGTACTAAGCACCGCTAACCGCGGCGTTAACCACCCCCAAACAATGTCGATTTGGACATACCTGCCCACTTTCAATTCAAGACGATGTCATCGACGACAGAGCCAAACATATCGACGGAGGCAGACCTGCCGACAGTTGCTGCGCAACAGGTGGAGAAAGTCACAGCTGTTCCAACCACTGAGTCGTCTGTTGTTCCCATACAGAAGCGACAGAAAGGCCCTAAAAAGGGGCCGCTGGGAGGGCAGAAGCTGCCGCCCGGAATGCAAAACAGCAAAAAGCCTTGGTCGAATTGCGAGAAGAGAAGGTCAATCTCCAGAGAATGGCAATAAACAACGCAACCAAGAGGTTGGTGTTCCTTCCGAACGGGAACAACACCAGTAAGGGATCTCGATGCAGCACGAATGCAGTTCATTGGACAAATGGTTCCCATCGATTGCTGGGGCTGTTGGGTTGGCTAGCTTGGCATTATGTTTTTTGCAGAGCAAACGGAAGAGGACCAGTCCAATGGGACAGCCCAATGCTGAACCGGTCAACCAAGTCGCACCTCCGAACAAGCAGTTAGAGGTATTTGATGACCCATTACATATCGAGTAAACATGTCTTCAGCCGATGGAAAGATGCTAGTCAATGATGCCTATCACAGCGCCGTAGTCTCTGTCCTAGCAATAGGGTACGCCCGCTTAGGTAAGATGGCAATGAAGGATGCTACCCCTAAACTTGACTTCACCGGCTATGACGTCCGGATGGTAGTCCTTGACGTGGGGCTGGCGATGCTAATTAAACAAGGAATCCTTCCCTCAAATATTGTGAAATAACAAGATGGCCTAGATCGCAATCCTGGTTGGGGGCGCCCTTGTTAACGCATCGCAATCCTAGTTGGGGGCGCCCTTGTTAACGCATTTGGCCTTCTCTGACAGTAACTACCTCTTCTCCATGTTTCGGGATAATGAGGCTGGTGAGGAACGTGCACGACATGACAAGGCCATAGAAAAGCTCCAGACAGCTCAGGCAGCATGGACCCATAAGAGAACAGAACGCCTCGATTGGATTAACGAAGAACTAAATCGCCAAGGTCACGCATTACGCACATTCCGGGATGTCGATGCTGCAATTCGCGAATATGCACGGGCAACTTGGAACAATTTAAACATTCTTGGCCCAGAGCCGCAACTAGAAGACTTACACACCATCAGCCGACCAAAAGGACCGTGAGCTCGCCTTTGTTATCTTGGGGTGGCTGCGACGGGCCGCCTGGTGGCCTACAAACTCGCCAAGTGAATGTGTTCGTTCGGAACTGCATCTGTACTGCCCGCCGTAGTAACGGAGAAAAAAAAAACAGTAATGGTGTCTAAAAAAACTGTTTTTTTGTTGCTGCGCTGCGCCTAGCTACTAATCAATCCTTATTCGCACAGCAAATGCCCATGAGAAGCTTCGTAAGCATCTGCGGAGGGCGCGGTGGGCTCTGGTTTCAGTTGGCCAGTGGGTATCATGGGCTTGCTCTGTCGGGTGAGTTCTTGGCGTATCAGCAATAACATCTCGTTCTTTGTGCCCTGCGTGTTCTCTCGGCGAGACGTCTTACGGATATCAAGCCGGAGTTGGTTGAATTTCTCTTCCTCTGCAAGTATATGATTGAATTCCTCGTCTGATATCTGGTCATCACCAACAGCCTTCGAGTACAGATCTGCAATGCTCGAAAGTTTTGCCGACGCTAATGTGGCAATGGTGTTGTGCTTTTTAGCCTTCTTTGTGAGTCTTCGGCTTACAGACTTCCCGAAGACACCTGCCAATTCACAGACACTTGCCGCGGCCTCTAGCGCTATAACCACGGGAACCGCTGCTACGTCGGCCAACAGTCCAATACCACTAACGCCGATTCCTACACCCGCCGCGGACATAACTGTTTCAATACCATCTGCGATATTAACCCATCGCTGGTATTTCTTACCGAGGGAATACCTGCTGTCTCGTTCGGCCTATCTTTACAATATGTATTATATCCTCGATCATCTACTTGTTTTACTCACGTTTGTAATGGATTGCGCTTAAAGTCAGCTCTTCGGATGACAGTATCAACTCCATGATTCATTCCATTCAGATGTCCAATTCAAATCAACTTTTGTATTTTTTGTTTTGTTACCAAGAAGACGAAGAATGTTCTTTAAAGACGATGGATGTCACTCGATATGTCTGGGTTTTTCTCTATATATGATTGGTCTGGAATTTCACGACTAACACGAATCGGCGCTGAAGGAACGCTGGTGTATCGTATGGTATTATGCAAGTTTTGACATTTCAACTGGTATCTTCCCCGTGAATACCGACAAATGAGGGAAACGGGTCAATTAACTGGAACTGCGAAGAGCTATAGAATAGTTTGCATGATGACCGCATGGTGACCGGTCAAGCACTGACTTGGAAATACAGGAGAGAAATAGAGAGAAACTGGGGAAACAGAATTTTCTGCACCCAGTAAATTCAAGTTTTTGTGAAAAGGTTAAAGCATCAGGAATAAACTATACAGAAAGAGAATTTATGGATGCTTATTTTCTGGAGTAAAATATTTTTTAAACAAATCAGAAATAGGTTTTCGTTAACAGCATTTACAGATATTAATACAGGAATCAGAACAATGTTTTTATAAGAAACCAGAAAAGGCATATATGTGACAGCATTCAAAGGGTTCGATACACGAATCAGAAATGGACATTTTTGTCTCTGCCCACTAATTTGAGTGATGAAATACATTCATAAACTTCAGAAATGCATTAAGGTGTAATAAAATGCATTTCCCAGTCCTTCTGAATAATATGCCCTTGATGACCTTGGTGACCTCTTTCAGGTGGACCATATATTGAACCTCAAGCAACGTTTAGCTCAGTCGGTATAGGCCAATGTATACATTCATTTTAAAGTAATGGCTCCACCAACTACAGATCTGTCATTTTTGGGTGATGATAGCAAATATTTATTATGATTTAGAATTATTTATTTATTTACTTATTGGTGCTTAAGGTCACATATTTCTGCACATTTACGGGTGGAGGAAGCCGAAGTACCCGGAGAGAATCACCGAGCAACGACGAGCAACTGTCAGCTCCCCAACATACCAACTCCACACAAGCAGGGTTAGCATTGGTTGAAGACATGTGCACCAACTACGTGCAGTACGCCTTAGTACACAGCGTCACCGTGCCCCCACGTGGACAATGGGGGTGAAGTGTCTTGTCCAAGGACATAACGCGGTTGCCGCAGGTGGGATTCGAACCGAGGATCTCTCGGCTTGCAGCCTGCACCTCTACCAACTGAGCCACCACGCCCCCTATTATGATTTAGAAGCCTCAAAGGCAATCAGCCTACTGTATCACACACAAGGCCTCAAACGAGCTGCTGAAAAAACATAGATGAGTGCAAACTGGTTGTTGGTAACGATCATGCCAAAACGAATAGAGATAGGACGATTTGTATTTGAGTTATCGAGCCGATAAAGGGTGTATAGACTCTATATTAGGGATAGTGCCATAAAAACCTTAAAAGCCTCAAAAGCTCGTTTAAAGGCCTATTCTTAGACAATCTAGTGCCAGAACAAGGCATACATAAAATAAGATTATGGAATCTAGAAGCATGGCATTTGGGTAAAGCCCGGCAATATGGCAGGAAGCGTGCAAAAGGTCTTACAGTCATAAGTTAAATGATATTGTTTGTTGTTTGGAGTGAAGTATGAAGAGGGCGATGAAGTATGAAGAGGGTTAAAGACATACCTTTTAAATATTCCGTTTCATTAATTCATAATTGTGATAAGTGTTTCGAGAAAGCCACTTACCACTCGGTCGAGCCCTGTGGATCTTGAGTTATGATTGTGAATGGGAAAAAAAAATTAAAAAATGCAATGAAAGGTGAAGGGTTATTTTTTCAACTACGATTAAGTGTCGTAAGATAGAGCTGTTTTATAAACAAATTTTCTTGCCACTTAAAGGGTTTCTTTCAACTTGGTTTGGGGATGGAATTTAATTCTGATCGCAACAGCTGATAACAGTAGATGTGTGTCAGCTATAGCAACTTCTCTCTAATTTGATTGTTTACATTATTCTGTTGTGTATATAAATATAAAACAGCTATTTCTTTTCTATGCTTTTCTGTTACAAAGAAATTAGAGGTGTAAAAAACTCTGTGACCCAACGGGACACACCCAAAGGTTCCCTAAACACATAGCTGGGCCAGCACTAGTGACAGGCTACCAGTATGCCAAACAGCACCGGACAGATTTGTTTTTGAGTTATCGTCAATACAAAAGGAAGGAGATAGAAAGTATGTATATGTGACATTATCACATACTGTGCTTGAGATATTTGCTTGACCATTTTTATTGGAGTTTAACAGCACTTTCAACAGAGAAGTTGAAGTTCATCTCATATTGGACAGTTTTACGGGCGATGTAAGACAGAGTACCTGAATAGATATGCCAAGCGCCGATCAGCAACTATCAAAATTCACAACATACTAACTACACACAAGCAGGGTGAGCATTTCTCGATCTAAGTGCAGTACGCCTTAGTACACAATATTGCTGAGCCCCAATGGGAGTAATCAGGACTGAGTGCCTTACCTAAGACAAATCGCAGTTGCATTTGGTGGGGCACGTACCCTGGACCTTTTGATTTTAAAGTCCAATGCCGTAACCAGTGAGTCACTACTCTCCTGACTGAGCCATTGAACGGCATCTAGAGTCTTAAACGAAGCATACTGGAAATAAGAAGTTGATTGGATCTCAAGACTGGCTTTTGTGTACAGTGTGGCATTGTGACAGAAGCGCACAGTACGTTTTACAGCTATGAGTTATTATTTATTTATTTATTGATGTTTAAGGTCACATATTTATGCACAATGGCTAATCATGACCGTGACAGTTTTACGGGTGGAGGAAGCCGGAGTACCCGGAGAGAACCACCGAGCAACGACGAGCAGCTGCCAGCTCCCCAACATCGTAACTCCGCACTGCAGCACAGGCAGGGTTAGATTGGTTGAAGACATGCGTACCATCGACGTGCAGTACGCCTTAGTACACGGCGTCATCGTGTCTCCACATGGGCAATGGGGGGTGAAGTGTCTTGCCTAAGGACACAACGCGGTTGCCGCAGGTGGGATTCGAACCTAGGACCTCTCGGCTTGCAGCCTGCACCTCTACCTACTGAGCCACCGCGCCCCCAGCTATGAGTTACATTAATGAAAGCTTTCGGGCATACATTGAAGTATTAAAGGAGTTGAAATCACACCACTCGAATATTCCATTTCCTTCATTCATAATTGTGATAGGTACTTCAAGGAAGACACTCGCCATTCCACACATGCACGTATCTACAGGGGTGGGGATGGGGCGGGGGTGTAGATGCGTTGTCTCACCTCCCCAATATTTGACCAAAAATCAAGATAATTGGAAATTTTTCAGGCAAAAATTCCAACAGTTGTAAATTCGAAGCATTGTTGTAACGGATTTTTTTTTTACTGTGGTTTTGCATTTCCGTTAAAATTCCAACCGACAACTCACACAGACAGAATTCTGACTGAACAACGCAAAATTTCTTCACTGCCCGATTGATTCTAGGTTAATTCCACAACCGTGGTCATGCTACTCATTCTGTTCTCTGCTATGTCTAACCTTACTCATATTGGTGAACGCAGTTAAAATGTTGTAATAATAAAAAAAGGTCCTAGCTTCAAAACTGGAGGAGAAATTAGCCGAAGAAATCACGTATCAAATAGGTGAAATTCTACAAAATGGACTAAGTTTAACAACCAGTAGTTTTGTGAAATATTGAGGCAAGTCAAAATCCTGACAATATGCACACATCTGGAAAAATGTAGAAACATCCTGTGAAATAAAAAAAAAAGTTTTAGCTTGAAAATTATAAGAGGGGTTAGACGGACAAACATTGTACCCTATATGCAGGCAGATAGAGGGACAGACAGGGGTAAAACAGTATGCCCCTGACTATTCGTTGTGGGCATAACAAGGACATACGTCAATTGTAACCAGACCGTCCAAGGCAGCCACTTCAAATTTTCAGAATGTGTTCTACTATCCCCGCTCGAGAGTTTAGTATCTTTCTTGAGTCCTGCGACCGGTGAAAATACCGTGGTTGTACCCATAAGGGAAGTCTCAAATCTGCCAAGGGTAAACATTTATTAATGACATATAAAACTAGAAGGGTGGTTATGACTGCCGGCAGGTCATAAAAAGTGTACACTCCGTTCCAGTTTTTTGGAGTAGCGACTCGAAATTTTCAACGTTTGTTCTAGAATCTCTGCCAAACTCGACCTGTCCCTGAAAAATCCAAACAAAAACGAGCGCGTAGCCCGTGGGAGCCTCACGCGCATGTGCATACGCTCTTTTTGAATTGGACAAGACGAAATGCGCAATTCGTGTCGCTTTTCCAGGCCTCCGATGCAGCAACTATTCGTGAATGCTGAGTGAAAATTTCATGGAAATCCGCAGGGAATTCGCTGACATATAGCGTTTTTGAAGAGTGGAGGTAATTTTCTGAATTTGGTCTCTTTCAAGTCGGAACGAAAGAAGAGGGCGGGAATGGGCGCAGTCTCTCGTAGGGCCCTCTCCGGGTAGGTCCACTTAAAAGTTTCAATAGCATGTGACTGAAGGAGAGATGGCTGAAACTCGAAGTAGCTTCTTTAAGAACAGCACCCAGTGATCCCATCGCAACCCTGAACCCTTTGAGAATCGTCGGGAGTTAAAAGTGAAAAGAAAACGGCGGTGAGTTGTTTTTTTAGCGGGAAAAGATCAATGAAAATTAGCATATTAGACATTAAAATAGCACTTCAGACATACACGAACTGTGTCCAGACCGCTGAAGGCAGCGACTTGCAATTTTCAGAACTTGTAAACAGTATTTATAGATATTCATAAAGGAATCAGAACAATTTTTCTAAGAAACCAGAAAAGGCGTACCTGTACACAGCATTCAAAAGGTTTGGCCAGGAGAATGCAATAGGGGTCCAAAAAATAATGTGATTTCTGGCAATACTAAAAAATGCACTCAGTTATCCCTGGGTGACCTCAGAGACCTTGTCCATATTGTGAACCTCTATGGAGTGTTGACTCATTTGGTGCTGGTCCCATGTCTATATGTCATACCATGCTTGAGATATGAGTGTGACCCACTCTCAACAATTTTGCCCACACCAACATGTGAAAATGCATGTATGAACTTCGGGAATGCATTAGAAGGGTCATAAAATGTCATTTCCATTAATTCTGAAAAATGCCCTCAATGACCGCCAGGTGACCTCGGCCCATATTTTGAACCTCTATCGAGTGTTGACTCATTTGGTGTTAGTTTCAGGTCCATTCATCACACCATGCTTGAGATATGACCGTGACACACTTTTAAAAATTTTGGCCATGCTCACTTTTTTGCATAAAAAAATTCAAATAAAATTCAAAAAATGTGATTTCCAGCGATTCAGAAAAATGCACTCAATGACCCGTAGGTTACATTCGTGACCTTGACCCCTATTCTGAATCTCCATCAAGTGTCGACTCATTTGGTGTTAGTCCCAGGTCCATTCATCATACCATGCTTGAGATATTTCAAAACTTTTGGCCACGCCTACTTTTTTACGTCAAAATGCATGTGTGTACATCAGGAATGCTTTGGGGGAGGGGGGTCACAAAATGTAATTTCCAGCGATTATGAAAAATGCACTCAATGACCCCTGGGTGACCTCCGTGACCTTGACCCGTGTTTTGAATCTCCATCGAGTGTCGACTCATTTGATGTTGGTCCCAGGTCCATACGTCATAACGCGCCTGAGATATGGGCGTGACCCACTTTCAAAACATCCCCACAGACACCACTAACACCTCAGGAATCTGAAAAACATAGGTGGCCGAGAACTTGTGACTGTCTATCAGCATGGCAAAAATTAACGAGTTATCTTGCGGACAAAAAAGTGATGAGAAGACAGAAGACAGGAGAAGAAGAAGAAAAAATAGAAGAAAATAAAGAGAAATAATCGTACAAAAACAAAAGTCTGTGTGTTTCACACAGACTAATTAGTGAACGGCACGAAAAAGAAACCTTGAGACGATTTACATTATATATACTGATTAAAGAGTGAGATTGGGTTGAAGTGAGACGGTACTTGAGAACCCGGCCCACTTGAGTAGAAGGATCCTGTCAGAATGATGACAGATCCCTCAATATTATCTATACCAATCGATCAGACTTGAATCAGTGGATTTGCTTATTGTGGAAATTCTGTCTAACAACATGTTTCCTTGGACATCTATTTGGGGATCTTGCAGACTGCAGTTTAAACAAGAAAATACAGCAGTGCTGTGCAAAAAAAGGAGAACGATAATATGCCAATGCAGTTTCCTGAAATGGCCATCTTTAAAATAATAAGACTGAGTATCACAAATGTAGTTTCATGATTCGGACCAGATTTTTATATAGGACGTTTCGGCCCCAGATCTATGGACGATTCTGACCATATTTCTGGCCGATTCGGACCAGACTATTGAACGATTCGGTCCATGTTTGTGGACGATTTGGACCAGGCTTGTGGGCGATTTGCCCAACAGACACACAAACTACACAAGCCAGCACAGACATACACTCTTCACAAGACAGCACAGACTTGTCATTTGAAGTAAATAGGCCTAGAGCTTTGTGTGTCAGTTTCAATAAGCCATTTTCAATAATTTCACTGAAAAAAATACCGACGTACCGGTATTGTTTGTAGTTATCGCAACAGATAATTATGAGAGTAATTATGAAACAGCTAATCCTGTGCTTCTGGGTTTTTGCAATGCATTTTGGGACCGCATACCGAATTTGATCAAAATCGGCCCAGTAGTTATCCCGTTGCTGAGGGTGAGCTCCGGTTGCTAATGACGTCCCGTGGCGTCAACATTGATCTATCCGTTTTCATTTGCAATGCATTTTGGGTCCGTATACCGAATTTGGTCAAAATAGGCCCATTAGTTAGCCCGTTGCTAAGGGGGGGGGCACTCTGGTTGCCAGGGAAGTCACGAGACATAAACTTTGATCTGCCTGTTTTCATTTGCAATGCATTTTTGGTCCGTATACCGAATTTGGTCAAAATCGGCCCAGTAGTTAGCACGTTGCTAAGGGGGCACTCTGGTTGCTAGGGACGTCACGTGACGCCATCATTGATCAATCTGTCTTCATTTTCAATGCATTCTGGGTCCGTATACCGAATTTGGTCCAAATCGGCCCAGTAGTTAGCCCGTTGCTAAGGGCGCGCTCTGGTTGCTAGGGAAGACAGGAGACGTCAACATTGATATGTCTGTTTTATTTGCAATGCATTTTGGGTGCGTATACCGAATTTGGTCAAAATCGGACCAGTAGTTAGCCCGTTGCTAAGGGGGCGCTCTGGTTGCTAGGGAAGTCACGCGACGACACCATTGACCTGTCTGTTTCGTTTGCAATGCATTTTGGGTCCGATTACCGAATTTGGTGAAAATCGGCCCAGTAGTTAGCCCACTGCTAATGGGGGCGCTCTGGTTGCTAGGGAAGTCACGTGATGTCATCATTGATCTATCTGTTTTCATTTGCCATGCATTCTGGATCGGTATACCGAATTTGGTCCAAATCGGCCCAGTAGTTAGCCTGTTGCTAAGTGCGCGCTCTGGTTGCTAGGGAAATCACGAGATGTCATCATTGATCTATCTGTTTTCATTTGCCATGCATTCTGGATCCGTATACCGAATTTGGTCCAAATCGGCCCAGTAGTTAGCCCGTTGCTAAGGGCGCGCTCTGGTTGCTAGGGAAGTCACGAGACGTCAACATTGATCTGTCTATTTTTATTTGCAATGCATTTTGGGTCCGTATAACGAATTTGGTCAAAATCGGCACCGTAGTTAGCCCGTTGCTAAGGGGACGCTCTGGTTGCTAAGGAGGTCATGTGGCGACACCATTGACCTGTCTGTTTTCGTTTGCAATGCATGTTGGGTCCATGTATGAAAATTGGTCAAAATTGGCCCAGTAGTTTGCCCGTTGCTAGGGGCGTGCTTTACTTGCTATGGACGTCACGTGACATAATCAGTGACCCATTACCCCCCCCCCCCCCTCCCGTCCCCCACACCCAATATATTAAGGGTCCCTTGACGCAATGGGGGTGAAAGCAGTGGTGGAGAGCCATCACTTGTTTAGCGTCCGAG
Organism: Pictodentalium vernedei; assembly: GCA_031216915.1. Lineage (NCBI taxonomy): Eukaryota > Metazoa > Mollusca > Scaphopoda > Dentaliida > Dentaliidae > Pictodentalium > Pictodentalium vernedei. Next base: position 776,240,845 of record CM062295.1, read on the forward strand.
TATCCTTGAAAAAATGTAACCTCATTTGTCTCCGGTTCCTTTGGGAAAAATCCCTGAAAGTTCAATCAGCCAGAGTCATTCTCGTGAAGTCTCATCTCGTTAACTACTTCCTACGTTAAAAAAAGTGTGAAATTAGTATAAAGGAATCACGAGTTTCGACGTCGGCTCCGCCTCCGTCTCAACTCGGGCGCCTCCGGTGCCTTCGTCCTTTATAAAAAAAAAAAACACAGAAGCGCGACTTCCTAAAATATGGTGTCCCTCTGTAACTCAGCAGTAGTTACACTTTAAATGAAAATCTTGTACCGTATTCCTTTACTTTTGAGAGATGTTAAGCCCTAGGGAACAATATCCCACTTTAACACATTTCAAGATATCAGAAGAGGTGCTTTAGTATAAATGCAACAAACAGGTCTAGTAGCCAGCTATCATTATAGCTCAATAGTTGCTGCTATCCATGTCTCGGCTGCAAGGCACAAAGGACATGGCTAGAGACACAGTTAAGTCACTAAACTGAGATGATGCGACTTTTATAGGGAGGACTAGGAAACTATTAGTGTTTGTCGAAGGCGTTTTTAGTCTGTTTGTATGTCAAATATTCTTTAGGGAGTTATTGGCCACTCATCATTTCAAGTTATGAGAGATGTAGAGGAGGAGAGAGACCACACGCTAGATAATTCGTCTCCTGAGTTCCGGTGTGTTCTATATGCTTACTGGCACATGGAACACATTGGAACTCAGAGAACAAAATAAATATTTTCACCATTACGTTTGTGAACAAAATATTCTTTCAGAGCCAAGCTCTTCTTTGAAAGCCATACCTCAACAATTCCAGTTGTCCATCTAAAGGCGTTCATGAAATCAGTAAGCAGTAAGGAATTTTTAGTGGTCTTCAACGACACATTCGACAGTCAGGGCCACCTTGGGTCGAACAATAATACAGGTCGAGGAAGTCGGAGTACTCGGAGAAAACCACAGAGACGCGTCGAGTAACTCTCAGTCTCAGATTCTACATTTACCAACTCCGAATAAATAGTGTTAGCATTGTTTCAAGGCACGTGCACCGTCTACGCGCTGTGCGCCTTAGTGCACAGTACCATCGTGTCGTCGCGTGGGCATTCGGATTTGCGGGCCTTGCCCAAGAACACAACACATTTACCACTTGTTGGGATATAAGTTTGTGCCCTTTGGTTTGGAGACAATGTTAACACTGAGCCACATAGCTCCCAGTAGGGGTGTAGTAAATTCAGTGTTTTGAACAATGTTTCATTCTTGACAATGCGTACGCCGAGGTGGAGGATGGGGAGGGAGGGGCGAAGTGTGCTCGGCTAAATAGTGTTTTTTTTTTACTTGTCGTCGCCAGAGCAGAGGATCAGTCACTTTCAACACGGAATCAAAGGCAGAGTTTTATGCAGGCACTTCTAGAATTTGACTCAGAGGAGTGATCGACGAACTCATTAACGGTATTAATAAGGGATGCCTTTCCGCAGCAATAAACCCGATGACCTAATTGCTCCATTAATCAGAAAAACCCGTTTTAAACGTTTTCTTTTTTTGAGATGTGTACCTGTTTTCAGCCATAGCTCTTATAGCATCGTTTCAGAAATTTGGACGGGAGAAACTTGGAAAATAGTGATGGATGTATTTAAACTGATTTTCTTATTTTATTACCAAAATAGTGATGTTTTTTTTCCTCCGTAACTGTACATGGAAATGATCTTACATACCACTTCCGTGTAACTTTACTGACGTAAATGTCTGCCGACGAAAGAAAACGTGTCCATTTTCTTTATTTTCAGAAACAAACGCGTCCTTTTAACCCTTTACCCAAGAATCGGCCGCATCTGCCCGCGTAATATGCAAATTCAGTAGTAGAAAAAATATTATTTTTCAAAAACATTCAACAAAACCATATCATGTGACCCCTCGTTGGAACGAGCTCGTCGAGCTCGTTCCAACGAGGGGTCACATGATATGGTTTTGTTGATTTTTTTTTAAATTTGAAAAAATGATAATTAAAATAATAAATTTTGATATCGTCTGCGTTGGGTAAAGGGTTAAAATTTTGTTCGCACTGAATATCAAACTTGTATTTATGTATACCTATAAAAATAATCACAAGACACACAAAACTGATCCATTTTTGTTTGCACTTCTTCCTGTTCTCCAAGGACTGGTCTCAAACGAAAGATTTGTTTCAGGTATGAAAAAATGGACGGTACAGAAATCAGGAAGAAATTTCCACAGTTTACCACAGACGAAAACGTTATTGGTTATTATGAGAAGACTGCTGGTTTTGTAGATGCAGCCCTCGCAAACGCTGTGCATACACAGCTAGCAAGATCGCACGGCGCAACCATCATAGAGAATTGCACTGTCACAAGTATATGTCGAGATCCATCAGGAAGAATAAATGTAAGTATTCGTGTTGATGAAACATTTTCACTGTTGCGCACGTGATCAGGAATGGTCATTTCAATATGGCGGCGGAAAATCAGGGTGGATGGTGAGTGTTGTAATAAACGTAAAATCCGTTCATTTTTATGTCGATCATACCCTTAACCCTTTACCTAACATGAAAAGCAAGCGATACTTTCAAAAATTCTTGAATAACTTTTTCATTTTTTTGTCTCAAAAACATAGGTTATGATCCCTCATTGGAATGAGCTCGGACGCCTGTGGTAGTGGATGCCTGTGTAATATCGTGGATAATACCGTATTCCGTGCACACAAATAGAAATCGTGTGTGTTGCCAAAGTCGTATGAGCCGTTATAGCCCCACCTCCACGTCAATGTTTAATCCGTAACCATGCATTCAAAATTTCCTTATGGAATTACAAGCGATCGGATTCTCCACGTTTGAAGTTCAGAACAGATAAGTTCCAACTACATATCGGGTTTGTAAAACAAGTACTGTCGTCTCCAGTCCTAGACCGTTCTATCTGCAGAACATAGCACACGGGTGGATGGCAGTTCGTGATTTTGTTCATGCTAAAATGTTCCATCTCCATGCTGCCTCTAAAATAAATGTTTTACAGAAACTATAACATTTATATACATCTAAATTACAAGAAAACGATAAACTACACACTTGTGGAGCAACTTGATTAAATTGTGTGACTACTAGGCGCAAAAATTACCGATTTGAGACCATAATAACATTTATCTTTCGTTCCGTAAATTCGCATACGCCATTGGTTAGCATGTTCACGTTTAGGTGTAATTGACACGCTGATCTTTTTACCGTCGAAGCATATTTTCTAAGTTTTCTGTGGTTCGGCTTTGTCGGCAAACTTTGACAGTAGTTTAGTCAATATACCAATTGTTACGTTATTGGGGTACCATGGACATAGATCTGAAGAGACAACCTCATGGCGGGGAATGACGCAGTTGTTGTCACTTTCAGATGGTTTATATTTTGACTCATTTCACATAGGCGGATAATTAGTTGCCCACGATACCTAAGTCCATCCATTGTCCATCGAACAGTTTAAAAGCTTTTAAAAAAGGATTAGCTTTGAATACCTCATTACAGAAGGATTTCCCGAAGAAACGAACTTACAGACGTTCATAAATAGGGGAAAAGCAATGCTTGGCGGCAGGGAATTGTTTATTCGTCAATATTTTGAATCTAGATATCCTATTTTCTTCATCTCTTGCAAAACAGACGGAATGTAACCTTTCTAAATTTTATCATAGCAGCTGATGTCAATATTCATTTAAGAATTGAGTGCATTTTTTATAATCTTTATTGGAGTATGAACGTGTGGGAAGGGGTAGAAATTGTGTATGAATCCTTTCGGGATTCATACAATTTGTACCCATTCCCACACGTTCCATAAAGATTATAAAGATTGAATTCAATTCTTATAATTACATTCCATAACTGATTAAACTACTTTTTACCAAACAACAAAGCAGAAAGACGAAATAAAACATGTACGAACGAACGAGGCGAAAAACCACCCTCACACAAAAGTCAAAGCGCACAACTCTGATTTTTAATTTTCACAACTTTAGAAATGGAAACGAGTATTTTAATAACGGGCTTTATGCCACAGTTGGGAAATGTCACCAAAGAAATAGTAGCGGAGTTGATCACTGCGAGAGGCGCTAAAAGTTAAAAACCCGCCCAAACACCGCCCGAATTACATTCTGTCAACTGTACTCCATCGTAAATGCGGGTCAAAGTTCGACCAAATGCATTCGTTGGAAAATGAATTACATTTGGTCATGACGTTTTCATCCAGCTGACCAATGGGAATTGAGTATTTGGATCCAAAACGTATAACTTCATTATTGTAAATGTAATTATTTCGCTTTGAAAAAGATCGGTGGAATATTTTATTTTTTTCGGAAATGGGCTCTGAACCTCGATAGAAAGATCCAGAATGGAGTTTTCGAGTTTTTCTCTGTATTCCTCATCATCACCTTTGCTTTCATTTTTTTTTTAATTAGTACATCACATACAAAATTATCTATTAAAATTCTGTTGTCCCCATTAAGAACTTCACTCGGAACGAATTGTAAATCTTTGGTTTGAAAATCAGTATTACCAATTTTGGTTTTAAACACCAAATATCTCATCTTCAGTCTTTCGTTTGGGATGATTGGCTCAGCTATGACCTATGACTGCTTGGGCCTCGTTTTTCTTTTCAAATTCACGGTGATAACATATGCACCTGAAATAAAAATCACAAACATAAATTAAATTATATTCTTCAAAATACGTGTTTTAATAACAGAATTAGATACCAGTTCTTAACCGAATTTTAATAATATAGAATTCACACAGCATGATGTTCATTATCAATCAATACCATAAGATAATTTAAAACAGCTCATTTTCAGAAGCATCATCTTTGAGACCAGTCCTTGATAACATTTCAAGAAATGTAGGAACCAATCCTGAACAGTTTTCGATTAATTTGAACAGAAATAATCGCAACCAATCTTGGGCATAAACAATAGTTTTCCCATTAGTATTCGTTAATAATATCCGATTTGCAGCGCATATAGTGAACTGCCTTCAACAGTTTATACCAAGAAATGCAACTGGAAGCAAAACGGAAATAATACACGATAGGGAACATAAACCCTTTAATACTTTTGTGCGTCTGATGACGTACGAAATCAAACAGCGCGTTGATACTTTTGTACGTCTTGTGACCTAATGGTCATTTGTTTTGTTTTTATTTTTGAAAGTTTTCATCTCATTTCCTATTTTCTCCCAAATAGTGCCCAGTGACAACCATTGAGACAAATGCTAACGCAGCTTAAGATACTAATATAATCCTGCTGTCAAGACTTCTTAACTGGTTGAGTGCTAGAAGCCACTATCCGGCCTTTCTAAAAATGAGGATTCCAGAGCAAAAGCCAACACTTTCCTTACTTATATTTCATATTCAGTCAAACACAAATAATAGTTTGTTTATATATATTTGTTTTATTGCAATAATTTGCAATAATTTGCAATAAAACAAGTTTTGAATAACAAATGCAGACCACCAGAAATAATCTAGCCTTCAACCTGATAATCACAAATGTGAAAAACATTTTGTTATTTATGCTTTCCGACGTTAGTAGTTGGGGGTGCCACTATAGACCCAAGCATTTTTAACACGGCGTTTTCCATAGGCCCCATAGGGTTAGTGTTAAATTGTGTAACTTATAGACCCAAGATTTTTAACACTGAATTTCGCATAGACTCCATAGGGTTAGTGTTAAATTGTGAAACTTATAGACCCAAGTACTTATAGGGACAAACCTGAATGCACTGGTGGCAAGGCGCATTCAGGTTTGTCCCTATAAGTTCTTGGGTCTATAAGTTTCACAATTTAACACTAACCCTATGGAGTCTATGCGAAATTCAGTGTTAAAAATCTTGGGTCTATAAGTTACACAATTTAACACTAACCCTATGGGGCCTATGGAAAACGCCGTGTTAAAAATGCTTGGGTCTATAGTGGCCCCGCATCATGCTTTATGACCAGATCCTATAGTACATTTTTGCTTATAAGTTTTTACTGGAGGATAAGGGAGCTGCTTTTTGTCTTTTTTGTATAACAAAGACTTGGTTGTGTACATGAGAAGATATCTCTTTCTAATATTGTGGGTAGCCCTTAGAAGGGCTGCCACGAAGGCACATTTTGAAATCACACTCATTTGTGAGAGTAACAAATTATTGATAGGTTGGAATGACAGAGATAATAAGAATTAGGATAAATGAGTTTATAGTTGTATCCTGATTTTTTGTCTAGCTAAAATTCAATAACTTGTATCCAGATTTTTAGGAATCCTCATGAGATTTCACTTAAATCTGGATACAGGTTATTGGATTTAACCTCACATTTTTTATACCGTCGTTCTGGTTGCCAATTAAGATCAGGATACAAGTCAACTTTCTTCACCCGGTATTTCTCCAGTTCATAACCGCGGGCAGCTAAGAACTGTCTTATCCCTGCCTTTCGCTCCAACTCATCAATAAGCTGCTGCCCCCACTGTCGAGTGTATTTCTGAGGTCCGCCACTTCTCCTCATATGACCGAAAATATCTTCAGCTAATTGGCGTCTCCGTGCTTTCTCTCTCTCTACTCTGATAGCTTCTTCTTCTAATCGGCGGTTCCAATCAGCGTCAGACATTTCTCCGGACCTCCACATTCTGTATTCATTCATCTGTAGCGAGTACTTCATGTTGTCTCAAAATGAATTGTTTGGAATGCGCGTTCGATTTTATAGACAATTGCGAGGATCGAAAATGCACCGAAGAACGCTCACGCGACAATTTTATCGAGTGCGGGAAATAATTGTTGACGTCGGATGGCTGCGATAGTAAACGTCTGTTATCAACAATTTTTTCCCGCGAAAATTGTTGACGTCGGACGGCTGTGATAGTAAATGTCTCTTATCAACAATTTTTTCCCGCGAAAATTGTTGACGTCGGATGGCTGTGATAGTAAACGTCTCTTATCAACAATTATTTCCTGCACTCGATAAAATTGTCGGGTGAGCGTTCTTCAGTGCATTTTCGATCCTCGCATTGTCTATAAAAACACTGCTGGAATATCATAACGTCATTTTTCTTATCATCAATCATGAGAATTGAGCTCTCCATCGAGGTAAAGATTCCATCACTAGAAGGTGAATGTGGGACCCGAGAAGTGAAGAAAGAGAGAGAGGAATGCAATACTATTCCACCACAAGAAGTGAAAATGGAGAGAGAGGAGCGTAATACTATTCCAAGGAGTAATCTGTGAAGATTGGCAAGAAAAGCTGGGGTGAATAATATCTCACCATTGTCACTTGATGAAGCTGAAGCAGCCTTACACTGTTTTGTTCGAAAACTGATAAGAGATACCTATCATTATACAACAATTAGGAGAAGAGGATCACAACATCTCGTTAATCAAAATGATGTCAAGGGAGCCGCAAAGAGAAATGGAATAAAGTTGGTGAACTAAACATTTTTTGTTTAGTAAAAACGGCCCTTATAAGGGCCACCATATTCTTAAAAAGAGATATCACGTTTGCACACTTTAGTGGCACATTTCAGTGCTCAATTCAAAAGAGGTTAACCTCATAGCTCCCACGCTAGATTTCCCTGTCATGGCATATTTTTATGTTTGCAAATTAATTTTGTTTTCTACCTAAATGTTTTTGTGTGTAAACATTTAGGTAAAAACAAAAATAATTTGCAAACATAAAAATATTTTTTTCTGTTTTGGAAATTATTTTTCTGTCTTGCAAGTTTTTTATTTTATAAGACAAATATTTTTTGTGTTTGTAAATTAATGTTATGAAAAACTTTTTTCATAACATTAATTTACAAACACAAAAAATATTTTTTTGTGTTTGTAAATTAATGTTATGAAAAACTTTTTTCATAACATTAATTTACAAACACAAAAATATTTTTTTCTGTTTGCAAATTATTTTTCTGTCTTGCAAGTTTTTTATTTAAAAATAAAAATATTTTTTGTGTTCGTAAATTAATGTTATGAAAAAGTTTTTTTTCATAACATTAATTTACAAACACAAAAATATTTTCTGTGTTTGTAAATTAATGTTATGAAAAAGTATTTTTCATAACATTAATTTACAAACACAAAAATACTTTTTTCTGTTTGCAAATTATTTTTCTGTCTTGCAAGTTTTTTATTTTATAAGAGAAATATTTTTTGTGTTTGCAAAATGAATGTTATGAAAAAAAACTTTTTCATAACATTCATTTACAAACACAAAAATATTTTTTGTGCTTGCAAAATAATGTTATGAAAAATGTTTTTTATTTTTGTAAATAAAAATCTTGAGTTGGAAAAAATTTTTCCCCTGTTTAAATAACAACAAAATAATATTACCTTTTTTCAAATCCGAAAATTTTATTCCATGAATATTTACAGATTTGTAAATGTCTTTTATGAAAATGTCACTTTCAAAAACTGTTTTCAATGTTTCTTGGCAAGTTTTCCTATTTTAGAATTATTGTCTTTAGCTTTTCGTTTTCTTGTAACTTTCTTTGGTGGTTCCTCTTTCTCTGGAAATAATACTTCTAACCCATCATCTATTTCCATTTTTGTTTCTTTGGGTATATCCATATTATATAATAATGTATCATCATTATCATCAAACTCTGGTAACACAGGTTCTGCTAAGTCAACTTTCTTATTTGTAAAGTTTATATGGGGAGGTGGTGGTAATGGTAGCGTGCTCATCCCCTGTAAAGTGTGGTTGTTAATGTCTTTTTCATCAAGTTGTAAGTTGAAACCTGTAATCAGTAATCTATCTTCTGTATGCTTTATGTATTCTGACCATGGATAAACTTTTACCGGTCCTCGTTGAACAACAGCTGGTGAACCCCATCTTGGTTGAGACACAGAGTTATTCGATAGCTTTTTCAATCTACATTCATTTATCCAATGTCCTCTCTGATTGCAATAAAAACATGGCCCTTTGTCTGAACATGTATTCGCCCAATGTCCTTTCTGATGACAAATGGAACAAATCATCTCTTTAGGTGTTGATATCAATTTATAAAGTTCATTCACAAGTCTTCTAACTTCTCCCCATTTAGATGGTTTATAGTAAATACTTTTAGCATCACTTGCTTTTTCTAATCTTGGATCTGTAACTCTATCCATCTTTAACTTTTGGAGCGTTTCAAAAATATGTCTTGTCTTCTTGAAGTCAAAAGCAAGTGTGAAACATCTTAAGATTCTTCCTCCTTTTATACTTTTTTAATGTACATTTAATTGTACATTTAAATGTTCAATAACGTGCATTTACACACAATTGTTTAAATATACATTCATTTGGTTACAAACAGTTATGCTATCTCTTACACTCAATAATCTCTGGATACTATATTGCTGTTGTTAAATGTGTTTTAGTGAATTTAATATTGACTGAAAGATACACTAACAAATAAAATATTTACCATAGGAATATTTCCCATAGAGTGAATGGATTACATTTTATAACTTTTCAAATGTGTATAAGAAACATTTATTAACAGTATAATTCAGTGGGTATTAAATGTACATTTAAATGCACAATTTAATGTACATTAAAGGAAAGTATAAAAAGTGGGGGAATCTTAGGTTGATTCACACTTGGTTTTTGACTTCAAGAAGACAAGACATATTTTCAAAGCTAGAAGACAATAGAAGAAAAAAGATGAAGAGAGCCATTGACGAATCCAGTGAGACAGAGAGTGAAGTAGATTACAAGAAGCAGAGAGTAGAATCAGCAAGAGACTTATACACCATCCACCCACTCCTACAAAAAACATCAAGAAAATTCCATTCTAAATCACATGTATGCAGAATAACCTTTAAACAATTTAATCAAAAGAATCCATTTGACACCCTTGGAAAAGTCTTTGACAGTTTGGTAGACGATATTAAAGAAGAATGTGGAGTAGAAGACAACGATCCAATGAGAATATCAGTTGACCACCCAGGATTAGAAATAGGTATTTTTATCCCATTTACTAAGGCTTCAGGTATCACTGGTAACACCATATTAGATGAAATAGAAAAAGTTGTACAATCAAATGATAACTTTACTATCCATGATGGGCAATTATCTTTAGAAATAACTCACACTTCTCTACCACAAGGGACTGGGCGACATGCACCAATTGCATTTTCGTCTATTGATAAAATGGTTGGAAACAAGAAAAGTATTATTGAAATTAAAAATGTTAATGATTCATTGTGTCTCGCACGGGCCATTGTAGTGGGAAAGTGTTATGCTGATAGAGATAATTCAGAACTTTTGCAAAAGAAATGGAAAAATATTAAACGTTCTGATAGACCGACACAAGAGTTGGAAGCTAAGGCATTGATGGACAAAGCAGGTCTTGATTATAATATTCCTTGTGGATATGAAGAATATTATAAAATACAAGACTTGGTTTACCCAGAGTATGTCGTCAAAATTCATCCACAGTATGCAAAAAGTGATTTTTTATTCAAACCTCCAGTTACCACCACTGGTAGTAAAGTTATTCAAATTTACCACCATGACCAGCATTTTGATACTATCACATCAATTAAAGGGTTTTTAGGATGCCACTACTATTGTGAACTTTGCAGTAAAGGGACTAATAACAGAGAACGGCACATGTGCCCTTTTGGTTGTGTTTGCTATGCTCCAACAAAATGTATTCCCGAACATCCCATCACCTGTTATAGTTGTAATAGACAATTTAGAAGTTTATCATGCTATAATAACCATATCACTACAAAGGGGAAAGATGAAAAAATAATTTGTCAATTAGTTCAAAAATGTAAACAGTGCAATTCATTAATATATCCAACAAAAGGAAAACACATCTGTGAAGGATTCAAAAAATGCAAATATTGTCAACAAGTTGTTAATTCTGATCACCAATGTTTCATTCCAAAATACACTTCACCCGAGGATGGAAAATTACCAAACATTCCATTTGTATTTTTTGATTTTGAAACCACACAAGACTCAGGAGTTCATATCCCAAATTTCTGTGTTGCTCATCGTGCATGTGGGGAATGTATTTGCAAACCTATAGATCAAGAATGTATTTCCTGTGACAAATTTGGATATCGGCAATCAATTTTTAAAGGGGAATCTACTTTATCAGATTTTTGTGATTGGCTTTTCAGTAAGGAACATAAAGGGACAACAGCTATTGCTCACAATTTAAGAGGTTTTGATGGACAGTTTATTTTAAGGCACCTCATTGAAACTGGTATAACAACTCCTGATGTAATTATGAATGGGAACAAAATTCTTTCACTTAAAGCTTGTGGTATTAGACTTATAGATTCTTTAAATTTTCTTTCAATGAGATTGGCACAATTTCCTAAAACATTTGGCTTGACAGAATTAGCAAAAGGTTATTTCCCCCATTTGACAAACACACAAGCTTATCAAAATTATGTTGGCCCTTATTTAGATTCAACATTGTATATGCCAGATTCAATGTCTCCAGCAGACAGGGAAGATTTTATCAAGTGGTACAACAAAAAATTTACTAGTAATGCCAGATTTGATTTTCAAAAAGAAATGGAATTATACTGTAAATCAGATGTAGATATCTTGCGTAGGGGGTGTGGGGAATTCAGACAAAAATTTATAGATAGTGATGGCATAGACCCCTTGAGAGAAGCATTTACCTTAGCTGATGCATGTACAAAAGCTTGGGGAAAAAATTCACTTCCAGATAACAAAATGGCAATCATTTCAGACATAGGTTACCCTGCTAAAGTCAAATACTCCATTAAAGCCATTAGATTTTTACAGACACTTGCACAGGAAGAAAACACACATATTCAACATGCACTCAATGGTGGGGAAGTTAAAATAGGGGGGTATTATGTTGATGGGTTTCACAAAGATACAAATACAATCTTTGAATTTTATGGATGTATGTGGCATGGGTGCATGACATGTTACAAAGACAATACACATGAGAAAAATCCAATCAATTTGCTAAGTTACCAAACTCTATACAACAATACACAGGAACGCATACACCATTTAGAATCATTAGGGTATAACATGAGAATAACATGGGAACATGAACTTGATCGTTTTTGCGAATCAAATCCTGAAGTAAAATCAACAATAAATTCATTTTTTCCAAACATGGATCCTATTAAACCACGTGAAGCATTATTTGGGGGGAGAACAAATGCCATTAAATTACATCATAAAATAGACCAAAATACAGACAATGAAATAAAATACATAGACATCTGTTCACTCTATCCTTATGTCAATAAACACAGAGAATATCCAGTAGGTCACCCAGATATACTCACAAAGGAAAACATAAACATGAATAATATAAGACAGTACAGGGGACTTATCAAATGTAAAGTTTTACCACCACAATCTTTACACATGCCAGTATTACCAATTCATTGCAACAAGAAAATGGTTTTTACACTTTGCAATACATGTGCAGAACAAGAATTAGACAAATGTGAACACACACCAGATCAGCGTAGTATTACAGGTACATGGACATCTGTTGAACTTTTTAAAGCATTGGGGATGGGGTACACATTACTTGACACTTATCAGATTTGGCATTGGGAAGAATGGTCTTCAGAAATTTACAAACATTATGTGAACAAATATTTAAAAATGAAACAAGAAGCTAGTGGATATCCAGATTGGGTGAAAACAGAAACAGACAAAGATACATTTAAGAAAGACTATGCTCAAATTGAAAACATACATTTGGAAAATATTGAAAAAAATCCAGGACAAAGATCATTTGCTAAAACCATGTTAAACTGTTTATGGGGGAAAAGTGCACAAAACAATTTAAAAACAAAAACAGAATACATACAAGACCCATCAAAATATTTTGACCTGATACAAGATAAAGACATCATTATTAAAAATGTTGAATTGTTTGATCATGATAAATGTATTTTAGTCAATTACACAAAGTCTACAGATGTTTATGAACCTCACAAATCAGCTAATGTTGCAGTTGCATCTTTTGTCACAGCTTATGCATGAATGGAATTATATAAAGTAATAGGACGTTTGGGTAGACGAGTATTATATTTTGACACAGACAGTTGTATCTACATTCATAACCCCTCACTTTGGAATCCGCAAGTTGTAAACAGTAGGTTAGGTCAATGGACAGATGAACATCCAGATGCAAAAATTATTGAATATGTAGGTTTAGGTCCAAAAAATTATGGTTACAAATACATTAAAGATGGTCAAATACACACTTCATGTAAAGTCAAAGGAATCACATATGATTACAATACATCACAGAAAGTCAATTTTGAATCCATGGTGGAATGTGTACAAGACAGACACAATTACAAAATGAACATTGAATACACACATAGAATTAAACGCAACAAGAACAGACAAGTCACAAGTGAAAAACAAACCAAAACATTCAGATCTGTGTACACAAAACGTCTTGTAGTGGATAAATATGACACAAGACCTTATGGGTTTAAGGTATAAAAGCACCCTTCAGATTTCTCATTTCCACTTTGAACACTGAACAGGCAAGATGTCTCTACCACTTAATCCTACTTATCCTATATACTTGTCAGAGTTAAGAAGACTTTCGAGTTTTAGTATGACTACAAATCCTATTTTAAAATCCAAGAAAGAAGAATTAGCTAAAGCTGGATTATTCTATGTGGGAGATGGTAAAGTAAAATGTTTTGTATGTGGGCAAGGTTTAATGAATTGGGAAGAAAAAGATATTCCTTTGCAAGAACATGTTAAGTGGTCACCAAATTGTCCTTATATTCAATTGATAAGAAATTGTCAATTATACAAACCACCAACAAGTATGCAAACACTCCCAGATAAAATATTATCGGTGATGGATTATGGATTCACTTTAAATCAAATATTTTCAACAATGAAAAAATATGATAAGTGTTTAGATGATTTTCCAGATTCTAATTCTTTATTTGCACTCATGGTATTAAATGATCAAAGTACATCATTTAGTACCATAATTGCAAGACAAGCTGCAGGACAATTCAAAACTAAGTTAGATAAAATGTTTTCAGATAATGTAGGAAATGATTTTCCTGACCGTCCTGATGTACAAAGTGCATGGTGTAATATGGTACCTGATGCACAAAATACATCAGAAGAGACAAAAGAAACATCACTTTGATTTCAACCATGGAACCAGTAAGACGTATCTTAGACAACAAGATTACATGTAAGGCATTATTATATGCATTTCAATTGATCACTCCTGGTTATCTAACAATAACAAAAGAGTTTATTCATAATCAATTGGGAAAAGATGAAATGTATGGGGAATTTTGTAATGCATTACAAATCATGAATGCTTTTTACAAAGATAATATTGAAAATATTTGGAAAGAGTTGTGTGGGGTAATATAATTTATGATAAAGAAATCATTAATTACTTGTATAGACAATGTGTACCACAAATAGATAGAAGAATAGATTCTTCAGAAACTTTATTTGAGTTAAAAGCACCCTTAAAACGAATACCTACTAAAAGACATGGGCAAGGTATGGAATCAGAAAGTATATAAGTGAATGATTTGACAAAACCTTTTCACACACAAATACAATTATGGCATCGAGTGAATGTTTATTGTTTCAACACCCTTGTAATATCTTTATTTCGGGACCTAGTGGTTCAGGAAAAACAGAATTTGTCAAAAAGCTTATTGATATGAAACATGACTTATTTCAAATTCCCCCACAAAAAATCATTTGGTGTTATAAAGAATGGCAAAATACATATACTTTACTTAAAGAAAGTGAAGATATTAAATTCATAGAAGGTATTCCTGATGATGAATATGAAATTGTCAGTGATGTCACTATTCCCCATCTTGTAGTTTTTGATGATATGTTAGGAGATAAAGATGAAGAAAAAATTAAATTATGGTTCACACGAAAAGGACATCATAGAAATGCAAGTGTCATTTACATTACACAAAATATGTTTCAACAATCTAAATCTAGTCGTACCATAAGTTTAAATGCACATTATATGATTTTATTTCAAAATACCAGAGATAAAGGACAAATTAAAGTGTTGTCAAATCAAGTTCAATTACCACATTTAAATGCATGTTATCAAGATGCAACAAGTATTGATCATGGTTATTTATTAATTGATTTTCATCCTAGAACTCCTGAGTCTTTGAGATTAAGAACTGATATTTTTCATCCTTGGGTAACACAAAATGAACGTGGCCCTATCATTTATACAAAACTATAAATTCCCCATGTTCTAATGAGTTTATGTTAGTTAGTCAAAGTTTGTCAACGACTACACATCATCATGGTATCATTCATACAATCTTTTGAACAACTTGGTCAAGAAACAAGTCCATTTGCAAGACAAAAATTACTTAAGAAAGGTTTTAAGAAAATTTTAAAATGGTTTACATTAGCAAGTAGAATCATACTTAATAAGAAAATTAAATTGCCAAAACAAACTTTAACCTACATGGATAAACATAAACAAGATCTTGAACAACTTGCAAACCCCAGAGTTGATCTTGCAACAAAACGAAACATTATTTTAAAACCAGGAGGTGGTGGATTTTTTTGTGGTGTTATCATTCGTAATTTAATTCGATGGGATAGTCATAAGACAAGTAGATCATTCTATTCACCATTAAAAAAAACAAAGAGTAAGAAACAAAAGTCACCTAAAAGGAAACGAAAATCCCCTAAAAAAAGATTAAATAATTCATCAAGTTCTACAGAGATAAAAAATCAACGGAAGGTAGGACCAAAATATATGTACACAAATTTTGAAATTGCACTTCATAGATCTCCATCTACAAAAACAAAAGCATTACTTGTGAAAAATCTTCAAAGACAAAGAAAAGTATCACCACTTAAGTTAACACGTGTAGTGTGAATAACAAAAGACGGTGTTAAAAATCATGAACCAATGTATTCTCTACAAAATACACAACATGTACCATTAAAAGAAAAGATTCCCACAATGGCACGTTTTACAGCTTTAAATACACCTAAACCTGTTAAAGGGATAAGGTCTTACTTTAAGTGAAATAAATAAGTTTGCACATGTATGAATAGCATTACATTTTTATATTTGTTTCATTTAATCATTAGATTCTATAAGAGCAAGATGGTGAGACAAAATAAGAAACAAAAAATTCCTTTAGTTAAAAAATATGGTGGTATGTTAATAGGTTTAAGTCAAACTCCTCCAGCATTTCAAAAACAAATTATGAAAAATGCACCTAAAGAATTAATTAATTGTGTGTCAGAATGCTGTCATAATCTTTTAAAAGGCAACATACATCTAACACTAAGTCAGAAACAAAAATTACATCCAAAGCGTCAACAACTACGAGCACTCGCTAGTAAATCAATAACTCTTAAAAAGAAAAAACAAATTTTAAATCAAAAAGGTGGTTTTTTACCATTACTTGGTTTACTTGGACCTGCTATAGGAGTTGCAACAAATTTTGCAAATAAATTAGTCAGTAAAATATGAAAAAGATGGCTATTGTACCTTATCAAATGTTAGAAGATATGCAACGTTTTAGAAATGAAAAAGCTCAAAGACCAAGATTACCACCTAACCCACAAGTTACAAATACTGCACAACTTCAAAATGATTTATCATCTGTGTTAGGAAATTCAGAGTTGTCCGAAAGTGAGAAAGAACAAAAGTATGGGGAAACTTTACAAAAATTTCAAATGTCACATAAGAAGGCATTACAACCAACATTGGTTCCATTGCCTGAGTCAGGAGAAAAATTATTATTTTTACGAGATCGTATTATAGAAAGTGTTCCTGTTACAATGAGACGTAAAGCAACTTCATTATTATCTGCTTTATCATCTCATCCAAACATGAGTTGGGATGATCAGGGAGTATTAAGTTACGATGGAGAAGTCATAAAAGGTTCAAATATCATAGATTTAGTGAATGATGTTCTTAGACACCGAAAAGGTTTTAAACCGAGTGGATGGGAAATGTTTAGTCGTGGATTAAAAGATATAAATATCCCTCAAGATTTTGTTTGTAATCGTGAACGTTGGTTATGGATGAATAGACAACCTATACCCAAACCCAGTAAATATCAAAGTTCCCCAGAAGATAGTTGGTCTGAAACTCCTCAATCACCCCCTCCAAAACGTAAAGTTCGTCGCGGTCATAGAGTGCAGTGGAGTGAAGACACACCAAAGTCAGCACTAAAGCGTAAATTGACAAAACGTAGATTATCTGAATAATGGGAGGCTTATTGAATGATTTATTAACTGAAATATATTACAATACAAAACATCCTGCTGGTTATGGTGGTATACAAACATCGTACAAAGCAGCCCATAGTAAAGATAATTCCATCACAGTTGATCAAGTGAAAAAATGGTTGAAAGGAGAAAGAACTTATACTTTACATAAACCCATCCATAAAAAGTTTTCAAGACGTAAGACTATAGTGGGTGGTATTGATCATCAATGGCAGATTGATTTAGCAGACTTACAAAGTTTACAATCTTACAATGACCAATTTCGTTATTTAGTTTGTGTTATTGATGTATTTTCCAAATATGCATGGGTAATACCCATTCACAATAAATCAGGAGAGACATTAACAAAATCTTTTCAGAGTATTTTGAAAACTTCTGGACGTAAACCATTATCATTACAATCTGATAAAGGTTTTGAATTTAAAAATAAAGATGTACACAAATTTTTAAAGAAACAAAACATTCATTTCTTCACAACAGAAAATCCTGAAACCAAAGCTAGTATTGTTGAACGTTTTCAACGCACATTGAAAACACGAATGTGGAAATATTTTACACACAAACGTACATTAAAATACATTGATGTGTTGGAAAATTTAGTTGATGGATATAATCATAGTTTTCATCGAAGTATTCAGAGAACTCCTGCTTCAGTATCATTAGAAAATGAAGTAGAAGTATCTCAACATTTGTATGGTAAAAAAAATCTAAAAAGAAAAAAATACAATTTAAAGTTGGTGATATAGTACGTATTAATAAAACCAAACGTACATTTGAAAAAGGGTATTTACCAAATTGGACAAAAGAATTATTTAAAATTACTCATGTAAAACATACAATACCACCCACTTATAAACTTGAAGATATGGGTGGTGAAAATATACAAGGGACATTTTATCCACAAGAAATTCAAAGTATAAAAGATGATAAAAAATATATAATTGAATCAGTTCTTAATAGACGGTCAAGACGTGTGGGAAAGAAAATTATTAAAGAACTTAAAGTACATTGGGAAGGTTATCCAAAGAAATTTGATAGTTGGATAGCAGAATCAGATTTGATATAAAAAGAATATGTCATCAAATGAAACCTCATTACCTAATGATACCACAAGTGTTGATGTACAAAGTCAACAAAGTCAACAATTTAAAATTTGTGGAAATCGTGTTGCAAAAAATCAAGTCACTTATTTCACACAGATTTTTATCATTTATGGTATTATAATTACTGCCATTGCACATTTGAGTTTACAAACCCCTGATAAAGAATTGTGGTTAGTGTTATTAAGTAGTTCATTAGGATATATTCTTCCAAGTCCAGGTTTAAAATATTTGAAACAACCACAAGATAAGAAAAATGAATTCATTTTACGTAACACTTCTGAGTGATAGTTCTATGGATATGTTTCCAAATAATAACCAATGTTGTTTTCAAACACAATTATCTAAACCTATTCATGTTGATAAAGAACATTGGGAAGTGGGATTAGTTGAAGTAATTTTACCTTCGGAAGCAAAAAATATTACAGATGAAGAAGCTGTTTTTAAAATCATTGTGACAGATAGCAAAATATCAAATCGTATTAATAAAACGAATTTGAAACATACATTACACAAAGGTGTTGCTGCTGTTGAATTAAATATTTTATCAGGTGCATATTCAAATGGCGCTCATGTCATAGATGCAATGCAAACAGAAATTCAAGAAAAACTTGGAGACATATTTAAATCTGATGTATTATTTCATGTTGGATTTTCAAGTCTCCAAGCCCGTGTAAAAATAGTAGGAAATAGTATTGGGAAAGTGGGTATTGAAATGTCAGAAAGTTTATTACAAAAATTGGGATGTAAAGATATTTTTCCTGTCATTTTTCCTAACACATCAAAAGGTGCATTTAAATATAATGTGGACTTAAATGTGGATTTCAATCAAATCTTTATTTATGCTGACATAGCAGATTATACATTTTTAGGTGATATTGAAGCACCTATTTTACGTGTGATTCCATTTGAATCACATAAAGAGTCTCTACACACTCATATAGAATTTGATAATGTACATTACGTACCAGTATCAAAATCTTATTTTGATCAGATCACTATAAATATAAATGGGAACACTGGTAAACCCATTCAGTTTGCAAGTGGCAAGACAGTTGTCAAGTTGCATTTTAGACAGAGACATAAATTAAATTTGTAAAAATGATGCCGGTGTATCAAGGTGTACCACGTCAATATGGATATGAATTAGGGTCTATTTTTCGCACAGCAATAAGAACAGCTGCACCCTTTATAAAACCAATTGCAAAAAATGCATTTCAAACATTAAAGAGAGATGGATTAAGACATGGTTTAGAAATAGCAAATGAATTGATAAAAAAACGTAAAGCACCTAAAGACATTTTATTAACTCATGTAAAAGATCTTTTGAAATCAATTGGTGAATCTGCTTTAGGTATAAAAAGACAAAAACAAGAACGAAAACGTCAGTCTATGGTTCATTCTCGTAGAGGTAAGACACGTCAAAGACAAGCTTATTTAAAACGAAAATCAAGACCACTTGATATATTTGATTAAAAAATCATGATGTTACATGGATCTTGCGAACATTTTGGTAGTAGTTTTGATCCAGATAATGTATCACCAACATCAAGTGGTATAGAAAATATTGGTGAAATTGAACAATTTCCTATTGCATCTTTAAATAATTCTTCACCAATAGAATTTTTAATTCCAAGACAAACAACCAAGTGGTTAGATCTTGCAGCATCTACACTTGAAGTTCAATTTAAAATTACAAAACAAGATGGGAGTGTTTTGGCTGGAGATACACAAATTGCTCCTATCAATAATTTTTTTCATAGCATGTTCAGTAAAATTGATGTTACACTGAATGACAATCTTATCACCACCAATACAGATCTTTATCCTTATAGAGCATTTTTTGAGAATTTTCTTAGTTATTCAAGAGATGTGAAAAAAAACACATCTAGCTGCTAGTGAGATGTGGTATACAGATACTCCTGGACACCACACAGAAACAAGTAAAGCTTCGTCTAACAAAGGTTTGACTGAACGAGCTAAATTAATTGGTGGTAGCAAAAATGTACAACTAAGAGGAAAACTGCATTTAGATCTGTTTGTGCAAGATAAGTATTTACCAAATGGAGTTGAGATGAGAATTAAATTGCATCGTGCTCCAACTAAATTTTGTTTGATTGGTAGTGAAAATGGAAAAATAGAAATTCAAAAAGGATTGGATTTATTTCCAAAATTTGCGAATGATCTTAATGCACAAATAGATTGAACAAATTATAAAATGCCCATAAGACATAGTGAAATTAAAACTTTTACAATTGGAAGTGGTCTTCGTTCAAAAATAGAAGACTATCTGTTTCATAAACAGATGCCAAAACGAATTATTCTTGGTTTATTTAGTAATCGAGATATAAATGGAGATATTGCCACTAATCCATTTAATTTTCAACATTTCGATTTGAATAAGTTGGAAATCACAATAGATGGACATTCCATTAAAGCACGTCCCTTTGAACCGAATTTTGAAGGTGGACTTTATCTAAATTCATATTTATCATTGTACGAAGCTATGGGCTATTTTGGACAAAATCAATCATTTAATTTATCTTTGCAGGATTATGCAAAAGGGAATACTCTTTGGGGTATTGATTTGACACCTGATCAGAGTAGTAGTGGGCCCTTGGCTCACCCAATAAAGTCTGGCAATCTTAGGTTTGAACTTCAGTTTGCTCAAGCTCTTCCAGAGGTGATCAACGTTGTTGTCTATGCAGAATTTGATAGTGAAATAGAAATCAACAAATTCAGAGAAGTGATATTTGACTATTAAACAAGATGAGTCAGTGTGAACATTGCAAGATGTGTAAAGAAAAAATACAAACATTATTTCAAGAATGTGTAGTGATAGAACTGACAAAATCCATTCAACAGAAAATGAAAAATATCTCTGAAGAAAATCGAACCAACACAACAACATTAATAGATATAAACATTGCAGAGTGTTTACAGAAAGTGTATCCAGTGACTATACTGTATAATCTACACAAGAGAGCAAGAAAAATAAACTTATTAGAATATTGTTCTCATATGGACTTTGAAATAGACTGCCAAAAAGACATTCAAAAGTGGGCAGATTTAGTTAAAAGAGACTGGTCATATTATACAGCATATCTTGATTAACGGCTCCGTGCCAGCCTTTTCCAAGGCTAAGAAGATGGAAACCATACAATTACAAACTATACTTGACAGTTCTCAAAGGTTATCATCCTTAAATGGAAAGGTGTGTTCAAAAGACTTGTTACCAAAACAAAAACCGAAACACAGACAAGCATATATTGTGAACACAGATTCATCAAAAGAACCAGGAGAACATTGGATAGCAATATATTTTAAAGACAATCATTCTGCTATCTACTTTGATTCATATGGTTTACCACCAATAGATAGAGACATATACAATTTCATAGTGAAAAATACAGATTCCTGGACAATAAATACAATGAGACTACAAAGTGAATTTACTGTTGTGTGTGGAATGTACTGTATATTTGCTTTAGATCATCTTGCAAGAGGATATGATTTAGAGACAGTTCTTACTATCAAATTTGATCCAAGAAATTTCCAAGAGAATGATAGAGATGTTCGACGATGGTTTGAACAAACTTATAGACATTATTTGAAATAACTGTAATAATAATAAATATCAGGTGTCAAAACAATCCCACAGAGGTAATTTTTTACATCTTTTAGTTTTTTAAGTTTTTTTTATTAAAGTCAGTTATCTATTATATAATCTTCACCAGACATTTGTGTGACAGAGAGATAGGGTTTTTAAGTTATTTGTTATATTTGTTTCAAAATCAGATCACTTGAGTGATATCAGTTTTTTTTATCTGACTCCCAAGATTTTTTTCAAAAAATCTTGGCTGTCAAATAAAAAACTAGCATAAAAAAGAATCTTGATGTAAATAGGTTTTCTCATGGATAGGCAAACTCAGATCTCGGTGTATATATGTTCAGATTTCATTTCAATATAATGATTCAACTTTAAATACAGTTTTGTGTTTTGTTAAAACCTCTGTGATAGTTTAGTCGATTTTGTTAGGTTAGTCCTATAATCCCTTTTTTATCACCATGTCCCTATTATTTCCCAACAGTAAAAAAGAGTTAAGAGTCACTTCTCTTTTTCACTGAGAGTATTAGGTTTTAATATTGTATGCATACTTATCAAAAACTTTTATAGTGTAACCTGATATACAGTTTATACTGTAGAGAAAATTTTGATTGCTAAACATACAATGAATACTATTCTTACTATAGAAAAAAACAACTATCACAGAGAGTTCGACCACAATGCGAATCACTAAGTTTTTTTATTTTGTGCATGTGTTCTTGTGTTTTATTGTGAGCATAATTTCCTTATGCTCACAACAAAACACAAGAAGACACACAAAATGCCATTTCCCCATTTATAGAAGTTGTATGCACAAAGTGGAGAGATGACAACCCAAAACCACATGGATACCCCTAATATAAAATGATTTTAAAATAATATAGACACTGGGTCACACTCTAGGGAAGGAACTGTTTTTTTTTGTCTTTTTTATAACAAAGACTTGGTTGTGTACATGAGAAGATATATCTCTTTCTAATATTGTGGGTAGCCCTGAAAAGGGCCGTTTTTAAAAATCGTCAGTTCCGTAGAGAGCTATGTGGTAGAGCCATCTCTTCTTCGGTGAAGAATTCACCTTCCCACACATCTATGGTTGTTGCTAGCATCTCTTCATCTGTAAAGCAATCTTGCTCCCATGTGTAGCTTTTCCCCACAAGAGCTTCCTCCTGCAAATGTACGGGGAGATCAAACCAGTGTTTAGGTCGATTCTTGTACTGGATCTCCCCGAACGGACGTGTGGCGGCTTTAACGAAAGGGTGGTCTTCAATCTTCTTATGTTGTTCTTCCATCGAAAGTGTTGCCGACCACCACTTTCTTAAAGCCAAGGCGAATTCTTCATCGGCCCTCTGTTTCTTGGTTCTCTCATAACTCTCAACGGAACTGTAATCAATCTTTGTTGCCTCCATGTCTTTTTCCTCTCTGGCAAAGATAATTTCTTGAGTCAGATAATGAAATGTATCCAAATCCTCAACTCACCTTCTTTTTATAGACAATGCAAGGATCGTAAATGCACTGAAGAACGCTCACGCGACAATTTTATCGAGTGCGGGAAACAATTGTTGATAAGAGACGTTTACTATCACAGCCGTCCGACGTCAACAATTTTCGCGGGAAAAAATTGTTGACGTCGGACGGCTGTGATAGTAAACGTCTCTTATCAACAATTGTTTCCCGCACTCGATAAAATTGTCGCGTGAGCGTTCTTCAGTGCATTTTCGATCCTCGCATTGTCTATAAAATCTGAAACGCATTCCAGACAATTCATTTGATAAAAAGCAATCGCCTGTTCTGCATTCAATCATGGACGAATACAATATATTAGCTGATTTTAACGATTTAATTCGTATTGACAACTCATTGATGGCACCGCAGAGAATACCAAACCAAAAGGATACCATACCAAGTGAGAGGGTGAATAATTCTTTTTCATAAGATGAAAAAAATGAAACATTATTACAGAAAATCCTGGAGACTCTACAAGACATGAAATCATCTCACCAAAAGATTGTTCTCTCAGCTGATAAGATTACAGTTCCTATAGAATTCAAAGTGTCGTCTCTTCCTTTAACAGTACCATATGAGTTGACAGAACCGATACCTCAACCTCTGAGAAAAGGGGGACGACAAGCACGAAAACAGTTAGTAACTACATCCACACAAACAGATAAAGTCATTCAACAACCTATTCCAGACAATCAGAGTGAGGAAGAATCTGATGATATTGTTAAACCTAAAAAAACGAAACGGGTACGATTCGATGGTCATGGGCGATATATGAAAAATATTGCTAACTGTTGAGTGACTTACACTACATCAAATCAAAAACAGCCCTTTTCAGGGCTACCCACAATATTAGTTTAAACAATATTTATTCATGAGAAAATATGATACATACATATCATTATCTACAAGATGGTTGTTACACAGAATACGTAATACAATGATATGCATTAAAGTTATGTGTCAAGAACGAGATTTGTTGGAAGGATTCAGCATTAAGCTTTTAGCTTGTATAAGCTGTCTCCTTGGGAAGACTGACGAAGTTTAAAGGTAGCTGGAAACACTAAGTAAAATATTGTTTAAACATGAGAAATAGAGAGAGTAAGGAGAGTAATAGAGAGAATAGAAGAATAAAAAGGGTCAAGGAACTTTTTCCCTTTCCCAACACGTGTAGAAGACGACACTTGAAGAATAATTTTTGAATAACTAGAAATGTTCAATGTCCGTCTCAAAAGCACAGCCCATGACCCCTCACCGGAACGAGCTCATCGAACTCGTTCCATTGAGAGGTCACTAGCCATGTTCCCGAGACGAAAACTGAAAATATAAAGTGGGTTAAATGGTGATTTTCTTGGATAACACTGACCGTTACATTGGGTAAAGGGTTAACTAGGAAATGGGGAAACAACCTGAATTCAATGTTGGCTATCACAGAATATTCAATAGGGCAGCCTCAATGAACAAATCGGTAACGGTGGCACATATGTGTGGCAAATAATACCAAAATGTCTTTAGGCTCACTGTTACGTATTAAAACGTCCACTCGCCATGATGAAGTCCTGCACAGCTCTGAAAACAAGAAAGTTTTCATTGTTATTCAAATGTTCGGATCCAAATAAAAGTGTTGAGAGCTCAAAAGTAAATGGCAATGTATTGATTGTGGAATCACGAGCATCGTCATAGATTGGGCAGTGCATAAGAAAGTGCTCAGTATTTTCAAGATCCCCACACTGGCAACGTGGAGATGGTGAGAGATGGTTATCGTATAAGTGGGCGTTGATATTACTGCAATGCAGGCGTAACCTGCAATGATAAATCTGGGCAGCACGAGATTTGGCGCCATAGTAGAAAATTGGTGGTCGCAGGTTCGCACTATTTATAAACGTCTTGAAGTTTATGAGGGAACAATTTTCTCTTACTGAGGGGGGTATTCCATTCCACTGGTCGGTAACTTGCGGGATAAACGAGGACTTATATAAATTGGTGTGGCAAAAAGGAACATGGTGGTTATTTTCCGATCGCAGATTGTGGTTTTGGGTGATAGATGAGATAATTGGTGGCACCTTGTTGGAGATATATGGAGGCGTTAATTTATGATACATCTTAAAAAAATGGATAAGCTTGTGCTTTCGGCGTCTTTCTTCCAGTGAATCCCATTGAGTTTCTGTGTAGAGAAGTTCTTTTCTGCAGCTCACAGTGGCGCCAGTGACTATTCTTGCTGCAGCTACTTGTATTTTCTCCAGGTCAGCAGCTTGAGTTGCTGAGCAGTTGTCCCAGACAGAGTCCGCGTATTCTAAAAGAGGTCGGATAAATGCGAAGTATATCTTTTCAAGGACTTTCCGGTCAAGTGTAAACTTATGGGCCCTGAGCAAGTCAATACGTGTCCAGGCTTTAGCGCACATATCATTGATATGGTCGTTCCATGTACAACCTTTATTCAAAATTACACCCAGATGCTTGTGGCTACACACCTCCGAGATTTGAGTTCCGCTTAAATATATTGGTGGGTGCACTGGAACGTTACTTTTACGTGATATGATCATGGTTTCCGTTTTATGGGGGTTGAACTCAACGAGCCAAGTTTTAGCCCAATGTTCAATTGTGGCTAAATCACGGTTGAGTATGATGGCACCTTGGTCAGGATTCTCAATTATAAGATAAAGGGATGTATCATCTGCAAATAAACGTATGCTGCTAAGTAGGTTTACAGTAATATCGTTGATGTAAATCAGGAATAACAGGGGACCAAGGATAGAACCCTGTGGAACACCAGACGTTATTGGTTTCCAAGGAGATGCCTCAGAGGCTACAAGGACGCGCTGGTACCGATCAGAAAGGTATGATTTTAGGAAACAAAGCAAGTCACCAGATATTCCTATTCTCTCGAGCTTGTGAATAAGACCAACATGCCAAACTTTATCAAATGCCTTACTAACATCACAAAAGACGACCCTTACTTCTTTTCCTTCGTCAAGAGCGTGACAGAATTCATCATAGAGGTCTGTCAGTTGTAGAACCGTAGAGTCACCTGGAGTAAAACCAGACTGAAACTGGCTTAGTATGTTGTTATCACATAAGAAATGCCATAATCGTTTGAAGATACATTTTTCAAGTAGTTTACCAGTACAGCTAAGCAAAGATATTGGCCGATAGTTAGTAACTACATTAGACGGATTCTTTTTCAGCACCGGTGTCACATTGGCTTTTTTCCATAAATTTGGAAAGTAACAGTTATCTAATAACCTACTGAAGAGGGCCGTAAGTGGGTCACACAATGAGTCTTTACATTCTTTTAAAAGTCTGGGACTTATTAGATCAGGACCAGACGCCTTCGATACCTTAATACTCTTGATTGCTTCGTACACTTCCTTGCTTTCAAGTGTTATTTTGTCAAGCGATTGTAGGGTAGGCAGGGGTGAATCTGGCAAGGATGCATTAGTGTCATCCAATGTCGAAATGGAACAGAAGTAATCATTGAACACTTCCGCCTTTTCTAGATTAGTTGAATAGAGTTTGTTGAGGTGACTTATAGTCGGGATTCCATGGATATTTTTACAGATAAATGTTTTTAATGTTTTCCACCACACTGACGATGGTGTATCCGGACAACTTAGTTCTGATTGGACTTTTGATATATATGTAGATTTGGCTTTCCTAACAGCTGATACGACTTCATTTCGTTTATGCTTATATCTCGCCCAGTCTTGCAGTTGGCCAGAGCGCTTTGCTCTACGGTATAAACGTGTTATTTGCCTTATTAATAATCGAATTTGATTATGCATCCATTTAGGCTGGTTAGCCCTAGAGGTTATCAATTTGTTGGGAATAAATTTAGATGCCGTTTCGAGTAATTGATCGGTGAAGGTGGATACTACAATGTCCAGGCGCGAATGAGCAAGCAGTCTTACCCACAATATTAGAAAGAGATATCTTCTCATGTACACAACCAAGTCTTTGTTATACAAAAAAGACAAAAAACAGCTCCCTTATCCTCCAGTAAAAACTTATAAGCAAAAATGTACTATAGGATCTGGTCATAAAGCATGATGCGGGGCCACTATAGACCCAAGCATTTTTAACACGGCGTTTTCCATAGGCCCCATAGGGATAGTGTTAAATTGTGTAACTTATATATAGGGACAAACCTGAATGCGCTGTGCCACCAGCGCATTCAGGTTTGTCCCTATAAGTTCTTGGGTCTATAAGTTTTCACAATTTAACACTAACCCTATGGAGTCTATGCGAAATTCAGTGTTAAAAATCTTGGGTCTATAAGTTACACAATTTAACACTAACCCTATGGGGGCTATGGAAAACGCCGTGTTAAAACTGCTTGGGTCTATAGTGGCACCCCCAACTACTGACGTTGGACGTCGCACCTTGAAAAACGTTGAAGAATCTGAATCCCGAGTGACGTTTGAAGGTCAGGATAATTAAAGTGTCAAACACATTTTGAGTAGTAATCTCGCATCGATGTTGGTGACAGAATTTCACTTCGAGTGGCGCCTGTAGAAAAACAAACTGATAACTGTTGTCAGAAATGCGTTGACGAGGTGTTATCTAAACACAGATCTATTGAATCTGACATTTTTAAAGACATGATTGACATAAAAATGAATGGACTTTACGTTTATATACAACACTCACCTTCCAGCCTGATTTTCCGCCGCCATCTTGAAATCACCATTCCTGATCACAGACACGACAGTGATCTTCATTTCTCCAGTTTTGGTAGTTTATAGTCCAGTACTTCAAAAGAACAGACCACTATCATTGGCTTCCAGCTCCTCTACAACTGCAATCGTACAGGTGCGTCGCGAAGACGATCGATTGGGGAGGGACGGGTCAACCCGATTTCACTCGACCGTGATTGCTGATGTTCTGTCGAACTAATATGCCACTACGTCATCAAGGCATTCCCACCACGAAGGCCTTCGACGAAGGCATGCCCACCACAAAGGCCTTCGACGAAGGCATGCCCACCACGAAGGCCTTCCACGAAGGCATGTTCACCACGAAGGCCTTCCACGAATGCATGCCCACCAAGAAGGCCTTCCACGAAGGCATGTCCTGATAATGTAGTTGGGATGTTAGTCAGTGGGATTGACATATAAACAGAACAGTATAAGTGTTCGAACTATCATTTTTATCGCACGAGATCGATTTGTGCGGAGGGAGAATACTGAACGAGTAGCCGAAGGCTTCGGGTTAAATGTTATCCCTCCGCCAAATTTGATCGAGTGCTGTAAAAAATAACCGTTCGAACGTATGTGCTGTTCTGTGTTTATTGCACGCCTACAGGTTACTAAAAAAATATTAAAAACACAAATTATTGCCAAAAATAACCCAGACGTAAAAAAAGAAATAGTAAAACAGTCCACGCATGTGATCCGTATTGTCCAGGGACAATACAATAAAAATAGTGTTCGATTCGGTTTTTGCAGACAAAAAGTGTGTATTTTATGAAAATAAAAGCATAATATAATAATAACACTTTGGCCAGCCGCTGATTTGTCGCGGTTCTCGGACGAGAAGGCCATGTTTACCCCTGAACTCCCAAATGCCCCCCTATTCCCACGCTTCTCCTCTCCTCCCAACACTCAGAGACGAACTGCTTGATGGCATCCCTTGCCCCATTCTTCCCAATCTCACCAATTAGCATATTAACCCTCTCCTTTGAGTCCCCCCACCCTAACCACATGTCCTTCATTCTCCCATCCCACTTCCCCATTATACTCCCAGTGAATCTCATTCTTTTAGACTGATACTTTGGGCATTCTAGAAGAAAGTGTTCCGGGGTCTCCACCAAGCCCAAGTTACACATCTGACACTCCTTTTCATTGTTTTTCCCATTTTCTCCCCTCAGCTCCAGGGTCCGCGACCTCAGCTTGAACAACAGTGACCCCCCAAAGGTGCCATCAAGGTACTCTTCAAAACCAGGCTTCTCTTCATCACGCAGGCCACCCAAAGATCTCTTTGATTTGACCCCCTCTCGCCAATTACGGTTACAATCCTCCATGACCCTTTCTCTGACGATCTTTTTGCCCTGGTTTGCCCCAACGTCAAGGTACGAGATCTCCATTGAGTAGTTCTCTACTAGCTCCCTCACTTGGACCATCCACCCTGTCTTGATATTTGAGTTGAAAATTCTCAGGAACATTACTTTACACCATCGGCTGTCGGGGAGATTTACCAAATAATAAAGATAACCGAGTTGCAATAGGTCTATCCTGTCCTTGATCCTCATCCACCCAAGCTCACCCCTGATCGCTTCTAGCGCAACGGCATTACTCGAGCCTGTTATCCACCGGCCTGCGTCGTTCTGCAGGATTTCCAAGCTCTTTACGGCTGTGTGGTTTAGGGGTACAACTTCCGTACCGTATGTTATACTTGGCAGACTCACCATTCCCCAAATAGTTTTCCCCACGAAAACCTTATTGAAACTGTTTCTCCCTATAAGTTTCATTTGGTTAAGGATTCGCTTCCCTGAACTTCAGAATCAATTTATTAGTGTGGTTTCGGTAGATGCCTCTTCCTGTGATGTTTATATTTACCCCCAAATACTCGTAATCGCAAGTCTCTCCTACACTAAGAAGTCTACTGCTACCTTCCGGAATGCAGAACTCCGCCACTCTCCACCTTCGAGTGGGGTCCACTTTGCGGCCCACGGGTATAACTTTGCTCTTGCTTTCATTAAGTTCGAGTCTCCATTTGCTCCCATATTTCCCAACAATTCCCAGCATTTTCGCTAGCCCCTCTTCGCTTTATGACACTAGCACCATATCGTCTGCAAAAAATAGCCCTGGGATCTTCAGGTCACCAACTGCAACCCCCTCGTCGCTATGCAGGAGTTCATCTCCTAAACCTTTGATGTGCAATGCAAAAAGAATTGGCGAAAGGATACACCCCTGTTTTAGGCCTATCTCCATAGGCACACGTTTTGTTGTAATGTTTTCCAGACTAAGTTCACTCTGTACATCTTTATATAATGCTTTCGTAATCCCAACAAACTCTCCCCCCAAGCGCGGAGCCTCCAGCTTGCGCCACATACCCTCCCTCCATACTCTATCATATGCCTTTGTAACATCCAAAAAGGCCATGAACATCTTTTTCTTTTTTGCTTTCGCGGATTCTATCATTTGGGATAGCGCGAAAAGATGGTCAGTGACTCTCCTTCCCTTCCTGAAGCCATTCTGGATTTCTCCCCAAAAAACCCTTCTCTTCGAACACCTCATCTAATCTCCCATACAGGACTTTACAAAAGACTTTTCCAATGTTGCTACTGACAGAGATCCCTCGATAGTTATCCAGGACGTCTTTATCCCCCTTTTTGTGAATAAATGTCACTTTGCTTTCCCTCCACTCCTTTGGGACCTCTTGTTTTTCTATGGCTAAATTGAATAGGGCAGTTAGGCTTTCCAAGAGTTCCTCTCCCCCTTTTTTGATAAACTCGTTAGGAATTTCGTCCACCCCCCCCCCCCCCCCCCGCTTTTCCATTCCTTAATTTCGAGATCACCCTTCGCACCTCCTCAGTTTTGATTTCGCTGCACACGAAGTTCGATAGATTTTTCTCGACCTGGTTCGGACACTCTGGTGGGTTCCCCATGCCCCATCGCTTATCGTTTACCTTTTCCCAGTGCTTGACTAGTTCTAATGCGATTTGATCTCGCTCTTCTGGAACTCTGCCATCTACTTTAATGCTCTGTGGGTTATTCCCTTTGCTACGTTTGTTCACCCATTTCCAAAATACGCTCGAACTCGACCCCCCCCCCCCCCCCCCCCCCCTGTCGTTCTTATCGTCCTGATAAGACTGCTATTTCGCACTCTCCAGTTGTCGTCTTTAATCTTGTTTACTTTATTTCGTGCTTATTGGTATTCTTCCTTTGCTACCATGGCCTCATTGCTGTCCACCCCCTTAAGTTTTCTACTTCTCCTGTATGCAGCACGTTTAGCTTTTCTAACCTTTATGGCCCTTTTCAGTTCTTCGTTCACTCTGTACCCAAGTTCCCGTGTTGGCACCCTAATCTTTCCTACACTTTCCTCCCCTGCCTCCACTAGGCTCGCAACTATGGCGTCGGCCATCTTCTGTACACTGCCCCCTTGTGTACGGCTGCAAGCTTTGGTTTCAGTTTTTCTTCGAACTTCGCCCAGTCGGCATCCTTTTTGAGTTCCCAAACCTCCTTGAAATTTCCTTTGCTTTTCTCTAGGTTTTTGTCCCTCATCGTCACTGTAATCAAGTTGTGATCACTATCCAACTCCATTTTTCCCTCATCGTCCACTTCTACCCCTATCACCTTACTCCATAAAGTCATATCTGTGAGAATGTAGTCAATTATTGATTTTCTGTCGTTACTCTCCCAGGTCCATTTCCCTTACATCTAGCGTCCCTGTTCAGAATCTTCAGACCGAGCTCATTTGTGAAGTTCAACAGCTTCCTTCCATTCCTGTTGACTTCCTTGTCCCCACCCTCTATGCCTTCTTCCTTATCACCTATGTGTCCATTAAAGTCGCCCATCAGAATTATACCGAGCCCCCTGTTTTCTAGTTTATTGATATTGAACCTTAGTGTTGAGTATATCGAGTCATTCCACTCGGGGTTACTTCCCTCCACCGCACAGTACACAATCCCAAGGGCAATACTTTTGTTTCTCGGACTGATCTTTACCCATCCAATTTCTTTTGACACCTCAGCCGAGGTGATGATATCTTCCAGATCTGTGATCGGCGACGGTTTTAAATCCTCTTTAATGTGCATGCCTACCCCTCCCCCCCCCCTTTTTCTGCCCCTCCGTTCGCCCTACACCTATCCACACACATCCGCTTACTTGGTCTACCCGTTCCTCGTGTCTTACCCACATCTCGCTTAAGCCCATGACATCAAACTCCTCTGCCTCGATCACTGTAGCAATTTCACTTACTTTCCGGTGGAGACCTTGGATGTTGCAATAACCCACTTTCAGGGTACCGAGGTTCATTGGCTTCCACCTACTGGGCCCATTGTATTCTGGCGCTAGTCCTGGTAAACTTATTCTGTCCCCCTCACTCTTGATTACCCCACCTATGTCCACTCTAGTTATACTTGTCTCTGACCTCCCACCCCGCTCCTCTCCAAAAAAGGCTCTGCTACCCGTAGAATTTTATACCCCAATACCCGTTTCCCCACCCTGCTAAGATACAGCCCGTCACGCCCGTACATGCTTCCATTGCCCCAAAACGTGTACCAATGGTCGACAAAAGGGTATTCCCAGATCAACACAGTAGTCCTCCAACTCTTCATTTAGGGCCAAAATCCTTGAATTCCGTTCGTCCCCACCTCCAAGGACAGGAAGGACCCCGGATACGACTACCCTTGCATTCCTTCTTAGCAGTTTGCCGACTAAGCCTCTATACGACTCCGCCAGACTTACTGACCTTCTCTCCCTGATATTATTGGTCCCCACATGGACCACCACTACCGGTTCCGGTCCTGACCCTGCCACAATGCCATCTGCCCGGTCCATGAGATCCTCCACCTTCGCCCCCGGAAAGCACAAGACTGTTCGATTGGAACTATCAGGACCACAAACTGCATTGTCAATCCCACGTACAATGCTGCTCCCCGCTACAACTAATTTTCTTCTTCTGGCCCCAGTTCCTATATCATCTGCACCTCCTCTCGTTTTGCAAGCTCCTGACCCCCTCTTTCTCTTGACCGCCCTCCTTACCCCGTCTGGCCTATCAACATCAACAACCATCTCACCCCCCACACTTTCCCCCATACTTCCCCCCTCACTCTCGTCCCCAGTGGTATCTGAGTCTAAAACACTAAACCTGTTTTCTAAACACCGCCTAGCAACCTTGGCAGCCTAACGCCGACTCTGGCTTCCGGACTCGACGCAGCCCTGGCCTGACGCTACCTTCCGAAATTTCCTACTAGAACCCCCCTCCTCATTTACACCCCCCACATCAAGCATTATTCCCCCACTTTTCCTGCTTCCCAGTTTCCTCCTTGAGTCCACAACGACCTTCCACCCATCTTCAACCTCACCATCGTAGGTAACCTTCAACGGGGTAACTCCAGATACACCGGCCCTCCCCAACCTCCCTCTCAGCTCTGCAATCTCCCGCTCGAATCCAACACACTTCTCTAACAACTGTAAAATATCCCTGCAATTCGCACATACCCCACTACTCTCCTTTGACCGACCACCACCATACCTCATATTACACTGTCTGCACGCCTCCGTATCCTCACTCTCCCCCACCTGCACCCCTCGACTCACCTCCCCCAGACTTCCCTTAACACCCATACTTACCTCCGTCTGAACACCCGTCGTACACTTACCATTCATGATTACAAATATTATACAGAATCCAATGACCAAAAACGACAAAAACACCAGGGCAACAGACACACACGAAAAAAGGCAACTAAGGCAAACAAC
Source organism: Pictodentalium vernedei (assembly GCA_031216915.1). Taxonomy (NCBI): domain Eukaryota; kingdom Metazoa; phylum Mollusca; class Scaphopoda; order Dentaliida; family Dentaliidae; genus Pictodentalium; species Pictodentalium vernedei. The sequence continues at coordinate 776,274,746 of CM062295.1, forward strand.
GAACAAAACCGGAAAAACCTATCACCTAAACCTCCTTATTACACCCTACGGTCCTCCCAAACACACTTGCAAAACTAAATATATAAAAACTTCCCTGAAATAAAACTAATATTAAAAACAATACTTATAAACAGTTCCGAGTTGAAAATTTTCTTCTTCTCTTCGTGAGTAGTATTCACCAAATGCAATAAAGTTTTTTATTTATGAACTTCTTGGAGATAAATAAGTAAACAGATAGAATACGCACATACGAGTCGTGCCGCAAATTGCTATTTAATTAATGCGCACCGTATCGGTACTCGAAACTGGTCATACTGGGCCCCAACAGCCCGAAATGCTACAACATCCCTCCAAATGTATGGCTGACTGTGTGTGTGACACAAGTCCACATACAGACCTCCAAATGTTTAGTCGACTGTGTGTGTGACACAAGTGCACGTCCAGACCTCCAAATGTATGGTCGACTGTGTGTGTGACACAAGTCCACGTCCAGACCTCCAAATGTATGGTCGACTGTGTGTGAGACACAAGTCCACGTCCATACCTCCAAATGTATGGTCGCCTGTGTGTGTGACACAAGTCCTCGTATCAAATTTATTATTTTTAAGAAAGTTCACTATTTCTATCAACAAAAAGTAGTATCTATTTATTGGTGCTTGACGATAGATTTGACAGTTCACCTCATGTCGCACAGTTTTATGGCTTGGGATGCCGGAGTACCTGGAGAGTACCACGGAGCAACAGGGAGAAACTGTCATACTGACCACCGTACTTACTCCACACAAGCAAGTGTGGTTGAGGACAAATACACCATCGACATGCAGTCGTAGAGAGCTCCACCGTGACCCAAGTAAATTGATATATCAAAACTCAAATCCTGACGATAATGTCTCGGCTGAAAAAGATGGAGAGAGGTAACTCCCATTGGAAATTCCCCTGCCTGAGTACCTCTTCAATAGATTGCATTTAACGCCCTTTACCTGTATCATAGTCCTTCCGCAAAACAGTACGTACTCTCACAACACCCCCACGGTAACAGCATTACGTACGGATTATACAAACCACGTCCTGCCATGAAAGCAAACATGATGTAGAATTTAGAATCTTTATTTTGCAATATACACAATGGAGTGGTTGCCCAAATGGGAGCACGATGACGCCGTGTACTAAGGAGCACTACACGTCGATGGTGCACATGTCTCCAACCGCTGTAACCCTGCTTGAGCGGAGCTTGACCAGAGTTAAAATGTTGAGGAGCTGACAGTTACTCGTCGTTGCTCAGTGGTTCTCTCCGGGTACCCCGGCTTCCCCCACCCGTAAAACTGTCACGATCACGATTTGCCATTGTGCAAAAGTATGTGAGTTTAACCTCCAATAACTAAATATAAATAAATACACAATGGAGTGAAAACAATATGGTACATCTAAATTCTGAAGTTAAAGTAATATAGCCTGAGTGCTGGAATGTTCTATGTCCCCCTATGAGACATAGAACATTCTGGCATTCAGGCTACGATATGATAACATATATAAAAATCAAGCTTTTGTACATTGCAAGGAGAAGGCATAGCCAGTTTGGCTATTTCCCCACCGACTCCTACAACTTATAACGAAAGGACTGGTGGAATGAATCGACAATGATCCACCCATTGCCACAGACAATGTCTTTTTATTCCAGCTCGAATGCGTAACAAATCTTGGGTCTCTGGGTGGTATCGCGCGTAATGAACCATGGCAGAGGGGATGGGGCTCAATTCGTTGGAGGATCAGTGACGGCTTATTCCTGCAGCCCGTTAGGACTGGGTGGTATCGCGCGTAATGAATCATGGCAGAGGGGAGGGGGTTCAATTGGTTGGAAGATCAGTGGCGGCTTATTCCTGCAGCCCGTTAGGATTGCTGGAATGAATCAACAATGAATCAACAATGATCCAACCATTCACATGGACAATGTCATTTTGCTTTCCTTTCACTGACTGAAAGCTGTTGTTTTGTGCAAAGATACACATATCGGGTTGATGATATTATTCTGGTTTCGGATATTTCGTAGATCGGTGGTCGGAGCACTCGCGGTTATTACTGCTGGAGTGCGCCCCTGTCCAATTGTGGTTGTCGCGATTGTTTTGACTGCTGATTGTCAGAATGTTTGAGACCGGCATAAGCTGTGGGATGGATATGTTACCCCCACCTAGCAGCACTCATTGCATCGATGTTTCAATGGTACCAATCATATGTCCCAAAGAGAGTTGTGCTGGACCCATCAATCAGCGGCAGCTGGGACTCCCTTGATTCCATCTTTCAAAGGATGGAGTAATTCTATGACGCCTGTGTATGTGTGTACGTGAGTGTAAATAAAACCTCTCCCAACACATTTGTTGCAAGATGGATATACTTATCAGGGGTGGGTCACCGGGTGGGCCCAGCCCACCTTGCTTCATATCCCTCTTCTTTATCTTAAATATATGCCACTCTTACCAACTGTCGACACTTTCGAGCCAAGAGGGGCTCTTAGCCCTTTACCCAACTCAGACGATATCAAAATTTATTATTTCAAATATCATTTTTTCAAATTTTTCAAAAAGTTTCAACAAAACCATATCATGAGACCTCTCGTTGGAACGAGCTCGTTCCAACGAGGGGTCACATGATCACATGATAGGGGTTTGTTTTAATTTTTTAAAAAAAATAATATCTTTTCAACTGCTGAATTTGCATATTACGCGGACGGATGCGGCCGATTCGTTGGGTAAAGGGTTAAGGCGTATTTTTTTTTTTATTTTTTTATTTTTTTTTTTTATTTATTTTTTCTATTCTTGTTCCAGTTTTTACCACGTAATCCAACAGTGCGTTTGGAGTGCATAAACATTGATGAATCTACCGCAACCTATTAACTGTTTCTTTTTCAAAAGCCTTGAAACCCATTAATAAACCCAGGTAATATAGTCAATCGTGTTGCTGTTACACTGGACTCTGCGATTTCTGCCAGTTGCTAGAATAATGCTTTCCCTACCCCCCCCCCCCCCCACACCCCCGCCACTTTGATATTTTATCGTTTACCTTCCTTCTATTCTCTCGTGTTATCCAGTTTCATCCGTCATTACCTATAATCCACAAAGTTGTCGTGCAATAAACTTATCAGTTACATAACCTGCCACGATCCATAAATATGTCACACAAGAAGCCTACTAGTTCCATATCCTGCTACTACTACTAAATTCGTAACACTGCTAATTCCTTCTTCTCTTCTGAACCTTCCGCGGTGATATTCCTCCATGAGGACGAACTAGCTTCACCAGCTCCATAACAACCGTAATATATTTTGGAACGTCCACTTCGTATTGAGAGACAGTCTATGACAGAATATACCTTTATTTATATTTAGATGCTTTGCAGTTACCATGTTTATATCTCTTATCTTCACCTTATTCTATTGTTTTATGTTTTCTCTACCTTGATGTTTAATTATCTTGTCTTTACTACCTTCTACTACATCCTTGTTTTCCAAGCCAACGTGAATACAATCTGCCTTCGAAATGATACCGAAACATTACATGCATCTGGGATTTGTACTGATATCCGTGCACTGTGGTTACGTTACCACCGACACACTACATAACATATTATTCAATGTGCATGTGATAAAGTCCGCTGAGGCATCCATGTATCCTCATGGAAGTACACGCGTCTCAAACATTTGATCTGTTTTGAAAGTATCAGCCCTTGTCTTCACTGTTACTTCCACCTTCCTTTATTTGGGTACAATCTTATTACTGTCGGGTGACATCGAACCCAACCCTGGGCCAAGCTCAATCAGCTCACATAATAACCCCCGAAACTTGAGAATTTTACATCTTAACATTCAGAGTTTAAAACCCAAATTGGGCACTGTTGAATGTGAATCTTCACACTTGATATTTTGGCTTTAACTGAGACATGGCTGTAGAGCAACGATCTCACATCCGATGTCCTAATCCATGGGTTCCATGAACCGTTGCGCCAGGACCGATCTACAAGGGGAGGAGGTGTTGCCAGCTGTATTAAAAACAATATATCTTTTGGACAGCGGCCCGACCTGGAGGTACTGAATATTGAGTGCCCATGGGCTGAAATATTTACCAAACATAGTAAGTCCTTATTGTTAGGGGTCTTCTAACGCCCACCCAACAGCCCCCCCCCCCCCCCCCCCCCCCCCCCCAGAGACATGGGATGCCCTATCGGCATCCATCTAAAAAGCCAGAGACACGCAAATTGTCGATTTTGTTGTTACTGGCGACTTTAATGACAACCAACTGATTCCTTCGAGAGTCGGTTTTACAGAAACAAGTAATCTCTTCAACTTGAGGCAGCTTGTAAGTGAGCCAACCTGTTTTACTGAATCGTCGGCCTCCCTCTTAGATCTTTTTACTGTGAGTGACTCAATCAACGTGAAATATTGCGAAGTTCTAGAACCAATCATCCCGGACATGATTCGGGTACCACTGCCCAGTATTAATTGATGTTGAATTCTCGAAACCACACCCCCTCTCCTTTAAGAGAAGGGTATGGCTGTATCCTCAAGGCAATTATGAAGCACTAAACGAGGCTCTCTCGAATGTTGATTGGAATTCTCTCTTCGATAATTTATGTCTCGACACTATCATTTCCAACTTCACGGACAAATTACTCGACACGGCATCTAACCTTTCCCGAACAAACTTATTACTTTGCGACCAGATCGGCCGAAATGGTTCCACAACGAAATTGGACTACTAATAAGACAGAGAAAACGGTTCTATCGCATAGCCAAATAGACTGGTTATCCGAACGCTTGGGCTAAATATAAACGCAAAAGGAATGAAGTTGTATCGGATATTAACAAGGCCAAAGCAACATATCTATCTAAAGTTCATACCATCCTGCGGAACAACGAAACCCCCACCTCACAGTGGCGGAAGACACTAAAAACGTCCACTGGTAGCAGTAAAACAGTAGCGTTGAGAAAGCAGAAATGTTCAACGAATACTTCAGTTCTATCTCAACAGTCGACGATTCCAAAGCCTCCCTACCTGACTTATCATCCCAATCTTCACAAACCATTGATAGTGTCACTCTACATTGTAGTAAAGTATATTTAAGGAATGATCGTTTCGTTTTGTCTATTTCTTGAGTTATGAACCCCAAAAAACAAAATCCAAACTGTGTAAATGGGCGTAGCCGGATATCTGAAGTCAATAACCACAAACATGTGTGGGTCATATTAAACAGCACCTGTACATGGAACGATATATCGACTACATCTGCTCTAAAGCCTGGTCTCGTTTAGACCTGCCCAGGAAGCAAAAATTCATTCTCGATCGTAGCGTTCTTGAAAAAATATACTTTGCATTCATTAAGCCTTTACTCGAATGCGCTGATGCTGTTTGGGATAATTGTTCGGCTGCTAAAGTCGACGAACTGGAGAAAATACAGATCTCAGCCGCAAGGATCATTACTGTGGCAACTGTTTGTTGTAGTAAGACTTTCCTTTATTCCGAAACACGTTGGGATTCTCTTCAAGAAAGACGTCGTAAGCACAAGCTGTTGCAGTACTTTAAAATGTATCATCATATGTTGCCTCCATATATTGCCGATAAAGTTCCCCCGATCGTCTTATCGTCGAATCAATCGCGCAACCTCCGGTCATCTCATAACCACCGAATTCCTTTTCGTCGGACACAATTGTATCAATTACCTTTTGTCCCCAGCGACACCGACCAATGGAACAAGTTGCCCTTATCTGTCCGCGAGAATTCATCTCTAGCCAATTTCAAGACGTTCCTAAATGTTGGAAATCAACGACCACCGGTGTTTTACAGTGGCGCGAAATTACGCGAAGCCCAAATATATCACTGCAGATTGCGTCTGCGTTGTAGTAGGCTTAATTCTCACTTATGCGATAATCATTTGTCACCTACCCCTTCCTGTCAGCGTGGTATGTGCGAGACACCAGAACACTTTTCCCTACATTGTCCAATCTACTCAAATGTTCGTAACAGTACTATCAACCTACTCCCGTTTAACATAGACGTATCGACACTTCTTTTCGGATCTGAATTCTTGAATAATCAGGAGAATCGTCTTGTTTTTGAAGTGATGCATGCCTTCATTTTATTAAGTGGGCGTTTCCATTGACTGCTGGGGCCCCAATTAAGACTTCGATACTACTATAGGGTGAATGTACCCCCATTCTCCCCATTCTCCCCTGCTATCTTATTTTGTTTTCCATTTTCTTCGCGTTCAGCACCACCAAGTCGGCTTCCGTCTCACTCCTAATTAAAGGTGCATATGCTGCTTACTTACGAGTGTGTGTCTTCAAGTTGGCTTCCCTTGTTCTCCTTTGCTCCTCTTCTTTTTACTCTATTTTCAACTCGCAACAAGGTAAACCGTACTATCATTTGTATGATTACATGTATATCATATGAATAAGGTCCAATCAGCGCAAGTAAACACTTTGATGGATCAATGTGGTATAATACGTTAGGCGTGAAATACACCCCTTAGAAGTGTGTAGCGTTGACAATTACTGCAAGTTAAATGTGATTAGATTAAAGCCTTTATGAAATGCTGAGCACCGGAAACACTTCGCAGACGTCCTGATCTAACTTCCAAATAGGTCACACATATTCAAAGTCTCTAAACGCCATTAACCCTTTCAGACTTTCATTATCCTGACGTTCAAATGACACTGGGAATTCAGTTTCGTCAACGGTTTTCAAAATGCGACGTCAAACGCCGGAAAGTACATGTAACAAGATATTTTTCACATTAGTGATTATCTAGTTTGGAGCTGAATTATTTTCGGTTGTCTGAATTTGTTATTCAAAACTTGTTTTATTGCAAATTATTGAAAAGCGCCCATATTCACTCTCCAATAATTTGTAATAACACAAACTTATAATAACAAAATAGTATTTGTGTTTGACTAAATATGAAATATAAAGAAGAACAGTGTTGGCTTTTGCTCTGGTATCCTCATTTTTTGAATGTCTTCGTAGTGGCTTCTACAGTTAAAACTAGAAGTCCTGTCATGAAATGCGCATAAATAGCACGTCGTTTTGCGCGTTAATCTACGCGTTATGACTATGGTAAGGCTATCAGATTCTGTCCATATGGCCTGTGCACAAGCAATGTTTCAGCCAATGGACCTCCGGGTAATCCGGAGGTCCATTTGCAGAAACATTGCCTATGTTTGCTATGAGTAACCAGGAGAACCCGCCGTGCTAGGCAATTTCTACCCGCAATTAAGCCTAGATAAGTGCACAATTCGGGACAGGTCTTCTAGTTTTCATTGTAGCACTCAACCAGTTGGGGTGCTATATAGGCAATACCCTAAAGTGTCTTGAATGCCTAACTTTGTTCTTGGATATGTGAAGCACATTTGGCCACAAGTTGTTCTCGTGAAATATTCGTTAATTATCAGTTCTGGTAGGAATACGGTAGCAGACTGTCAACTCCATCAGTTGATTACATAAGTATTCGGTGTTCTCAATCTTTATTTTGATGTATAATTTGTGTATATTTAATTTACATTTAAGGAATATGAGAGGTGGAAATTTCAAAATAAACAAAATTCTGTTACTTATATAGCACCTTAATAAGTCTTGACACCAGGATTATATTAGTATTTTAAGCTGCGATACCATCTGGCTCAGCGGTTGTCACTGAGTACTATTCGGGAGAAAATAGGAATTGAGGTTAAAACTTTAAAAAAATAGAAAAATAATAACAAAACAAATGACCACAATGTTTCAACGCGCTGTTTGATTTCGTACGTCATAAGACGTACAAAAGAATCAATGGGTTAACTGACAAACATGACAGCGGCCAAACCTACTGACTGACTCCTATTTTATTCAGTTCTTGTTTTGTCAACCGAAAGAGCACGGGGTTTCAGCGACAGGTCAATTTTATAATCTTGTGAGGTATCGTTCCTGCCAAACAAAACATTTTGTGCATTAACAATTGATCTTTTTTTCCTGGTCGGTGCAACATTTAGTCGAGGTGTACCTCTCTCGAATCTATTCAGAAGTCGTGTTCGAAGTGGTTCTCGTGTCGGGACATTGCGTTGGACATTGCAGTGTTTATTTAAGGTCTATTCAAGAATTAGGATATATATATAATATACCTAACGTATTTTGGTGTACCAAATGTTCACCTAGAGTGGTGAATATTTGGTACCCAAAGCTACGTTGGGTATATTTTATTTATACCATGATATTAGTAGGATAGAGATGAAACTTCCCCGGTTGGTCGGATCTCATGCCGGATCTCATGTGCGACGCCATAGTCGCGTGACCCAGTGTTGTGTTGACTTGGTATCCCGCGTGAGAGGCCATCTTGTGACGACATCCCCTTAATGATATGTGGTGTTAGTGCGCATGCGCAGCGCGTGTTGTTAGGGTGATACGTGTTTCCGTCGTCCATTTTGTATACTGGAGGCCACCACCTTGGTTTCTATGATAGTCGTGGTTGCTATGTGACCCAAATGCTTATAATAGGATAGGGGTATGTTCGGAGCAGCAGACGTACACACGTGCGAATCTGTTTTCGTTTACATGAGCACCGGTGAGTGGTACTTCATCTGTCAATTTTCTCGCCGAAACGAAATGGAAAAATAAACAGCGCAAATCACAGGGCTTTTCCATTTTAATAACATACTATTTCAGTTATGGATGCTTTATTAACATGAGGCAATGCATGTTTATTAATTTTCGGTATCTTATGAGGTAGAACTCATTTAGAAACGTAATAAATAATTGCCGCTTTCATTTCACTCTTCGCGAGACGACGCGCGATGAATTTAGACAAGTTTGTATCCAGTCTAGATCACCAAAAGGTGAACTTGGATGTTATTCCACCGCAGGTATAAATTTTAACTATTGAAATCCCAGTGCTAGCGTGTTCTCCATGGTTGGTGTGTAAACTAAAATTTACGTCATATGCTTTTTATATATAGGTAATCATGGTATAAATACAATATGCACTGCGAGTGCTGCATGCCTCCTCACTTGGGTGCCATACCCCGCGTTCCATAACAAAGTGGTCTTACTGAGGTGTTTTCTGTCACGGCTTATTAACTTGTCCACCTCGGATTTGCCATAATGGGTATAGACTATTCATAAACTAGCCTTTTAACAACACCTTTTCGATATTTTTGCCCCCAAAGCAGTCCCTGTTCATCATTCGTGATGCGTTGGAAAGGATGGGTTTCAAAGGGTACGGTATACCACCTGATAGCTCCCCTTCCTTGACTAGAGTAAATTATCCCGAAACGGGTCACAGTACACTCTGCATGCAGTGTGGAATGCAGATTTGGTAATACCTCAGATCTCAATGGGTCCGTTCCCCCAACCACATTTTTATGAAATGTGTTATGTAGTTCCTGTCTGGGGACCTCATTCTTTGTGTGCTATGGCTGTGGTTTTTCCTGGACGTACTGTATGTCAGTTTTTTGTAGCAGAAACCAAAACAAAGACATAGATAAATCATCCCCTTATTTGGAATGGTTCCTATGCTGATTTCAAACTCTGACATGTATATACCTTCTCTCATTTCGCATTTTTTATCTTCTCATCCAATAAATATTCGAATCATTTTCTCCTTTCTCGCAGCCATTGAACTACTTCCCGGGAAGACGAGATGGTTTCTAACAATACTCTTGAAATACCACTCTCAAAATACGCTGCCTCTGTCGTTTTAAAGAGCTACCTAATGATTGATATCAGTACATATATAACAGGAGTGGGACTTTTTCTAGCAGTAGCTCGAGGAGGTATGCGCTCCAGACATATCCTGGATCTGAACGGCATTACCTGCAAACTGTTCACGAGGTCCTTCGGGCTAAAGGGATTAACGGTGCTAATTGTCTTGAGTATTGTTTGTCCGATGGACATCGTTCAACCCCTTATTCGAAATATAAACACTTATAGTGTAAGCACTATACATTATATTAGTTAGTTTCAAAAGCCGACGAACCCTTATAACAAACCGTGTATGCAACGTGAAGACACCATACGATACAGACAAATAATACATTATACGTCCGAATTTCTCCTAAAAATATTAGGTATTTGGCTACAACTAACCTTGATCCAAGGCGGCGACATTGACACCAATCCATTGCCGGGAAGTCTTGACACCCCACTATTGACCGGAGCGATAAGGCCAAGAAACAACGAGAAACGGATAAGGGATACGTTTGAAATCTAAACTTGACGTGTTGCGTAGCGAGGCAAATGTCATGATATCTGTGTCTTCACGGAAACATGGCCAAACGAAGATGATAGTAATAATTATATTCTCCTTCAAGGGTTTCAAGAACCAATACGGAAAGACCGCCGGACCGGGGGGGGGGGGGGGGCGGGGGGAGGGGGTTGAAATATACCTGAGAAATTCAATAGCATTTCAAAAAAGTTCAGAACTTGACATGGCTAATATCGAATGTGTGTGGCTTCAAGTGTGACTGAAATACACCAAACTCTACTGGGTGCTTACTACCGACACCCAACTCAGAACACGAAGCTTGGGATCCCATTTTAACATCTATAGAATGAGCACTGGATATAAACGTTAGCGACCGTATTATAACTGGTGACATCAATGAGGGCCAGTTAACGCCCTTTATTACTTTCCAAGGTGTGATTTACTGGGGTTTCCGGGTTTGATTATTAACGACAACTTCACAAGTGAATTATGCAATCAACAATTGGGTCATGTACCCGTGCGCGCAAACGAAGACGCTTTGCCGTGGATGTAATGGGGACTTCATTGTTTTTTGTTTTTTTTAACCCTTCACCTAACATGAAAAGCAGACGACACTTGCAAAAAAAATTCTTGAATAACTATTAGTTTCATTGTTTGTCTCAAAAACATAGATTATGACCTTTCATTGGAACGCGCTCGACGAGTTCATTCCAATGAGGGTCATAACCTATGTTTTAGAGATAAAAAATGAAACAATAATGAAAATTAATTGATGATTTTTGAGAATAGCGCTGGGCGTTTTCCCGTTACGTAAGGTAAAGGGTTAAAAATATAATTCTTCTCATTAATAATGAAAAGCAATAAACAGAATAATCGCTTGACATGCGCGCACTCGTGTTTGTACAACGTCCCTCACCTCTCATGAATTATTTCACGTAACCAGTCCAGTCAAGCGATGATTGCTCCTTTGGCAATGGCCCAATATATCGTATTTTACAATAGTACAATCTATTCCAAGTGACAAGACAGCATACATTCTTTACGTACACTTTTGGACTTGATAATCACAAAAACATGTCTCTCATCGCTGTGATATTCACCCCAAACAAAAGGATAATGTCAAGACTAAACGAACTACCGTGGATGCACAATGAAACTACCTCATTAATCCGGAAGCGTATCACAATCCAAAACTACCCCACAGGCATGGGGCCCACTATTACAGAATACGGAACCAAACTATGTCTTTTGTCAGCAAATCAAAACCAAACCACCTGGGAAAAATCGAGAGCCTTCTCAACAACTCATCCTTCTCCTTCCCACTGCGAAAACGGTAAATAAACTGATTGGTGACAAGAAAACATATATTCCAGTTTTACAATGCAATAACAGTCTCTTCTCAACCAATCTGGAGAAAGCGGAAGCATTTAATGACTACTTTTGCTCAATATTTTCTGTCGACGACTCCGCTGCATCTGAACTACCAGCTTCGGTCAGTCTGCAAGGTCAGTTATTGGACAAGTTAATACTCCAATAGGGTGATGTGGAAGATGATCTCAAATCGATAAAAAATTCCAAAGGGCCTGATAATATAAGTCTACGATTTCTTACGGAACGTTCTAAAGGCCTGGTATATCCGCTGACATGTATTTTCAACACATTCTTAGACGAATGTTACTTCCCTATTGAATGGAAACAGCAATCTTGGTCAATTTATTTGATTTGAAATAAATACTGTTTAAACAGAACTGGTTCCATCTCAGGGACAAGATTAGAACCAGTTTTGATTCTAAAGAGAACCTATATTTTTTGTAGTGTATACAAACTAAAAAAGATAGAGTCCAACTCCTCAAATGGTTCATGTCATATCTGAGCGACAGGCAACAGTGGGTGGTAATCCAATAAGAATGCTTATACTGGAGGAATGTTACTCGGGTATCCATACTTGTCCCGTTACTGTTTATCATTTACATCAACGAACGATATAGCCGAAAACGTCTCAAACAACATGCAATTATTTCATTAGAAAAACTTAATAACTGAAGAATATGTATGTTTGCTTTTACTATACAATATGTACCAAATGATGTACCAATGTCTGTAAATAAAAATCTATATAAAAAAAACCCAAAACATGCAATTATTTGCCGACGTCGTCGAAGATCCTATCCGTGCCACAGAACTGTTAGGGAATGACATAGTACAAATAGAATCCTGGACTAATCAATGGCTCGTTGATGTTAATCCACAAAAAAACTGACACAATGATGCTGTCACGAAAAAAAATATTAAACCGCGGCACCCACCATTGAAAATGTCCGATACTGAGATTGAGGTAAGTGAGCATAAACACTTAGGACTAACCTTCAACAATACGAGTACCTGGAGCGATCACCTGGGTGATATCACGTCTAAAGCATGGAAACGTTCTCCTGAGAAAGCACAAATTTACCCTGGATCGAGAAAACTCTGGAAATATTCTAGCTGGCATTTATACGCTCCGTCTTAAAATATTCTGACAGTGTCTGGGACAATTGCTTCAATCTAGATCGCGAAAATATCGAACAAATCTAATTAGAAGCTGCAAGAATTGTAACCGGTGCGACGCAAAGCGTTGGTAGAACTATCTTACACGCAGTAAGAATTGTAACCGGTGCAACGCAAAGCATTGGTAGAACTATCTTATACGCAGTAAGAATTGTAACCAGTCAGATGCAAAGCGTTGGTAGAACTATCTTATACGCAGTAAGAATTGTAACCGGTGAGACACAAAGCGTTGGTAGAACTATCTTATACGCACCAAGAATTGCAACCGACCAGACGCATAGCGTTGATAGAACTATCTTATACGCAGTAACAATTGTAACCGGTGCGACGCAAGCGTTGGTAGAACTATCTTATACGCAGTAAGAATTGTAACCCGTGAGACGCAAAGCGTTGGTAGAACTATCTTATACGCACCAAGAATTGTAACCGGTGAGACGCGTAGCGTTGGTAGAACTATCTTATACGCAGCAAGAATTGTAACGGATGCGACGAGTAGCGTTTGTAGAACTATCTTATACGCAGCACGAATTGTAACCGGTGAGACGCAAAGCGTTGGTAGAACTATCTTATACGCAGAGACGGATTGGGAAGCCTTGGAAAGAAGGCGTGAAAAACACGAACTTAAGCAATTCTTGTATACTTTTCAGGACTTACTTCCCAGATGTTGTCTGCGTGGTATTATTAGAATTTACGTGTTAACACATTTTGTGGAACTTACTCGCATCAGGATCCTTTGTACCACACGAAATACGTGAAAACTATAACACCATATCCAATTTTACAACATACCTAAACAGAAAAAAACTGGTCCCAGGCTATTTTTGTTATGACAAATCACAGAAAGCGCAAATAGATCAATGCAGGCTACGCCTAACTTCTAGTAACTTGACCGACCATCATTTCAATAATTACATCTCTGCAGCACCTTTATACAGTTACGGTGTGCGAGAAACAGCGGAACACCTTTCCTTAAGATGCCTGTTCTATTCGACACAAAGAGATCGTTTATTGGACCCCCTACGACAAAGACATTACATAAATACGGACTTTATCCTAAATGGGAACACTAACTACACCTCCTAGGTCAATAAGGAATATTTAACAGTGTACACGAATTTATCATAGAGACAAAGTGCTTGGGTGGGCTGGGTGGATGACGCCATCTTAATTAAAAAGTTACGTAAGGTAATTAACGTCACTTAATGAATATTTTTTTAATCACTTTAATAACTGTTGCTTAATTAATTTTAATTAATGACTGTTGCATAATTAATGTAATTAATGTAATTAATGAGTGTAATTAGGGTTGATTATAATAATTAGTATATTAATAAATGAATTAATAATGTTGATCAGTACATTCTTTTTTTTTAAAGTCATAATTTGGGATAGATATTATTAGATACAAAAAATAATATATTTAAACATAATATTGACGTACTGGACATATATACGAATGCTATCGACCCTGACCCGGATACATGCTAAGGTAAACACTGCACGGTGTCTGGGTGTAATTAAATCGATTTCTTTTTTAAACGCGAACTACTATACGAGAGTGACAGATGCTGAAGCAATTAAATCTATTGTTCAAAAATTATGGGTGTAATAAAAACCTCATTAAATTAGCGATCAACACGCTGCTTCACAGCTGATGACTGTAGATGAGGAAGGTCCTGTGGGGACAGAGTTGGAATCGGCAGCTGTCTTCTCGCCGCTTCCAGAACCCCACTCACCTCTCCCCTCGTCACCAGAAAGCCTGACTGAGATCACCATCAAATCAGCTCCACGAACAGAAAACGCCTTCCCCAACCTGATAGGACTATCCATAGAAGAGAGATATAAAAGAGTAGATGAGTTCATAAAGAATAAGAAAAGAACAACGGCAGCTCAAAAACTATCCATCCAAACATAAACAACTCTTCCAACAACTCCCCCAACAACTCCTACAACTACAACATCACCAACACAGCCTCATCCTAATAAGAAAAGAAACAAGAAACGTAAACGCCGCTAAACCTGCTCCTTTCCTTTCCTCCTTTGACACGTCGAGACATGGTGCAGCATCAAAAACGCTAATATACAGTCAATGAGGGTCGAAAGGGGCTTGTTCCCCATACCTTCCATGCGCGCCTTCGGCGCGCGAAACCATTTCGTTCGATCAACACGCAACCTTCTTCCAGACTCTGAGATTCAAATTTTCGAATTTCATCGATTTTTAACGGTCCGAATTCTGCGTTTTGACTGGTTCTCAAAACAAAATCACAAGAGAAATCGCCATGAGACTACTGTACACGGGGGAGAGGCTATACATGGCTGTACTTTATGCCCCAATACTTTCAAGAGATGAATTAACGGATCATCTGAAAACCCACCAAGAAGGTGCTTTGAACTGTCAATTTTGTGTTTCAATAGCAAATTGAACAAAAGAGATGTTCCAGTGAACTTTTTGTCTGAAATCCTATAGTAGGAAAGATACATTAGGAAAACATGGAGAAATGTCAAAACTCGACATTTAACTGCGCGACTTGCGGGTTTCAGCTGATTCAACTTAACCGTCATCGCGCCACAAGTAGCAGAGATGCACAACTCGATTGACCGATGGAGACGTTAAGGTTATTAAACTTTTAAACATGTCACCGCACACTTATCTCCTTCACCCCTCCTCCTAACCTCATTTGACCCCCCCCCCCCCCCTTATTTGATGAGGAGCGTCTCCGTCGGTCAATCGAGTTGTGCATCTCTGCTACTTGTGGCGCGATGACGGTTAAGTTGAATCAGCTGAAACCCGTTAAATGTCGAGTTTTAACATTTCTCCATGTTTTTTTTCTAATGTATCTTTCCGACTATAGGATTTCAGACAAAACGTCCACTGGAACATCTTGAAATCGCCGGATGTTCGATGTGCACCGCCTCTCTTTTGTTGAATTTGCTATTGAAACACAAAATTGACAGTTCAAAGCACCTTCTTGGTGGGTTTTCAGATGATCCGTTAATTCATCTCTTGAAAGTATTGGGACATAAAGTACAGCCATGTATAGCCTCTCCTCTGTGTACAGTAGTCTCATGGCGATTTCTCTTGTGAGTTTTTTTTTGAGAACCAGTCAAAACGCAGAATTCGTACCGTTAAAAATCAATGAAATTTAAAAATTTGAATCTCAGAGTCTGGAAGAAGGTTGCCTGTTGATCGCTAATTTAATGAGGTTTTTATTACACCCATAACTTTTGAACAATAGATTTAATTGCTTCAACGTCTCTCACTCTCGTATAGTAGTTCGCGTTTGAAAAAAAAAATTATTTAATAACGCCCAGACACAATGCAGTGTTTAGCTTAGCACGTGTCCAGGTCAGGCCCATTCGATAGCATTCATATATATATCCAGTACGTCAATATTATTTTTAAATATATTATTTTTAAATATATTATTTTTTATCTAATAATATCTATTCCAAATTATGACTTTAAAAAAAATATATACTAATCGACATTATTAATTCATTTATTAATATACTAATTATTATAATCAGCCCTAATCACACTCATTAATTAGATTAATTAAATTAATTATGCAACAGTCATTAATTAAAATTAATTAAGCAACAGTTATTAAAGTGATTAAAAAAAATATTCATTAAGTGACGTTAATTACCTTATGTAAGTAACTTTTTAATTAAGATGACGTCATCCACCCAGGCTTCCGGCCCCGGACTCCGGCCCCGGACTCTGGAAGAATTGGGTTAAAACCGCTACAATATACTACTGGTAGGTTTATGGAGAAACGCAGTAATACTGATTGGCGGGTATTACTGTTCGGTTTTCCAGTTTGCCACAAATACCAGAAAAAATATCAAAACAACCCCCCCCCCCCCCCCCCCGCCCGCAATACAACACCCGCAATAAAACAAAAACGCTCAGCTCTAGTATCCCACTGTGAGGACCTTCATATCATGCTGTCAAATCATTTTCATTATATTTCGTAATTGCCAATCATGGCATTTCTTCTAAAGTATCAAGAAGGCTTCATCTCGACTACCCACGTGGAGACACGGCGGCACTGTGTGCTAATGCGTACTGCGCGTCAATAGTGCACTTGTCTTCAATCAATGCTAACCCCGTGGAGAGTCTGACGGTTGCTCACAGTTGCTCGGTGGTTCTCTCCGGGTACTTCGGCTTCCCCCAATCGTAGAACAGTCCGACAGGAGGTAACTCTGATTATCAAAAGTGTCTTGAAACCCAAACAGATAAATAGATGTAACATATCAATGGAAATAACACGTTACCTTTTCTAATGGTGGACAATCAGGTAATTGCTAGATGAAGAAAACAAAATGTCCAATATTTCGTCTTAATATTCCTTTCAATTATTCTTTTGAAACCTTAAATGAATTTTCCGACAAACAGCCATGAACTTTTTGTGCGAAAAAACGCCAAAAAAAAACAAACAATCGACAACTTCCCTAGTAAATGCATCGGTTTTTTAGTACCACTTCTATTTACTTCCAGATCAATACATCTAAAGGGAACTTTGAATGCAAACGTCTGATTGTCACCGCAGGTGCCTGGACTAATGACATTTTGAAAACAATTGGTGTTCATGTTCCAATCTCTGTCAAACAAGAACAAGTCACATATTTGGGAACACCCAACATCAAAGAGTTTACTAAGGACAGGTTCGTTAAGTTTTTCTTTTTGTGCTCCCTTCAGTCAAATTGCACATTTTATCGGTCAATATGTTGTTAACCCCTTGCACACTGATGTCAAATATCTAAAGTTCAGGGTGCAATTTTTTCCCATAATGCAACTAGAAATTTAACCAATGCAATCTTGTTTGACAGAGCTCATTGAGCTCTGTCAAACAAGACTGAATTGGTTAAATTCCCAGTTGCATTATGGGAAAAATGGCTAGTTGAAATCTGGATATTTTGACATCAGTGTGGAAGGGGTTAAAAAAGGTTGGAGAATATACGTATCTCTAAGACGTAAGTGGAGTAGTGGTTTCAGCCAGCAAATATATCTCAGATTTCTAGGAACACAGTCCAGTGGACCCAGCCGTCCTTTATCTGCTATTTTATTTACGTTTCTATCAGGGCTGGGAGGAGTTAAAATTTCCCTAAACACGTTAACGTGTTAAATATATCTGCGTTAACGTGTTAAATGACGTTAAATGTTAAAATGAACAAAATTGTAGTATAACAGACCAATTCCGGCCATTTTTGCTGACTTGATCTTGAATCTGATTGAACTTACGTACACTATTAACCCTTTAACGCCAGTGGTATCTCCCATCCCAGTTCAATGGCAGCAATTAGAAGAGTCCATACTCATTATTTGGGGTAGACCAATCAATATTTTCAACGTGCAGCCTTGGGGCTGCACGTTGAAAATACTGATTGGTCTACCTCACAGATTCACTGAACAGCCGACCTATAATATAATGGCGTTATGAAGTGTCATGTTCCTGGCCGGGAAAGCGGCCGCCTGGA
The DNA here is from genome assembly GCA_031216915.1 of Pictodentalium vernedei. NCBI lineage: Eukaryota > Metazoa > Mollusca > Scaphopoda > Dentaliida > Dentaliidae > Pictodentalium > Pictodentalium vernedei. The sequence goes on from CM062295.1 coordinate 776,292,995, forward strand.
TTCAAATGGTCAATATAGTTCTCTCGACAATGCGGCACAGTTTCAGTTAACTGAGTGAGACGAAAAAATAGATGCCCTATACAGATACATTAGATGACTCACGATGAGTACAAAATCATTCCTGATGCACCCTAACAAACTTCAAAGTTATAAATGTTAATAACTTAGTTAAACATTTTTTTAACTTTGTTAAAATAATTTAACACGTTAACGTTTGAAACGTTAACTGCTCCCAGCCCTGGTTTCTATACGTTTCCTCGGAATATTGTGATATGGCTCGATCGACACTCCCTTCGACTGAACAGCAGTAAACACACCGGCTTTTCCTAAAAAGACACCCAAACGTCCTTTAAGCGACATTTTATTTGTCCATTTATTATATTTACTCAGAATGTTTTACAAAATGGCTTGAACAGTTAGTCCCATATCCTTTCCTTCGAGCTCAGAGTCGTAAATACGCCTTCCTTTTCCCGAAAATGATTCTCAGACGCCCTTAATGCGATCGTTAATTTGTGCCTTCTTTACATTTCTTCGGAATGTTTAATAATATGGCTGGATCGGTTAGCTCCATATCATGTCCTTCCAGCTTGGAGCCTGAATATGTCTCCCTCGTCCCGAAAAGGATTCCCAGACTCCCTTTATGCGATATTTTAATTGAGGCCTTCAGTAGCGTCTATTGGAAAGTGAGTTATCGATCTTGAATTGAGTACTACCGGTTGGTATTTACGGTATTTTAAATATTACCTGTCAAGTTGATAGTACATTTTCAGTTTTTTTGTCTCTGGCAGAACACCCCCGGGGCGACTTCCAGCATCCCACCCCAATCGGGATGGGTTGGTGGATGGAGCTCCCGGGTGGTATACCGTGACAAAAATGGGCATTAAAATAATTTTGTCATGACAATCAGCTTCGGCTCATATACACACTAAAAACTAAAGTGTTAAAACTGACACTTTCAAGGTGTTAAACACATTATAACTCTTAGGGTTTGATTTTAACACTCAAAGTGCAATGCTTTAAGTTACAAGTTATATTACAATCGTCAGACATCTGAAACTTGAATGGATGGCACTTCCTATGTGTCTAGCTTCGGCGGTTCTTCCAGAACCGTCCATAATTTGATTTGCGCTTGGTGGGTACATAATTAAAAGGACACAACGCAGATGACGCGGATCAGGCTCGAGAGTTCGAACCTGATCCGCGTCATCTGCGTTGGTTCCTTTTAAGTGTCGCGACATTTCAGTTGTCAAGTGGCATTATTGTAACACCTGTCAAGTTCTGGAATATCTACACTTGAACAAAGAGCTAGTTCAGCACTTCAGGTGTACTTTTTAACACTTTAGTTTTTAGCGTGTACTGCATATCACACAACCCTTAGAGACATGCCATTGACAATTGTGTTGGTGTAATTATGACAAACTTATGCAACGATAGGCTCTTCTGTAAGTAAGATAGCAGTCTTCATAACACTATACAATAGTAACACAAATTTCGACGCATGAGTGCTATAATGTTCTATCTACATTTTACCTTTTTGTGGGAAATTGGATTTGAAATTTTTGACCTTCAGTTCATGTATCCCGAGAAACATTTCATATAACACCACACCAGATTTGGGTCGGGCATTCAAAATAATGTAGATTTGACAAATATTATAACAGTAGGCATATTGGTTGCAGTATAATAACCATTTTTCTGTTGGCGGAATGACGCAGATAGAACAGTTTAGCATAACAATTATGGCGCACTTGTATTGCTAAATTAGTCCAACTGAGAAAATAGAAACGATAGGAAACAATAATTTCATTGTGTTTATTAGTATCTTAGCTGTATATATATATCCTGAGAAAGGGATAGGTTGGTGGGGATGGCGGGCGTGGGGTGGGGTTCCACCGCATTCTCGGCTAAACCACAATCCCTTAGCTATCGACATCCAACTTTTGGAAAATGCATTTTCACCCTCCCCCCCCCCCCCCCCGTGACATAGCGGGGAGGGGGGGGGCTGAGGGACCCAGGCGCCCCAAACTTTTAGCTGCCCCCCACCCTCCAAAAAAACATTGACCCAATGCAAGTTTCACATAACTTAGAGCCCAAAACAGCTCCCCACTATAGGCTATACATGATACAATTACCTCAAATGCGATCTTTAAGCACTGAACTTTGCAAAATTCTCTCGGGGGAGGCCTTGTCTTAACTAGGACCCACTGGTTAATAACCCCTCCTCCCACTTATCTGTCCAAACTAGTGCCATCCGTCGTTACTCCCTCCTCCGACTTCCCTGGAGGGAAGTGGGGGATGGGTAAGGACGGAGGCTCTTAGAAAGGACTAGGGGAGGACCCCCGAAACCCTACATCAACATTCCAAATATCATGGTAGCCCCCCGTTTCAACCCCCCCCCCCCTCCCCCCAAAAAACAATGGCTAGCCCCCCCCCCTCCCCATTATAGAATCCTGGATACGTCCCTACCCGAACACTGAGCCAAGTAAAATCTTGTCGTAAAGGGGAGCCAGTGAGGACAGGAAGAGATGATGAGATATCAAAATGTTTAATTAGAACAATGAAAAACTAAAACTACTTTCATTCAACTAATTGGTCGACATGCAGGGATATCTCGCAATGCAGTACCTTCTGAACCATCTGGCTTCGGTCACTAACAGTTACTGTCATTCGCAGTTGATATACCTTCTTAACCCTTTACCTAACGTGATTCTTGGAAAAAAATCCTCGTATAACTACCATAGGTTATGGCCCGTCATTGGAACGAGCGCGTTGGTCATAATAACCTGTTTTGGAAGCAAAAAAAGGAAAATATAAAAAAAAATGAATGTTTTTTTTTTTTTTGGAGCGCTGACCAGTTTTGGGGGTTACGTTAGGTAAAGGGTTAACACAACCTGAACAAAAATGTGCTCGCTGATGATTTCACGTATATAAGGGCACAAGACTGCATGTACAGTGCACACAGAGTCATTTGGAACTTTTACTCTCAGTGTGTGGACATCCATCATTATGCATTCTTGTCAGTCTCGTAGAGCATGAGAACTCGGCTACAAATTTGCACACCTTGTGCCACCGGGTAAACTATCCTATGGGCCATGGTGTACAAAGTTGCTATTGAGTTATCAAGTTCCCCCTGAAACTTCAGTTAAGGGAAAGAACAGATGTTCACCACTCGGAGGTCAAGTACCAATTTCACTCTGAGTGTACTGTATAGGACTATTATAATCCCTGATGGGTACGGGTGTGGGGTGGGAAAATCTCACCCTCGGGACAAGATATTTGGTCCAGACACCAAGCCTCGTGTCTGGAGCAAATATTTTGTCCCGAGGGTGAGATTTTCCATCCCACACCCGTACCCATCAGGGATAACTTTTCTCCCCCCACATACAGCTGTTACGTTAGCAGAGGTAATCGGCGGTCACGCGCTGATATAATCAACTCATTTGGTATTCGTTGTTTTGAAAAACTAATGACATCATTGGAAAGAGCATGCAAAAGTTATGTATATACCAAAGGTATATACCACGAAATCAATTTGGAACCGTGGCATCTTGGGGTCTAAAGAGTTTTAGAGCATCAAACGTTGATCACACGGCATTCAGATGACGTCAATATGAATTAGTTGGTAGCAAGAAATTGATACGATTTACATAACGTCATAATAACGTTATAAATGTATAACGTCACGTGGGTGGGTGGGGTGGGATACTATTAGTTACCCCGTGTCTGATCACGTGGTACGGGTTTTTACCTACCCGAAGCGGCCGAATCCAATGAGGCCCTCATGGGATACGGCTGGCTTCGGGTAGGTAAAAACCCGTACCACGTGATCAGACACGGGGTAACGAATTTATCTATTGAATTTCCGTTTTAGAAGTACAATCTATTTCATGTGTGAACACACACAGCATGAGATCTTTTATCTTCCATTGTTGAGCCATACAGGTTTCTGTGGAATTTTTGTGCAAAAGAGTTTTTGTGAAAATATGCCGATGTGACTAGTATAAAAAAAATTGTTGAATTTCTTTTTTTCTTTTTTGTCTCAAAAACATAGCTTATGAACCCCACATTGGAGGGTACTCGACAAGCTCATTCCAATAAGGGGTAATGAGCTATATTTTGGAGATAAAAAATTAAAATATAATACATGTACACTGTAAAACTGGAATGACGCGTCTTCTACGGGGTATGGACAATTTGTAGATTTCGGAACGAGGCTTCCACTGGGTATGGGAAATTTGTCAGTGGCTGGGCGGACGTATCGTGGGTTTCAATGAATATGGTCTGATACCACGTATCTATCAACCAATCAAATAAAAAAAAATCACTTTAGTCTATAGATAAATCTGTATCTCCCTGCTATCTCACCCGGGACACACGTTTGTTACACATGCAGTGGGGGGAGAAAACTCTGCTTCCTGAAAGTCGTGAAGTCGTGTTGAAAAGGCGCTAACAACGCAGATCACGCTCTTACTTTTTTGAAGAAATAAAGGATTAGTTAGATGGGTCATGCGGGGGCTCCAGGAAACGCCTTTTACCAAATGTGATCTATTTGTTTAATATCACTAGAAGGCTGGAGGGAGAATTATCTCGCTGATCATCTCTATAAGGGCATTCCGAAGAGGTAAATGGAAATCGAATCCAGTAAGTGCAAATCGAATGGATGAACAATTCACTCTATCGCTCCAAAAAAATGAGTAATAGTTTGATTCTAACCCGAAGGCTAAGAACGAAAAACACATCTGCGAAAGTAGGCTTTGATGAATATAACGCCTCACCTTGGACAATTTTGGCAAAGATAATGCCACAAACAGAATTCGTATGTCGGTGCAATGCAGAAATATCCGCATTCTGGATTACTTTCAATCTGAATTTTATTTGCCACAGTATAAACTTTATATGCACCAGTTGTGCAAGTTGAGGTGTTTGATTCTTCAGGCAGGTGCAAAATGTACTTCTCGAACTGTTTTCGTTTCGTCTTGAGCCTGTAGGTTATAGACACAATTTAGTTTTGCATGGGTGACCTGCACGGTAATGCAGACCAGCGGATGTGGTCTCTATTTACAGTTAAAACTAGAAGTCCTGTCATGAAATGCGCACAAATAGCACGTCGATCTGTGCGTTAATCTACGCGTTATCACCACAGTAAGGCTATCAAATTATGTACATATGGCCTGTGCACAAGCAATGTTTCAGCCAATGGACCTCCGGGTAACCCGGAGGTCCATTGGCTGAAACATTGCCTGTGTTTACTATGAGTAATCAGGAGAACCTGCCGTGCTTTGGATGCCATTCGATATAGCAATTGCGCGCACTTCCTACGCGCAATTACGCCTAGATAAGCGCACAATTCGGGACAGGACTTCTAGTTTTAACTGCATATCAGAAAACTATATAAAAGTCTAAAAATTGTTAGGCGGTACTACACTAATTCAAAATATGAGGTTATCTGGTATGAACAATCAGAATACTGAAAATAGAAATAGATTACGATGCAACAGTATTGCCAAAATCTAATGGGCAACCCTTCGGGTATGAAACGGCCTTAAAATGGTCAAAATTATATATACGAGTGGTTATCTTAATGTGAAATGCTTTGGTTGACATTTTTCTGCAAAGTTGTGATTGGCCACATCAGACATCGTACTTTGAGTTGGTGTAACTTATTCAAGACTCGTCTGAGCCAAAAGTGTCCTATCAACGGTGGAGTTAAACGAATACAATGAGGGCACCTGAAGTTTAGCATATTCAAAAACACGCCCATTTGCTTAGAATGCTAACACATGCACACGAAATGTAACAAAATTATGAACAAGGTTCAGTCCTAGTAATTCGCCACGAAAAGCGGCAATGATATTCAGCCACGGCTCTTACCATCGCATTGCCGATAGCCGTGGCGAATTTCAAAGGTTGTCAGTTTACCTGACGGCGAATAATTGTCGTTCAACTGAACGCAATTCTGAGGGCGAAAACCATGCCCGCTAAAATTTAATTTTAACATGTTTAAAATCAAAAATGAACCAACAACCAAGCCCATAAAAGGGAAAATAAACAAAACTTGAAGTCTAAAAGAATGCCTACCCAAAGTTTAGGTCATTAATTGTCATAAATGAACAAAAAATACAAAGGAATTTCGCCTTTATACCCAAACGAGCACAAGAGATATATTAACATTTTGCCTTTTAAAATTCGCGTAGATGAACAAAGAAAATTATTTATTAAAAAAAATGCGTGAAAAAGATGTCGGCACACACATTTTCGTTGATCATCTCCACGAATTGTAACTGTGTGACATCTGTAACCTTTATGTCATTATTCTCATGTCAGTACCATGGAACAATCGTCGTGGCCAAAAGCTGAAATGCTGTAATGCCTGGTGGCAAATTGCCAAATCTTTTAAAATGCTAATGATTTATTGTTGTCAATTGTATTAATAGGTGGGAAAATACAATTTTAGAAATTACAGTTGCGTCGTATTGGCTCCTGGAAGTGATTCATACCAGTCTCCACAGAATAGAAGACTTCGTGGAATCAGACGGGGATAACCTATTTATTGTCAGAGCTTGTACTTTTCGTCGGAACGCAGAAGACTTCGTGGAATCAGACGGGGATAACCAATTTATTGACAGAGCCTGTACTTTTCGTCGGAACGCAGAATACTTCGTGGAATCAGGTGGAAATAACCTATTTATTGATAGAGCTCGTACTTTTCCTCGGAACGCAGAAGATTTCGTACAATCAGGTAGAAATAACTTATTTATTGATAGAGCCTGTACTTATCATCGGAACGCAGAAGACTTCGTGGAATCAGGTGGAGATAACTTACTTATTGATAGAGCCTCTACTTATCCTCGGAACGCAGAAGACTTCGTGGAATCAGATGGAGATAACCTATTTATTGATAGAGCCTCTACTTATCATCGGAACGCAGAAGACTTCGTGGAATCAGGTGGAAATAACTTATTTATTGACAGAGCCTGTACGTTACATCGGAACGCAGAAGACTTCGTGAAATCAGGTGGGGATAACCTATTTATTGATAGAGCCTGTACTTTCTCCTCGGAACCCAGAAGACTTCGTGGAATCAGGTGGAGATAACCTATTTATTGATAGAGCGTGTACTTTCTCCTCGGAACGCAGAAGACTTCGTGGAATCAGGTGGGGATAACCTATTTATTGATAGAGCCTCTACTTTCTCCATGGAACGCAGAAGACTTCGTGGAATCAGGTGGAGATAATCTATTTATTGATAGAGCCTGTACATTTCCACGGAATGCAGAAGACTTCGTGTTATCAGATGGGGATAACCTATTTATTGATAGAGTCTGTACTTTTCCTCGGAACGCTCAAGGCTTCGTGGAATCAGGTGGAGATAACCTATTTATTGATAGAGCCTCTACTTTTCATCGGAACGCAGAAGACTTCGTGTTATCAGGTGGGGATAACTTATTTATTGATAGAGTCTGTACTTTTCCTCGTGACACATAAGACTTCGTGTTATCAGATGGGGATAACCTATTTATTGATAGAGTCTGTACTTTTCCTCGGAACGCTCAAGGATTCATGGAATCAGGTGGAGATAACCTATTTATTGATAGAACCTATACTTTCTCCTCGGAACGCAGAAGACTTCGTGTTATCAGGTGGGGATAACTTATTTATTGATAGAGTCTGTACTTTTCCTCGTGACACATAAGACTTCGTGTTATCAGGTGGGGATAACTTATTTATTGATAGAGTCTGTACTTTTCCTCGTGACGCATAAGACTTCGTGTTATCAGGTGGAGATAACCTATTTATTGATAGAGTCTGTATTTTTCCTCGTGACGCACAAGACTCCGTGGAATCAGGTGGAGATAACCTATTTATTGATAGAGCCTCTACTTTTCATCGGAACGCAGAAGACCTCGTGGAATCAGGTGGATATGTCCTATTTATCGATAAAGCCTGTACGTCTCCTCGGAATGTTTTATCCTAGGGATGAATCTTTATCCCCAAACCCCAACCGCCCATATTATCCCTGGTGACGCCTTCTGCCACTCATCGGACGTAAAACATGGTATTATTTTGTTCTTTGCACTGATTTTTTTCTGTTGCATGGAATTCATTCAACAAACCTTCTCTTCATATTCCTGTACAGTTGAATACCCCATGTTAGCACCAACTAGCGGTTTCACGGAAGCCTCGTCCACGCGACGGAAAATGTTAATGCATTGAATACCAAGGGAGATTATCAAAGCTTGACGTTCTAGTTAGACAGAATCGTAGACTTCCTTTGCGGTTTCGCGGAAGCCTCGTCCACGCGAATGTTAATGCATTGAATACCAAGGGAGATTATCGAGGCTTGACTTTCTAGTTGATTTCCTTTTTGTTATATGATGGATTGAGCATATAGCTTGGAATATCTGCTTTGTTGTAACAATTTTACAAATCACTGTTGTGATACCTTTGGACAACTCGTCTCCAATTTGCAAGGAAACGAGGGGGGGGGGGTAAAGTGTGGAGGAATTATATAAAGTATAATTTTCTTTTTCTGTCATATCCTTTTTAAATTATACAAAACAGGGGGGGGGGCAGAGGGGTGTGACATAACGCGTGGGATGGGTGGGTACCCAGGTGTCAAACACGTGTCTTCTCCAGATCATGCACATGTTTTTTTATTCATTTTTATAGTGTATTTTTGTTCCAAAGCAGCTTCACCACGTATTGCATCTATTTGCTTACCAACCATAAGGCATTCTGTGCAGTTTATATGCATCCAATGACAAGAAACTTAGGTTATTGTTACTGGACCTCATGTGGGAGACAGGGGTGGGTGTCGTGTGGATAATGGAAAGAAATGCTTGCATTTTCTTCCAAACTGTTTCTACTTGGATATCAGTACATTGGTTTTCATAATTTATGCAACCAGTTTCCACATTAGAACGCGTATAATACACAGTGATTGCAGTAAAATGAAGACATCCCTGGATATTCCCTTTGTTGTGATGTTACAATTGTTACCCTCATGCGTACCCTAACCGTCTAGGGCTAACTTGAGAGTTGTGGTAGCTGGTCGGAATATGGAAGCTGAATACAGTGGTGATTTGGAGACTGGTGGGAACTGGCGGGGATTATTGGAATACATCTTTTAGAGGATATCTACCAGGGCTCAAAATAAGCGGTGTCGCGTCGCTTTTTGCTATGCAAAACTTGCAAAATGCTACACAATGTTCAATTATGTATAGCATTTTGCGATACAAGATAATCAACTGCAGCCTATTAGGCTGCAGTTGATTATCTTGTATCGCAAAATGTGAATGAAAATTTATAAACAAATTTGAAAACTAGTTCACTGATTCTTTACTTCTGATTGTGAAATATTCCAGGCATAACTCAGATTAACTCTCCATCAAGCATCATTAGCAACTTCATATGTAAGATGAACTCTTTTGGTTTAAATTCTTCCTGTTTTTACAACATTTTGCATAAAATGTCCATTAAAAATAACTTCAAGCCCATCAAATTAAAAATCCCAACTTCCATTTTGAGAACTCTGTTAAACAACCACGATGTCATTTGAAAATATCCAAGTCCATGCAACCCTTAAAGGCAGTTCAGTTAAAAAAAAACATAGTAAATGTTTCATGTGTTGCAGATCATTTGGAAATGCCCAGAAATGGATGGAAACTATTCTATCTACTTAGAAGAATTCAATACAAAACAGCATAACATAACTCCGGTATACAAAAATAGCTATGCAATTTTTACAAAATGCTATTCATTTGTTTGGAAATGTGTAGCATTTTGCTACACCTAGAAAAAAGGTTATTTTGAGCACTAATATCTACCTCATCCGGATACTTCTGTTGAGAAAGGCATAACAAGAGGTGACCTGTGCTTCTTTAATCATTAATGTTCTGAACATCGTCGAGTTCAGTGTAGATATTGTTATGCAGTATTTTCGATGCCCAATAATTTAGAGGACAATAGAAGAAGCATTGTTCCGAAATGGTAGTTCGCTGTGGAGAAATCACAGATGACCTGCGACCAATGATCGACCAAAAAAAAAGAGTTTTAGAAATTTTACGCGATGCAGACATGGGTGAAATTAATGGCGTTCTTCTAGGTGCAGGCGGAGTTTGATTACTTGTTTGTGAAGATGTGCTACCGACATCATCAAAGACCGGAAACAACTGAATTCGAGATGATGATCTGCGAGTAGACGAGTGTGTGTTGAAGTTGCTTATCAGAAAGAATGTATCACCAGATATGTCCCAGAATTGTACATCACTAAACTTGGCGTCTTTGAAGCTGAATGCGTGTATGGTGAGGAACTAATAACAGCAATAAGTACGGATGAGGCTGATGATGAGATAAAGAAGATAGGTGTACAGAAAATTAATTAACCCTTTACCTAACATGAAAAGCAGACGACACATGCAAAACAAATTCTTGAATAACTAATAGAATAGAATTGGAATAGCTCGACGAGCTCGTTCCAATGAGGGGTCATAACCTATGTTTTTGAGACAAAAAATGAAAAAAATTATGAAAATTAATTGGCGATTTTTGTGAATAACGCTGGCCGGTTTTGGCCGTTACGTTGGGTAAAGGGTTAAACTAAGATTCTGAGTCGGAAGCAAAGACTCGCGGAAGTTCCAGAAGAGATAGTTCAGCTACCCGAACGTCGCGCCTTCCCCGGTGGGTAGACGGAACCGTCCGGATAGCTGAACTACAGTTAAAACTAGAAGCCCTGTCACGAATAGTGCGCTTATCTAGGCTTAATTGCGCGTTGGAAATGCGCGCAATTGCCATATCGAATGGCATCCAAATCACGGCAGGTTCTCCTGGTTACTCATGGCAAACACATGCAATGTTTCTGCCAATGGACCTCCGGGTTACCCGGAGGTCCATTGGCTGAAACCTTGCTTGTGCACAGGCCATATGTACAGAATTTGATAGCTTTACCATGGCCATAACGCGCACATTAACCCGCAGATCAACATGTTATTTGTGCGCATTTCATGACAGGACTTTTAGTTTTAACTGTAGAAGGAGGAAACATCAAAGAGTTAAAAACAAATCATTGTCGGAAGTGTAAAAAGATTTGAGAACATTTTGTAATTAATTGTTTTGGTTTAATTAATACAGAGGTTAATACGTGGTTAATTTCATATGAAACTAATCAAGTAATAACCGTTAATTATTAACGTTTTTGGAATATTTAGACAAAATTCCCAGAGAAAGTTTTTCACCATTTTTTAAACGACACTTGCATAAAATATCTTGAAGAATTAAATATTTTCATTTATTCCCTTCCCCCCAAAGTACATAGATTATGCCCCCACCTCTCCCCTCATGAGAAGGCTCTCGATGGGAAATTACTCAAAACATGCACTTGAAGTGTAGTTAACCGACGGGTATCCGTCTCAATTGGTCAATTTTACAACACAGGGTTAAAATGACCAACGGTTTCACCGTTTCGGCAATAATTGTCAAATTTCCGTATTTTTGTATTTCTAGGTTTCCTGTGTGGTTTTATTTTGACAAAGGTGGGTTATTTTATGGTTGTCCAATACACGGGAATGCTGGGGTCAAAACTGGAGTGGACTCACTTGGAGAAGTTGTTACGACTGACACAAGAACATTTATTCCAGATAAGGACAGAGAAGAAAAATGCATTGAATTTTTACAGAGAATTTGTCCCAAGGTAAATGTAAATGTTTATTTGTGTATTAGTATTGTGGGGCTTAATGACAATTTTAATAATATGGCATTGGTCATGCATGCCGTGCCTAACAGTTTTTCCCAGGAAGGAAGTCGAACTACTCGGAGAGACCTACCGGGCAACGACGCGTAACTATCCGTCAACCCAAATTACGGATTCGACATGATCAGTGTTCGCCCGTTGCATTCAGATGCCGTAGACATCTGTGAGGGTTCATAACTCGCGTTCCTAACACGCCTTCCTAAACCGCGTTGCGACAACGCGTTCCTAACCTGTGTTCGTAACCCGTGTTCCTAACTCGCACAGATATTTACAGTATCTGAGCGCAATGCTGTGATTCAAAAAGACCACTTGCGAACATGCCCTTCTTCATAGGGAACTACTACCCGCCCAGTTAAAAATTTCAGGAATTACTAGAGTCCACCTCTATCTATACTTAACTACGCACACGTAAAGGACAAAAAACATCCCAACTATTTTTGCTGCCTAGGCTGAGAGCTTAGGAGCAACTATGACAGATGTAGATATCCAGATGTATGGAACGACCATGAAGTATTAAATTTGTATAGAATAAATACATTCTTTCATGAAATACGATATCTCACGCAACAACAAGGATCATGTACCATAAACTGTAAAGGCAAATATGCCGATCAGGAAAAACTAAGGTTAAAAATCCTGTTAATTATAAAGGTTAAAAACCCTGGAAACATGCGCCCGATGTCAGTGCACGATTGTCACAAATGTGCTCGAACCTGCTCTGCAGATTAACCACGTAAAGTAACAACAAAATTTCCCGGTGCTCCAAAGTCGAGAGTAAGCTTAGAAATGGCGTTTACGCAATGCTTAAATACCAATTAATCCCTGAACAGAACTCTGACAATTCATTGGTCCCGTTATCCTGCCAAAATGCCCATCCCGTTTACGTTATGTTTAACCCTCTATGCAAAACACCCAGACAATATTTGCTCGCTTTTCTCCGAAACGCGAGAAAAGAATATTATGTTGCAGGTATACATTCGTTCAGCAACACAATCTTGATTTTGCTGTTTTACATGCAAGTGTTAATTAAAGATTGATCAAAATTCAGATTCAAAATCTTTTGTCCCAATTATGTAAGCGTTACTTGGATAAATCCTGATTACTGAAATGGGAGCGCGGTGGCTCAGTGGTAGACTGTTGGACTTCTATGCTAGAGGTCCCGAGTTCGATCCTCTTCCGAGACGACCCGCGTTGTGTCCTTGGGCAAGGCACTTTATCCCGATTGCCTACATGGGGGCACGATGACGCCGTGTACTAGGGCGTACTGCACGTCGATGGTGCACATGTCTTCAACCGCTGTAACCCTGCTTGAGGGGCGCTTGAACAGAGTTAGAATGTTGAGGTGCTGACAGTTGCTCGTCGTTGCTCGGTGGTTCTCTCCGGGTACTCCGGCTTCCTCCATCCGTAAAATTGTCACGGTCATGATTAGCCATTGTGCATAAGAATGTGACCTTAACCCCCAATAAATAAATAAATAGATTACTGAAATATTTATGTACACATATTAACCTATGAAACATACGTGTACACCAAACATAAATCATAATAACAGCGTGTGAGCAAGTTGGTCCATTTGCGGATCACATTGTACAGCTTTTGAATATCCCGGAGCAGATTATAACATAACAAACACTTACGGTCAATGTTGTTGGTTACAAACGGCGTCATTCAAATGTTGTTTGGATATTGTCGTTTTTGTATCGAAAACACATAGCTTATTTACCTTTATTGTAGAGAGTTCGTAGGACTCGTTCCACCGAGGGATCATGGGCTATACTTTAGGTAAAACTTGAAAAAACTTGACATTTTGTGTTGCAAGAATCGTCATCCAGATGTACTGGGTATGGCATTAAATAATAGAGCTCTGTGAATTAAAAGTTTTATCTTCGAGGCTGCACGTTGAAAATATTGATTGGACTACCCCAAATAATGTATATGGACTCTTCTAATTGCTGTCATTGAACTGGCATTGGAGTTACCACTAGAGTTCAAAGGGTTAAAACAGCTTTCGTGAAACCATTTATCATTTTACCAAATCACACAGTTACCATGCACATACTTGCGCTTTGCGCCCTCCGCTGATTGCATGTGTGTACAAGTGTAGAGGTCTGAAGGGGTGCGCGGTGGTTCAGTGATTCCAGCATTGAACTTCAAACCGAGAGGTCCACGGTTTGATCTCCGCCAGGGGAAACTACCTTGTGTCCATGGGCAAGGCACTAAATCCCGATGGCTCATGTGGGTTGGCTTATTGCTCGTCGATGGTGCAACTATCTTCAACCAATGCTAACTCTGCTTGCGTGGAGTTATTACATTGGGGAGTCTGACTGTTACTCGCCGTTGCTATGTGGTCCTCTGCTGGTACTCCGAGTTTCTCCACCCGAAAAACTGTCCGACACGAGGTGACTCTGGTTGTCGAAAGTGTCGTTAAACTCAAATAATAAATAAATAAATAAATAAATAAATAAATAAATAAATAAATAAATGGAGGTCTCGAAAGTGGAGCACGGGATTCCCGCGTTCCACTACATAAGTACTGCCGTAACAATGTATTTTGTAAGGCAGACAAGACCTTTTCCAATAAACCGATTGATGCAAAAACGCAAACGGTAAGCATTATTTTATTACGGATGTGACAACCGTTAATTATTCCTAGTTCCTTATTCGAAATTCGTCATCAAATATCGGTTGATGTTGAATGTCGAATAAGGAACTGAGAATAAATAATGTTTATCGGATGACAACGAATGTCAGATAAGGAATTGGGAATAAGGAATGGTTGACATGTCCCTTATTTTATTTACGCAGACAAATAATGATTCCGTCGAAAGAAGATATTTATTGCAATAGTCCTTTCGTTAAGAAACATGAGTTACCCGATTCGAAAATGTACCAATCGGGAATCCGGTTCAATTTCGATCACGAATCATGCCATAGTTGTCGACATTCAATCGAAGCTTCGCAGGTTCCTACACCAAGATAAACCCGGATATCCATTGCCTGAAACAATAATTACGCTTCCACTTTTCTCACACAACTCGCGATTCATAGCACTGGTGGGAACTTCACTTTGTCAGTAGTACTTATTGGCAGTACTTGTATATTTGGCTTGTACCAAAATCTACTTTGCATTAAATAACAAAATGAATTTATCAATTTTTGTCCCGGCACCGTGGGACGGCATGTTATTAATAATTCCTAAAGATAGATGTGTTGTTTTCTGTTGTAGGCTGTAGGTCCGATTTTGTACACAAAAACATGTCTGTACACCTTGACACCAGACAGACACTTCGTGGTGGACAGTTGCCAGGATGCCGGGTGGCCCGAAGTAATTGTGTGTGTGGGTGGCGGACATATATATAAGTAAGCTAATAAAACATATTTATCATCACCAACATCTTAAAGGCCTATATAAGTAATGAAATTTTGTTATTTTGAAAATTCTCACCTCTGATATTTCTTCAATTCAAATTAAATATACACAAAGTGTACATCAAAATGAAGGCTGGGGTGTATAGAACACGAAACACATATGTAATCAACTGGTAGAGTTGACAGCAGGCACCACTGGTTCCTGGAAATCTGCTATCGTATTTGCACCAGAACTGATAATTTAAAAATATTCCACAAGAACAACTCGTGGCCGAATGTGCTTCAGATATTCAATAACAAAGCTAGGCATTCATAACACTTTCGAGTGCAGCGACAGGACTGCATTTTGGAAAAGGACAACAGTGTCTGCCTTTTTTATTGAAGATGGTTTCCATGCTCGACAGACATGCGCAAATCACTCGATACCACGGATTTCCATCGAAAAACAAAATCGCAATTCTAAGAAATTTCAACAGGTATCGTTATACCTTGCATTGAATATGGCAACTGTGCAATCTCTATCTAATAACAGTATACTGTACGAAGGCGATCTTTTTCCTTATTTAATTTTAGACGGCGTTGTTTTTGCATGCTTTTTCCGTCCGATGACGTCAACCGGAAATCGAAAGTATACTCATACGTAAACAAAAGCAAAGGCATTGGAAGTTTTCTCCCATACAGCTCTGTCGCCGTGTCTTGGGGAATTTTGATCCCCTAGCTTTGTTCTTGGATATGTAAAGCACATTTGGCCACAAGTTGTTTTCGTGAAATATTATTAAATTATCAGTTCTGGTGCGAATACGGCAGCAGACTTCCAGGAACCAGTGGTGCCTACAGTCTACTCTATGAGTTGATTACACATGTGTTTCGTGTTCTATACACCTCAACCTTCATTTTGATGTACATTTTGTGTATATTTAATTTGAATTGAAGGAATATGAGAGGTGAGAACTTTCAAAATAAACAAAATTTCATTATTTATATAGGCTCTTAATTCAAACAAACCTGAATGGCTTGGGTAATTTTAGTTTCGGTCGTTTGGAATATTTCAGTTAGCCACAAAAGCGAGCCATTGGTCCTTGTTTACGACCAACTGAACTCTTCCAGACGATTAAATCTAAAACGTAGGAGACGGACTATTTAAGGGCTAGACTGGTCCCAATTCCTTCCAGACGTACACACTGGTGGCTTGAGAGCATAGGATAAAATACATGAACATTGATAGACGAATCGTTTGCGCATTGTTTGTCAGTAGTTCCAGTGTCTTTCAGTGAGAGTAAACAAAATGCCCACGAATGTCTGTGCGTTTTATTTGAATACCATAGTATTCGTAAAGCGTAAACCTTAAACACGGTAGTCTAATTGAATTATCCATGTACTCTTCCAAGCTCTCATGTCACAAGTTCTGATAGGATTTCAAAACTGTGTTTGACTGCTTTCGTGGAGTTTGAGTTTTGTAGCCGTTGATTTAATGCATGTTCCCTTTACCCACCAAGGTATACATTAGATAGATATTTTTATCATATGACTCGTCCGTTTTGTTCACTTTAAAACATTTGATATTTTGTTTTCATATTAATCAGTGATAAATAAAGCCTTCTGTCAATTTCATTGGTCAATTCCAAAACCAGACAATTTGATTGGCTGAACAAAATACAACTGGGCCACATTTTCATAATTTGCATAATTAGAGTTGGGAGCTTTCATTGGTCAATTTCAAAACTGGACAATTGGCTAAACAAAATACAATTGGGTCACATTTGCATAATTTCAGGAGGGAGAATTTACGTTATCTGTCCTATTTAGAGTGGGTTATATTGTATATCTTTTACCTACAAGAAAAACGCCATTCATTTTTTTTTATATTTTCACTTTTTGCTTCCAAAACATAGGTTATGACCCCTCATTGGAACGAGCTCAACGAGCTCGTTCCAATGAGGAGTCATAACCTATGTTTTGGAAGCAAAAAATGAAAATTTTTAGTTATGCGAGAATGTTTTTTTTCAAGTGCCGTCTGCAACTCAAGTTAGGTTATGGGTTAAAAAGATCATAAAAAAGTCAGTGTGTGTGTGTGTGTGTGTGTGTGTGTGTGTGTGTGTGTGTGTGTGTGTGTGTGTCATAGAGGCTCGTCCAAACGGAAATTTCTTAGACTCGTTTCATACATATAATATGAGAAAAACACTCATTGCATATCCTCTATCTGTTAAGCGTTTGGTAGTACGTATAGCCCTGTCTGAAAGTAATTCTATTGGATTCAGCCGAAATTCCCTTTGATCACTTTTAGGGTTTGTAGGAAATTAGTTGCTAAGCAAATTGAGTAACAGCTAAAAACGTACTTCAGGGTAACATTACATTAACAAATGAACAAACGTCCATCTATTCTATGTTGTGTTCTCGGTGTCATATTTTCTCCCTTCTTAACTTGTCCACCGGAATCCGGTGGAGTCCGATGGTGTCCGGTGGAGTCCGGTGGTGTCGGTGGAGTCTAGTGGAATCTGGTGGCGTCCGATGGTGTCCAGTGGAGTTCAATGGAGTCTGGTGGAGTTCGATTGTGTGCGGTGGAGTCCGGTGGAGTCCGGTGGTGTCCGATGGAGTCCGGTGGTGTCCGGTGATTTCCGGTGGTGTCCAGTGGAGTCCGGTGGTGTCGGTGGAGTCTAGTGGAATCTGGTGGCGTCCGATGGTGTCCGGTGGAGTTTGATGGAGTCTGGTGGAGTTCGATTGTGTGCGGTGGAGTCCGGTGGAATCCAGTGATTTCCGGTGGTGTCCAGTGGAGTACGGTGGAGTCCGATGGTGTCCGGTGGAGTCCGACGGACGAGACAATAAGGAAGAAAGTGTGACAATGAGAACACCATGTATTCGCACCTTTGTCCCGATAGACTAAGTGACAAAAGTCCATATAGTACAGTTCCCTCTCAATAATATAGTTTGACCAGTTTATGCGCAAACACAGCAAAACCGTTTGGACGGTCCTACCAACCGCAGCAGGTTCGGTTTTCTGGCTTGCCGCAAAAACCGGAAACGAGGTGAAAAACCTCACAGCTCTACATAAATCTCTCTTGAAGTTTATAATTAAGGATTCCTACTTTAACAAGCAGATTGTCGAGCGACATTAAGCTGCTTAAACCGTCGTAACGTCTTTCATTTACAGTTAAAACTAGAAGTCCTGTCACGAAATGCGCACAAATAGCACGTCGATCTGCGCGTTAATCTGCGCGTTATGATCATGGCAAGGCTATCAAATTCTATACACATGGCCTGTGCACAAGCAATGATTGGACTCGGAGGTCCATTGGCAGAAACATTGCCTGTGTTTGATATGAGTAACCAAGAGAACCTGCCATGCTTTGGATGCCATTCGATATGGCAAATGCGCGCAATTTCTACGTGCAATTAGCCTAGATAAGCACACAGTTCGTGACAGGACTTCTAGTTTTAACTGAAGTATTGTACCGCACCACTCTAGACTGAGCAATCATATTCTTAGATGGAGAGGGCATGGCCGTGTATATTTTTAGATGTTCTGCTGTTCAGTATGTAATTCAGTTTCTAAGTTGCCTTAATCATTGTACGAGCAACTGTTAATAATATGTGTTTCCCCACGATAGATTTGACTGACTTGTTGAACCACGGTGCTTATGAACACTTACGAACCCTAGTGATTCGTGGTCAAAAACGGCATTTGGGTAGAGGGCATTCTGATTCAGAAAAAGATAGAATTACATTGTTTCCTTTTTAGCACGGTGGTCACCAACCAAGTGTCGGTCTATTCGTTTGTTATCAATTTTGGATTCGAGATGAGATAAATCTGGTGTATTTTCTGTTGCGCAGGTTTCAATCCCGACGAACCTAAAGATGGAACGGATTTTGTGAGCTATGTCATTTATGCACACTAAAAATAGGAGAGGTCCGCGAACTGCTCCCTGCAGAACCCAAGCCTTGATGAAGTTTTTTATTCAGATTAAGAATGACATATGGCTGACAATTTTCGCCATTGATAGAGATTTACAGGACATTTAGCTCCCTTCCATTGCCTAAAGTTGTCAACACATTTAATACTAATATGAAAATACGTGACACGTAATGGTGCACACCCAATATTGTTAATTTCGGTAAATATTGCAGGCCCTAAACAAGATTTTTCAGGAAAGAGATGGTATATATCGCAGAAATAGCAGCGGTTATGTGAAATATAACAATTTGCCAAAACGTGTTGTACAGCGACATGCAATAAACACAGAACCACGCATGTATGTTCATATGTTAATGTGGCGACAAATATGGCAATCGGGAAATTTTGAAAGATTGCGGAAGGATCAAACTCGAGACAAGATATAGTAAAACAAACCTTCATTTTTTAAACTGACAAAAGCTTATAATTCAATGACAAATTGGTTCATTAGAGTTTAACAACACTTTCAAAAACCAAGACTATATTATGAGCTGGATTGTACGTCAATCTCAATAACTAAGGTTATTATATCACGTTGTCAGTTCCCAAGATCCTTCCCATCCTTCAATACCTAGACGAGCAAGAGTCGTACGTGAAGTCACTCGTTCAGGCAATTACTCTATGACTCATTTGTTCGATTCTGGTCGTTCGAGCAATCTGAGATGGTTAGGAAGCCTGTACTAGTGCTAGTAATGGTACAAGGCTGCAAACGTGGAAGAAGACTACAGGTTTTGGTGACTACTGTAAAAGCTAATCATAGGACAGACGATGGCAATATTGGGAAAATCAGTAATAGTGGTATTGGAGATATGAAGATCATGGAAAGGTCTAGAACTGGGCAGATGCTAGGAGCTAAATTATCATCAAGTATATATAGTACTACGTCATCATGTCATAGGTATCCTCCTATACCCCGATGAGCATTAAGAGTCGTGAAAGAAATTGCTCTTTCGATAATCATTTGCTCAATGGGATTTGAGTCGTTCGAGCAATGACTTTTTCAGTAATTGCTCAAAAGCTTATTTGCTTGATAAGATTCGAGTCGTTCGAATAATACCTATCCCTGCTTGATGGTATTTTGGGTTTGAGGATTATAAACAGGGAAGGCAAAAACTGAGACGTCCAAGACAAAATAGACTGTTGGAATAGGCAGAAATGGGCCCAGTAAAAGGCAAAACAGGCCAGGAAATAGAAGGATAAACCACAGAATATACCGGGATAGATAAAATACAGAGACTATGGTGCACATTCGAAACAATAAAGTTACAAAAAGAAGAATTCTAGGGGACAACAGGTAGAAACCGAATATTTAGTGGGAATGTTGGATTTATTTGGGTAATTTTACAAAGTATTCGAACAAATACAATTACTCATACCAGGAAACGCACCTCAACTTAAAGCACTGCATGCTACTCTTTTAAGCCCAAAATTGAGGAATCCGTGCCAAATAAAGTTGTTTTGATGGTTTAGAGGATTTGTCTGGATGTTCGTGGTAATTCGATTTATTCCAGTTCACGTAAAATTTATCCACATGAGACCTCTCATCATTCATTTAGCACTACGTGCTAGTATTATAAGCCCTAGATGGGGGTTTGGTAGTTTTGGATTATTTAGAGGGATTGTCAGTTTTTTTGTTGTAATTAAATTTACTCCTATTCAATCGAACACACCCTCCGAACACACCCCTTTATTATCAGATGGTTTGGGGACACATAGAAACCATGTGCTGCCATAGAAACCAAGATGGCGGTCTCAGATATACAAAATGGACGACATACACTCGTCTCACCTCAACAAAAACGCGCGGCGCATGTACACTGGGACCACGTATCACTATGGGGATGTTGTCACAAGATGGCAGTCACGCGGGCTACCATGACAACCAAAAATGAAGTAACTGGGCCATCTCACATGAGATCCGGCTAATGTGGGTCGATCGGGTACATGATTTACTACTAACATCAAGCCGAGAGATACACGGTTCGATCCCCAGCAGGGGTAACTGCGTTGTGTCATTGGGCAAGGCACTTAATCACGATTCCCCAAGTGGGGGCACAGTGGCGCAGCCATGGGGTGTTCTGGGGGCACCCCCCCCCCCCTCCAAAAAAAAAAAATAATTCCGATAGGATCACCAATCCAATGTCGAGTTGTGACGGTACAAAAGTAGGTTTAATCATTATCAACTTATCGTCCGGAAACCAATTGTTTACAATTTACTATGTGAAGGGTCACTATGACCTTGACCTTAGACCTAATGATTCCAAAATAAATAGGGCTCCTTCTTACAACCACGACAACCTACCTATGAAGTTTCATGACTTTGGGCGGAACCATTGTCAAATTATCATCTGGAAACCAATTGTTTACGATTTATTACGTTCAAGGTCAATGCGACCTTGACCTTTGACCTAGCGTGTCCAAGATAAATAGGGGTCTTCAACTCACCTAGGCCAACCTACCTATGAAGTTTCGTGAATGTGGGTTCAAGCGTAGTCAAGTTATCATCCAGAAACCAATTGTTTACGATTTACTATGTAGAAGGTAACTGTGACCTTGACCTTTCACCTAGGGAGTCCAAAATAAATACGGTTCTTCCTCTCACCGATGCCAACCATCCTATGAATGTGGGACAAGTTATCATTCGGAAACCAATTGTTTACAATTTACTATGTTCATAGTCACTGTGACCTTGACCTTTGACCAAGCATGTCCAAAATAAATAGAGTTCTTCCACTCACCGATGCCAACCTACCTATTGAGTTTCATGAACGTGGGACGAACCATTATCAAGTTATCATCCGGAAACCAATTGTTTACGCCCGCCCGCCATTCACCAAACTATAAGACCAGCCGGACTTTGTCACAACTTGACTAAACAAGAGGCCCCAAGGGGCCGTAATCGCTCACCTGCCAACGTGGTTCAAAGAAGTATTTGGGGTCACATTCAGTTATGCATGGTTCATCAACACTACAAAGGAATGAATGCATGAGAGGCAAATTTTATGGAAAAACACTAAGGAATCGATTTGAACAAACCTGAACCTAACATGCTCCCCATGCCACTCCCACCCCTGCCCGTAGAGAGCCCAAATAATAAGCCAGGGCTCAAATTTAACAAACTTGAACCTGATCCCCCTTGAGATGTTATATACCAAATATGAAACAATTCTGACCGGTGGAGCTGGAGAAGGAGGTTTTTAAAGAAAAGAATCTTTGGGCTCCAATAGAGAGCCCAAATACTAACTGAGGCACCCGGTTTGTACAAACTTGAATCTGACTCTCTTAGAGATGTTGTATACCAAATACGAAAGCATTCATACCAAATATGAAAGATTTTTAAAGAAATTTCCTCATATTTCACTAAGTTAAAATTCGGGCTCCTATTGGGAGCCCGATTATTAACCCGTGGACTCGATTTGAATCAACTTGAATCTGACTGGTATATAACCCCTAGAGATGTTACCGAATATCAAAATATTCTAAATGATGGTTCTGGAGTAGATTTTTTTAATTTTTTTTTTTAAAAATGTATGGGTGCTATCAGAGTAATGCCCCTTGTGGTGCCCATTGTGGGCGCGGCAAGGCTAATTGTACAAACTTGAATTGACATATGATAAGGAACATGCACACCAAATTTGGTTCAATTTCGTCCAGTAGTTTGGGACAGGCCTGGCATTCTAAGAAATGCAGGAGGGCAAAAAATCGCTCTCCTCAATCAGCTCAGGAGAGCAATTAGCTTTACACAGTATTTTAAGTATCCAGTTGAACGAACTCATTGAAACTGAAACCAACAGACTATTACATCAGTGATTTTATTAACTTTACCAAGGTAAAGCGAAATCTCTTAGACATCTAGATGTCTCACTCAACAACCGAACACACACTTGACAAGACCTGTGTGTGTGCCCAAGTTGGGGGGGGGGGGGGGTTGATGGTGGTGGTGGTAGGCGTATGACTTTCTTGGACAACCGGTCTGCTTGAATCTACAGTCACATCCTGGTGCACATGCTTCAAGTGATAGGATAGTAGTAATGGTAGTATATTATAGTGTCAATATTCCTTGAACAATTACCCTTCAAACTGTGATGTCAGTTGTTGAAACTGACAGAAAAAAAATATTGCTGTGACCCATTTTGCTTCAAATGATTGCAACTGTGTTTGGGTATGTACTTTGTACATACCCAAACACAGTTGCAGGCAGCCATTACCTTTTACCACTAAACCAATTTCAATATGAAATTACGTGATGTTAGATGACTTCGAAGTTAAATTACATTTTTGCTTTACAACAAAAATTTAATGTGAGCATAATACATGTAATCTCAATCATCCCAGACCAAAATATTTAGGAGGGCAATTTTTTCGCTCTCTTTAATTCTTTCAGGAGGGCAGTAAGGAGAGCTAAAAAATCGCTCTCCTGAAATCGCCAAGCCTGTTGGGAGGGGAAGTCGATAATGTAAAGTTCACGACGGACGTCGACGGACGGCAAGTGATAAGTTAAGCTCCCTTCGGTGAGCTAAAAATCATCCATACGCCCCCCCCCCCCCTCCCCTCCAAGTTACCCCATGTAGGGAACATTAGAAATTTTATTATGGAGATATTTATACTTGCAGGATGTATAAGGGGGGGGGGGGGGGGGGGGGTGCGTAATAGCAGATTTATGTGTGATATCCGACCTATCTCAATTTAATGACACCCATGTTGTCAGTTATTTGCCAGACTCGAGAAAAAAACGTCGCCGGTGTTCCGTGATATCATTAGACATACTTATTTAATTCTATTCATTTAGTTTCCTATTTTTAGTCGAATTTTTCAACAACAAAAAACCTTGACTATTGGTATGGCGAGGGCCGGCCGCCGGCCCTTTTTGGTGAAAAAATTAGTTATTTCTGGAAGGGTTTTGATATTTGGTGTGTCGCTTGATATGCACGTGCAACACCCAATGACGCAAAATAGGGCGTGTCTGCGCTTTTTCTCAAGAGTTATGGCTCTTTGTTAAAATCTACTAATTTTGAGCTTGATAGCGCGATATTTCAACAAACGTCAAATATCTTTGTCAAAATAGCCCTCAGAGAACTTGTTCCGACCTAAAAACAGAGGGTCGTGCATCATATAAGAGGAAAAATTTAGTACTAGACTACTTTATTAGTACAAGACTACTTTATTGGTTGCTGTGCACAAATGACATTCATTCACATTTGCAACTTTACTGTGTTATTTTTTCCACTATACCCCACCCCCAAATTTGTGTTCCAAAATACTCTTTCAATGAAGAAATTATTTTCTAACATTTTTTAACCCTTTACCAAATATAACGGTCAAAAGTTGCTGGTGCAATTCACAAGTGTTGCCATTCCATGTTCATTATTTTCTCGTTTTTTTGTGTCAAAAAGATAGCTTATGACCCCTCATTGGAATGAGGTCATTCCAATGGTGTAAAAAGTCATGATTTTGACACAAAAAATTAGTGAGTCAATAAATTTGTGGGCAAGGGTAATCAACTGTTCATGTTAAGTAAAGGGTTAACAGCATAATTCAGATAAACATCTAAATACCAGTAAATAAAAGTGCTATATGGGCTTTCTGGCTGTGGGTTTGAATGGTGATTTGGAAGGGGGTTGGAAGATTGGAACCCCCCCCCCCCCTGCCCCCTAGTACTATGATGAGGAACCATGGTTTAATTACATTTGTTAATACATGTGTACATGTAGGGTAAAATTGGTTGTTATTTGGCATTTGCTGGAGGCTGTAGTGTGCTCTGGAGGCTACACTTGCTCAAGATGTGAATTCGCTTGCAATATATAGCCCTTACTGACAAAAACATATTTTTCAAAACAATAAAAAGGTACTGTAAGGTGTGTGGTACCCCAATGAATTTTTAAATGTGAAATAATCTCTCAAAATAATAATTAAATCAGGTTCGGAAGTCAAATTATGTATTTCCTTAATCAACCCCAATCCTATCAAAGATACATTTTACCTCTTTCATGTGACAAAAGGGTCATTTCTGCATGAGAATTCAACTTTTGGCTTCCAATGAGTTAAAAACATGGAAAATTTGTTGTTTTTAAGAAAACTGTCCAAACTGTGTCAAATGGATTAAAAACTGCTGTTGCCTCCAGTACATTTTTCTACTCTGTTACCTAATGAATAAGCTGAGAGGTAAGGAATTCATGTAGCTTTTCTTTGAAAACTAACCTAATCCCAAAATAAAACTAAAATCTGCATCAGCATGTAATACTTTGAGGAAAAAATTGTCTCATTTAATCATATAGCAAGACAAAGAGTGGTGTTCCAATCCCACGAAACAATATGAATGTCAATTTTGATTAAAAAATTGGGGTTGCAGCTGTATAATTCACCAATATCAGTAGACAGTACCATTTTATCCTAACAACTGATGTCAAGTTTTCTTCTACATGTACATACGGATGTGGCAAAATACAGCCCTGAAGGTGTCCCCCTAGTATGCCCCTTTTTATAAAAAACTAGGATAAAATTGATAAATTAATTGATGTTGACACATAACAAACCTCCTGTGATATTAAATTTCCCATTTGTGATAGTTTTTAAATCACATTCTGGCTTCTGAAGATAGGTCACAATGCATTTGATGAATATTTTGCCATTCTTGTGAAAAAAGCCTCACTTTCTCAGTTAAGGGACCTAGAGTCATTGGTATGGCACTGACAAAACATTAAACACGATTTTTCCAACAGTATGACCAGCTGAGCACTGCTCCTATGTTATAGCATAGCACTGTTAAAATGCCTAAAACCATCAAATATTGATTCTGTAGTGATGTGTGTGTCCCGCAAGCACATGTACCCACAAGGGCTCGTTTACAACCTTCGATTTAATCCCTACAGGCACCCATTCTGATAAAAAGAGTGAAATTAGGGAAAATACATGCATGCATAGTACCCAGTGAAGATGACTCAGATATTTGCTCCAGGAATGTAGTGCTCTTTAATGTTTAATATATTTGTGTATGTGTGTGTATGGGAGGGGGTGGGGGTCAATTGCCAGTTATTGAAAATGTAGAACCGTGCAAATGAAAAACAAACCAACACTTTGTATGATGGACAGACAGACATGCAATCACATATCTTGAAAGTGACAGGCTACATGTACAGAAGAATGTTGTGATGGACAGACAGACATGCAAACACATATTTTGAAAGTGACAGTCTGCATGTACATAGGAATACTGACTGACATACAATGAAAAATATAGTGAGAAGAGACAGGACAGGGTTGTCAAATAGAAAAAAAAACTCAATGGACCCTGAGAGCTGCAGTACTAAAGCAAATCATAGGAAACTGAGAGTGTATGCTGTTTACTTTCTCATCAGCTGAGGGGTTCAGTATGGGTGGTAGAGGGACAATTGTTAATGTAGTTTTGTGCTATAACATGGGGACCCTGACAACACTAGTATCAGACTACTATATTGGTATGTGCACAAAAGCCATTCATTCACATTTGCAACTTTGTTACTTTTCCCAATGTACCCCCACCCCCTTTCCCCAAATTTATGCTCCAAAATACTCTGTGAATGAAGAAATTGTTTTTTAACATTTTTAATCACTCACACATTGTAATGGCCAAATCGGGCTTAGTGGCACCATTCACCAAAACTGCCATTCAATGTTCATTATTTTTGCATCAAAAACATTGCTTATGACCCCTCATTGGAATGAGCTCGTTCAGCTCATTCCAGTGGAGGGGGTGGGGGTCATAGCTATGTTTTTGACGCAAAAAAATAAAAAGAAATTAGTTATTCAAAAGTGCTATCTTCTTTTCATGTAAGGTAAAGGGTTAACATCATAATATGGAGAACGCTTCTATTAATCATTCACTCAATGTAATGGCCAAAACTGGCTAGCACCATTCACCAAAATTGCCATTCAATGTTAATTATTTTTGCATTTTTTGGCATCAATAACATAGCTTATGACCCCTTCATTGGAACTCGTTCAGCTCATTCCAGTGAGGGAGCGTCATAGCTGTTTTTGACAGAAAAAAATGAAAAGAAATTAGTTATTCAAAAGTGGTATCTTCTTTTTATGTACAGGGTAAAGGGTTAACATCATAATATAGAGAAAGTTTCTATTAATCATTCACTCAAAGTAATGGCCAAAACCGGCTAGCACCATTCACCAAAATTGCCATTCAATGTTAATTATTTTTTCATTTTTTGGCATCAAAAACATAGCTTATGACCTCCCCATTGGAATGAGCTTGTTCAGCTCATTCCAGTGAAGGGGGGGGGGGGGGGGTCATAGCTGTGTTTTTGACCCAAAAATGAAAAGAAATTAGTAATTCAAAAGTGGTATCTTCTTTTCATGTACATGTAAGGTAAAGGGTTATAATATGGAGAAAACTTCTATTATACCAGTGAATACAAGTGAAATTGGGGTTTTCTGGCCGAGTGTTTGGATGGTGATTTGGGAGAGGATTGGAATATATTTGGAATCCCCTCTATAACAAGTACTATGAGGGGAAACCATGGGTTAATTAAATGTGTTAATAGGTAAAATAGGTGGTTACATGTGTATTTGGTATTTGCCAGAGGATATCGTGTGCTACTCAGTTCAGGATGCCAAACTTGCTCAAGATGCATTTAACTGCATTATTTTTGGCAATATATGGCCTTTATTACTGACTGTGACAAAAATATAACTTTTCAAAAAATAAAACAGTATTATTCGGTCTGTGTTTCTTGAATGAACATTTAAATGTGAAATACGTGTAATATCCAAATAATAATAATTAAATCAGTGTTGGAAGCCAAAATACATGTACATTTACATGTATGTATTTCCTATAATCAACCCCAAACCTTCCAAAGGGTAACGTACAAAACTTTTCCCTGAAAATTCCTCCCTCCATAATTTCTGGTGAACCAAACTTCTCCACCCCCCTCCCCTCCCCCCACTAATTTGTTAGAAGTATATTTAAAGCCATACAAAAATGTCCAAATCTTTTCACCGCTCGAGGCCGAGCACTTCCTTAAACTCCAATAAATAAATAAATAACTGTCCTGATAAATAGTTACTGATGCATGTTTTCTTGTAAATGAGTGTTTATGTAATTTACAAATTAAATACATAAGTTTTTAAATCCCTGCCTTTTAACCTTTCGGTGTAAAAGGCCGGGAGGGGGGATTTTTGTACTGCTCTTAAAATAATGAGGGAGATTGTGGTACTACCCTCAAAAACTGTAGGGGGGATTTTGCTAGGTGTGTAAAAATGATTGGGAGGGATTTTAACCAACATTCTAATCCTTCCAAAGATACATTTTACCTCTTTCATTTGATAAAAGAGTCATTTCTGCTTGTGAATTCACTGCTTTCTTTGAAAACTACCCCAATCCCAAAATAAAATCTGCATCAGCAGACAATAGTTTGGGGAAAAATCTGTCTCATTCCACTCCACACAAAACAAAATGAATATCAATTTTGTTTTAAAAACTGGTGTTGTAGCTATATAAATCACCAATATCAATAGCCATTTTATCCTAACAAATGATGTCATATTTTCTCCTGCATATTGCTGTGGTAAAATATAGCCCTGAATGTGCCCCCTAGACCCCTATCATACCCACTGTCATCCAAAACTATGATATAATTCATAAATTAATTGATGTTGACACAAAACAAACCTCTTATGATATTAAATTTTCTCATTTGTGATAGTTTTTAAATCACATTCTGGCTTCTGAAGATATTTCACAATGTGTTTAATGAATATTTTCCAATTTTTGTAAAAAAGTTTTTTTTTTTTTAAATCCCTCAGATTTCTTAATTAAGGCACCTAGAGTCATTGGTAGGTCTCTGACAAAACATTACACATTGATTTTTTCCAACAGCACGACAGTGTAGCTCATGTGGTATCTCACAGCACCATTAAAATGCCTAAAACCATCAAATATTGCTTCTGTAGTGCAGTGCTTATACTGCAAATACCCAAAAAGGCACTTTCACAACCTTGGATTTAATCCCTACAGACACTTGTGACATATTTTGATAAAAAGAGTAAAATTAAGAAAAATACAATGTACATGTATGTTTTCCAGAGAGGATGAATCAGATATTCAAAAAGATACTGCTCTTTAATGTTTAATATATTTGTATATGCGTGTGTGTGTAAGGTGGAGGGATTACAATGTGAAAAATAGTCAGAAGCCAGTTACTGAAAATGTACATGTACAACCGGGCAAATGAAAAGCAAAGAATCGCTGTCTGTGATGGACGGTTCTTGGACAACTTGCACCCTGGACGATTCATACCACAATTAGGGGGTACGACCGTACGAATTGTCTTGACAATAAGGTACAAATTGTCTAGACAAAAGGTACAAATTGTCCCAGTAAAAGTTATTGAATTGTCTCCTTTTTGGTACAAGTTGTCTCAAGTAAGTGTACTAAACTGTTTCATGTACATGTATTAACCAAGCCAGAAAATAAGCAGCCTGTCATTTTGCAGAATGAGGTCCCCAGAGGGTGAGGCTATGAGTTTTCCAACTCACTGATGGATGGACAGACAGAAATGCATAATGCAATCACATATTTTGTAATAAATTAAATTTCAGTTTCCTTTTGAATGCTAAAACAAACTAGAATTAGTAGAAATGAAATATTTTCTCTGGAATCAGTGTGCAAATGTCATTTAGAGGTCGGTTCTGGGGAGGTTGGTATTTAGGCTTTTTAAACGTTTTTTGCCATTTTTGGAGAAACAGACATGTACTAATTATCAGAATCCCCACCTCCAGATGTTGGTCATACGAGGAGGGCGACGACATTGATTAGTTTGTGGATGAATTCAGTTCTATTCTGGTTGCAAAGCCTCAAGCATCTGGGAATTAGAACATTGTTTACCAAAACACAGAGGAAGTGTAATTTAAATGGGAGTTGTGAGTGGTTCTGGTATTTAGCCTTTAGGAGAACACGTCGGATCACAAAATTGGCTGGCCGCTACACTGTAATTCTCATGACAGTCTTAAACTGTCATTGTATTGTATCACTGGTAAAAATAGTTCATAGACGAGAGCCAGTGAAATTGTAAAGAAAAATCTTGGAAATAAACGAATATCTCTGTTCGCGTGCATGTCTGTTTCTGTAATAATTTACTACAACTCAGTACAAGACTGCATGCCCGTGTTTTGAAAACAAAGATTTCCCCAGACCGTATGTCAGCATAACTTGAATTCATCCGAACTCCGGTTGTTTCTAAGGAAATAGGGCTAAGTTCCCCACAAATGAAAAAGGCCCGCTAAAAGTGTCAATAAATCACTTGTTTTATTTTTTAATTCGTTGTCAACAATTTGTGAAGTGTACGTTCACAATTAAAATTGAAACTGAGCTTTTGAATCTGACGAAACCGGCAACGGACGACATTGGCACTTCGAACATTCAAACAATACCTAACTCGCCAACAACCACCTAACGTCGAAAGTTACTTCATTGCTTAATTATTTCACATAATTCCCAGCATTCTGCGACAATATATTTTACAGAATGTCCTTTGAAAAGCCAAAAACAATTAAATGTCCGTTACAATGATTCTGGATTTTTTGCCAGTGGGAGAGCCACGCCGCCAGATGGCACCCCAAACTCTGTTGCATGGTATATAGAAAAATTATAAAATCATGGATACGTGCCGGGGTTACCTATGTGCGCCCACGCCACTGCGTGGGTGTGCACTATGAGCTTGGTAAATTAGTATAATTCATACAAAATTGAAATTTCGAAATGTTTGCTACTTTGATTATGGATGTGAGCATCAGTTCACAAACTGCGGGCATTTTCCTGTAGAGGACTATAAAAAACAGAAGTTGATGTCCCCCCCCCCCCTCCCACCACCCCCCCCCCCCCCTTCCGGGATCAGCTTGAACGTTTGACTGTTATTCTCTGTCTTAACCCATTTAAAATAAGAAAACCTCGCTTTCACTATCATTTGATGATCTGTAACTTTAGTCTGTTCATTATATCAACAGTTTGCGCATCGTGACTTATTGCTGTAAGTGTTTATTTTTCGGAAACAAAGAGCCAAAACTGGACGTTTCGTAGTTTATCCTAATTATCATGCCATAAAAAGCCAAGTTTCCCTTTGTCACTTTTGATAAACGAAAACGACAGACAACTCCAAGAGCTGTCTGTTGTTTTCGTTTATTAAAAGTAACAAACTGAAACTTCGCTTTATGTCCTACTAATGTCATAGGTGTTTTCTCCACAATTACGTGTTTCTTAATTGGATCGTTCTCCCCAGTCTAATAAGTACAGGGGCGATAACTTTATCGAACGTCGATTCTCATGACGAGATAAGTCAGGGGTGATTTATTTTAACCTTCCTCTTCCTTTTGTCAAGTAACCAGCAAATCAGAGATCACAAATACTTTAGATGTGTCACAAAACCCCACCGCATGCTTGCTTGTTTTATCGCCGATAATACCGTACACCATGAATGGAGCTATAGTCCTATCTCCAACGCGAATATCATGTCAGCCCATATAAAATGGCTTTTTTGTTCCTCCAAATGTGAATGGCGGGATATTTTGGTTGGAAAACATTGCGGCCATGTGCAAGGAAGCCAGTGGAGGGCTACACTAGTTAAGTTTAACAGATTTATTTGCTAGAATTGTGTGCACTTACGCTACCCTCCTCTCCCACAAATTTAAAATACATATATTACATGACAACCAAATACTAAATAACAAAATCAAATTTTAGCTTCATAAAAATAACACAAAACGGAGAGTTAGAGAAAGAGACTGAATGAGAGGGGTGGGGGTGGGGGTAGAGGGAAAGTGGGAGACGGTGGAGTGGATTGGTGATAACAAATGAGTAATTTCCCTACCATATATTCTGAGGAGATACATACAGTTCATCATGAATTCGTTTATATAGACCATGAGTAGTAGGATATGGTCCACTCATTCCCTTCTTCAGCCCCCTCATCCTATTGCTATAGGAGAGTAATTTTACCCTAGCGAATGTTTTTATGCATAGCTCAATACCAGTGCAGTGGCACTATTGGTAGCGGAAAAAACAGACAGAACGCTCAGAAAAATCTCACCACATCATCGTAGGCCAAAACGACGGTCACCTCACTTATCTCTATATGCCACTCATTCAATTAATGGTCTGGCTGATTGCTGTCTGTACGTGTATCTGTTGTGGCTGATTGCTGTTTGTACGTATATCTGTTGTGGCTGATTGCTGTCTGTACGTATATCTGTTGTGGCTGATTGCTGTCTGTACGTATATCTGTTGTGGCTGATTGTTGCCTGTATGTATATCTGGCTGATTGCTGTCTGTACGTGTATTGTTGTGGCTGATTGCTGTCTGTACGTATATCTGTTGTGGCTGATTATTGCCTGTACGTATATCTGGCTGATTGCAGCCTGTACGTATATCTGTTGTGGCTGATTGCTGTCTGTACGTATATCTGTTGTGGCTGATTGCTGTCTGTACGTATATATGTTGTGGCTGATTGCTGTATGTACGTATATCTGTTGTGACTGCCTGCTGTCTGTACATATATCTGTTGTGGCTGATTGCTGTCAGTACGTATATCTGTTGTGGTTGATTGCTGTCTGTACGTATATCTTTTGTGGCTGATTGCTGTCTGTACGTATATCTGTTGTGGCTGATTGTTGTATGTACGTATATCTGGCTGATTGCTGTCTGTACGTAGATCTGTTGTGGCTGATTGCTGTCTGTACGTACATCTGTTGTGCCTTATTGCTGCCTGTACGTATATCTGTTGTAGCTGATTGCTGTCTGTACGTATATCTGTTGTTGCTGATTGCTGTCTGTACGTATATCTGTTGTGGCTGATTGCTGTCTGTACGTATATCTGTTGTGACTGCTTGCTGTCTGTACATATATCTGTTGTGGCTGATTGCTGTAAGTACGTATACCTGTTGTGGCTGATTGCTGTCTGTACGTATATCTGTTGTAGCTGATTGCTGTATGTACGTATATCTGTTGTGGCTGATTGCTGCCTGTACGTATATCTGTTGTGGATGATTGCTGTCTGTACGTATATCTTTTGTGGCTGATTGCTGTTTGTACGTATATCTTTTGTGGCTGATTGTTGTATGTACGTATATCTGGCTGATTGCTGTCTGTACGTAGATCTGTTGTGGCTGATTGCTGTCTGTACGTATATCTGTTGTGGCTGATTGTTGTATGTACGTATATCTGGCTGATTGCTGTCTGTACGTAGATCTGTTGTGGCTGATTGCTGTCTGTACGTACATCTGTTGTGGCTGATTGCTGTCTGTACGTATATCTGTTGTAGCTGATTGCTGTCTGTACGTATATCTGTTGTTGCTGATTGCTGTCTGTATGTATATCTGTTGTGGCTGATTGCTGTCTGTACGTATATCTGTTGTAGCTGATTGCTGTCTGTACGTATATCTGTTGTGACTGCTTGTTGTCTGTACATAAATCTGTTGTGGCTGATTGCTGTAAGTACGTATACCTGTTGTGGCTGATTGCTGTCTGTACGTATATCTGTTGTTGTACTTAGATTATAACAGATTAATCGATTGATTACTGTTAATCCACTGGGCTTAATGGGTCGCGAGTCTTTACCAAATACAGTATTTATTTATTATTTATTTATTGGTGTTTAAGGTCACATTTTCTGCACAATGGCTAATCATGACAGTTTTATGGATGGGGAAATCTGGAATGCACAGTGAGAACCACCGAGAAACGGCGAGCAACTATCAGCTCCCCAACATACTAATTCCATACAAGCACTGTTAGCATTGGCTGAAGACATGCGCACCATCAACGTGCAGTAGGCCTTAGTACACATCGCCATCGTGCCCCAGGTGAGCAATGTGGGTGAATTGTCCTGCCGAAGGACACAACGTCATTGCTGCAGATGGGATTCAAACTGAGCCATTGCGCCACTGCGTCCACGATTTTGTTGAAACTGAAAGACCCCAATGCAGTATTTAATTAGATAAATACTCCATATCGTCGCGAGTGACCGAGTGATTCCATATCGTCGCGAGTGACCGAGTGATTCCATATCGTCGCGAGTGACCGAGTGATTCCATATCGTCGCGAGTGACCGAGTGATTCGCGACGGTGTGAAGTATTTATCTAATTAAATGCTGCCTTTTGTAAAGTTGATAACCTACCATGTTTTATAAAACAAAAATCAAGGCCTCATTTCCAATTTATCTGACAATTCGTCCTCTGAGCTCCAGTGCCTTTGTTCTATGTGCCAGTAGGTAGGCACATAGAACACATTGGAACTCAAAGGACGAATTAATGTTGGAAGTTTGTCCAAAAAATAGTTCTAACACTTTATTGATAAAACTGGTAATATTTGTTTTTGTTTCGTCATCGATTGCACTATTCACTGCCGCAGTGGCTGTCTTTCACAACCGAAATAAATGTTGGGGTGCAAACATTCAGCCAACGAAGATTGTTTGGTGTCAAATCAGATTATTTAGTGCCATTGGCTAAATCTGCCCTCGGCAGTGTGAGCACTTGTCATGGTGGAGGGGGGGGGGAGCTCCCTCACTAGCTTTGAGCCATTACACAGCAACATTAGAACTGCTAATGTTGAAATGTCGACCATTATATCGCGAATTCCGTCGTATGTTGTTCTAAAAACATTTTAGAGTGAATGGAGGGGACTCAACCTTAGTATACAGTCCAAGAATTCTTATAGTGTACAGAAGAAACCAGGGATACACTGCTCAACACACAAAACTCTACTACGCCAACTAAATAAGCAATGGTATTGAAGGACAAAAATTTATCCATTTCAGGTTTGCTGGTCTGATGGGAAACATTCTTAGTGAAATGGCTGTTGATGGAAAGACCAAGTATGATCTGTCCGCGTTCCGCATCAATAGAGAAGGAATTACAAGTCACAGCTGCGAAGGTTTCAGCGTTCCGCATGAATAGAAGAGGAATTATAGATCCCAGTCACAAAGGTCCCAATTGAATTATATTCAGAGAAAGAGAATGCTTATTATTGCTGTGGAGGTCAATGAAGATTTTTGATGAAATATTCGCGGAGTAAATGTTTACACCTGACCATTCTTTTAACCCTTTACCCAGCGTAACGGCCAAAACCGGCCGGCGCTATTCTCAAAAATCACCAATTAATTTTCATTATTTTTTTCATTTTTTTTGTCTCAAAAACATAGGTTATGACTTTTCGTTGGAACGAGCTCGTCGAGCTCGTTCCAACGGGGGGTCATAACCTATGTTTTTGAGACAAAAAAATTAAAAACAATAGTTATTCAAGGATTTATTTTTTGCAAGTCTGGTCTGCTTTTCATGTTAGGTAAAGGGTTAACAAGCTAGTAATAACATAGAGCACATCGAGAGTGGGGCACGGGAAAGTGGAATCGACGTTTTTCTTGTAGGTAAAAGATTAATACAATATAACCAACCCTAAATAGGACAGATAACGTAAATTCTCCCTACTGAAATTATGCAAATGTGACCCAGTTGTATTTTGTTTAGCCAATCAAATTGTCCAGTTTTGAAATTGACCAATGAAAGCTCCCAACTCTGATTATGTAAATTATGAAAATGTGGCCCAGATGTATTTTGTTCAGCCAATCAAATTGTCTAGTTTTGAAATTGACCAATGAAATTGACGGAAGGCTTTATTTATCACTGATTAATATGAAAACAAAATATCAAATGTTTTAAAGTGAACAAGACGGACGAGTAATATGATGAAACAAAGATATCACCTTCAGCGGTCTGTTTACTTTCTTGCCTGACTCTGTTTGGTTGTGAAACGTTCCATTAACGTTGAAACCTCACTCAGCTGCAGGTGGGATTCGAACCGAGGATAGGTTTTTAAATCAAATTCTGGCTTCTGAAGATATTTCACATTGTGTTTGATGAATATTTTGCAATTTGTGTATAAACATGAAAACAAAAATCCTCCAGTTTTCTCAGTTAAGGCACCTAGAGTCAACGGTATGTCACTGATAAAACAATACACATGGATTTTTGTCCAACCATATAACCAGTACTGCTACTGTGGTATCTCAGCACTATTAAAATGCCTAAAACCATCAATTATTGATTATGTAGTGCGGTGCTTATGCTGTAGGTACCCATAAAGGCACTTTCACAACTTCGGATTTAATTCTTCCAGGCACCCATGACCCATTTTGATAAAAAAAAAGTAAAATTGTGGAAAATACAATGTACATGTATGTTTCCAAAGAGTATGAATCAGATATTTGCTTCAAGAAGACAGTGCTGTTTAATGTTTAATATATTTGTGTATGTATGTGTGGTTTGTAAGGTGGGGGATGTTGCAGTGTGAAAAATAGCCAGCTGCCAGTTACTGAAATTATACATGTTGAACAAGGCAAATGAAAAGCAAAGAAGCACTTTGTCTGTGATGGACGGCTAGACAGACATGTAGTCGCACATTTTGTAATAAATTCAATTTCAGTTACCTTTTGAATGCTATAACAAATTAGGATTAGTAGAAATGAAATCTTGTTTCTGGAATCGGTGACAGCGAGTAAATGTTATTTAGAGGTCGTTTGTAGAGAGTTCTGGAATTTAGGCTTTTGACCCTTTACCTAACATGAAAAGCAGGCGACACTTGCAAAAAAATTCTTGAACAACTAATTCTTTTTCTTTTTTGTCTCCAAAACATAGGTTATGACCCCTCATTGGAACGAGCTCGACGAGCTCGTTCCAATGCGGGGTCATAACCTATGTTTTGAAGACAAAAAAATGAAAAACTCATGAAAATTAAAATAGCGCTGGCCGGTTTTGGCCTCTACGTTGGGTAAAGGGTTAAGCCATTTTAGGAGAAAAATACTAAATACTAGAATCTCCACCACCAGAGGTCGGTAAGACGAAGGCGACTTTGACCAGTTTGAAAATGAATTCAGTTCTATTTTTGTTGCAAAGCCTGAATCATCCAAGAAATAAAACAGTTTTTTTTACCAAGACACTGCGAAAGTGTGATGTAAATGGGGGTTCTGTGTGGTTCTGGTCTTTAGGAGAACCCGTCGGATCACAAATTTGGTTGGTCGAAAATTCTGACAATCTTAAACTGACATTGTAAAGTGTCAGTGGTAAAAATGGTTCACTGGAGCCAGCGAACTTGTGACGGCAAAATCTAGGCAATAAATGAATATCGGTGTTCACGTGCATGCTTGTTTCTGTAAAACTTTACTACAAGACTTCATGCTCGTGTAAATTGGAAATTGTAAACAAACATTTCCACATAATTTGAAATTGAATTCATCCAGACTCCGGCTGTTGCTAAGGAAATCACGTTAAGTTCGCCACAAATGAAAAAGCCACACTAAAAGTGTCAATAAATCACTTGTTTTATTTTTTATCATATGACTATGACATTTTTACCCTAAATATCACTACTGTTTGACGATGTTTTCCAAACTGTTGTGTCACACCGGGTGAGATTTTTCCGGATCAAAAGTCCATATTACACTCTTACGGAAATCAAAAATCCATATCACACTCCCACGGAAATATCCGAGAGTTTCCGTGGATAGTTTTCGTAACTAGGGAAGTCGTTGTTGTTTCGTCTGCTATTTTGTAACCGGCTTTTCACCGCATATTAATTAAAATGGCATATTTGGGTGAATTTGACATCGAAACAATGTCATACGATAAACATATCATCATAACAGTGTATTGATCCGTGTCGTCGCATCACGTCTCGTTGAGGTGGCCATATTTTCGGATCACACTCGCTGCCTGCGGCAGCTCGTGTGATCCGAAAATCTGGCCACCTCAACGAGACGTGATACTACGACACGGATCAACACACTGTTATGATAATATCTATTTATTCTTTGTCGACAACTTGTAAATTGTACGTTCTCAATTAAAACTGAAAAGGGTTATCAACCTGGACTTTGAAGGGGCAACGGACGGTATTGGCACTTAAAGGTTTCAAACAATACCTAGCTCGACAACAATTACCCAACTTCGAAAGACTCTTCTTTATTTAATTATTTATTATAGGTTCCAGCATTCTGCGACAAAATATTTTGCATAATAACTTTTGAAAAGCCATAAGCAATTAAATATCCGTAACAATGATTTCAGATTATTTTACCCAACTCTGTGGCATGGTTATAGATAAATTAAAATCATGGATACGTTCAGTTAAAACTAGAAGTCCTGTCACGAACTGTGCGCTTATCCAGGCTTCATTGCGCGTAGGAATTGCGCGCAATTGCCACATCGAATGGCATCCAAGCACGGCAAGTTCTCCTGGTGACTCGAAGCAAACACAGGCACTGTTTCTGCCAATGGACCTCCAGGTTACTATATGTACAGAATTTGATAGCCTTACTATGGCCATAACGCGTAGGTTAAGGCGCAGATCGACGTTCTATTTGTGAGCATTTCATGACAGGACTTCTAGTTTTAATTGTACCTCTGATCAATGTGCGCACACGTGGGTGTGCACTATAGGAACAATTTTCTAAGACCATTGTTTGCAGATGGATTATTATAGAAAACATTCCATCCACCTTTTGTTCAAAATGTTTTAACCTTTCTTATTCCATAGGGTGTATATTTATTGTTAACTTGTTATTTCTAGTCAAGCTTGAATTTTAGATTAAAATTGTTTTGTCAAATGTTGAACAGTCTATCTGAACGTACCCAAAACCGAACCTATCTGTAAGGTTTAACATGTAATTGAGGCTTTAAGAAGAGCATATCATATCATCGCCTATAGGATAAGAATGTACGGGCATTAGAGGCAGTTTTGGGCATTAGGGGCAGTTTTGAAAAATCAGTATTTTCACTTTTATCTAAAGAACGCGATAAATTCGTCTACTCGTTTGATGTTTCACGTACAAGATTCGACAAGAAGGCTTGATTTTACTTGAAAAAGAGCAACATAACGGACAAAAAAGAGATAGCTGATATCCAATCTTTCACAATTTCCCAACAATTGTGTGCTTGTCGACTAACCTTCAAATCTCACACAAAAGAGTTTAGACTTCTGACTGAATTACTGTAGATTGGTGTACCGGCTATTAACGTCCTAGTGGAGACAGCCTTGTGACTTTACAAGGAACCAACAGTAGATCATAGACTGAATGGATCAGTGAGGCCGCTTGCATCAACTAATCAATTACGTCTACATCGCTAGTCGATTATACCCACGGGCAGCTCGCCGGCACAATCGACTTCTGCTTTGCGGATGTCAATCAGCTTGCAGCCACATTCGGCTTGAGTTTTGCGGGTGTAATTGGCAGGAAGTCTGCGTGCGGAAAACAACTAGCTCGTTTGCTGAGTTGGTTGGATCGGGAACACCATCTGCCTTATGAACATTGGTCGCTCAAATGAGACGTTCTTCTCGCGTATTGTATTATATACCAATCACCGATACGGGCACGATGTCGGCCAACAGATCTCTTGTTCAGTATCAGATGACGTTGATAGTGCGGGTACAGCAAAAAGCACGCAGTGTGAACAGAAACATTGAAAACGGGGCTAGGCGACTTTTGTGCCCTCTTCTTCCACCTCGCGCTATAAAATGTGATCTAATTCCACAACACATCGATTAAAATTTCTAACATCTTCGTCATTATGCACATGCATCAATCCATTTGTCAACGATTGGTGTCTGGCCTGCATTGGATTTGTTCAAAAGTAACTGAGGTGATGAGGGGGATCGTGTCCACCTAGTCCCGGATGTAGATCAAAAACAAGTCGTGCAAGTTTGTCGTTTGCTTTTGTCCAAAACGGATTTCCTTTTTCACTTCTTTCTTACCTGTTATCTGAGAGCAGGTATATTAGGATAAGCTTTTTGGTGCGCTGTATCGCATCTTGCTGACGCACTTCAATCAAGAAGTATCGCATTCGTCGGCTACGCGGATTTGGTCGGCACTGCTTGATTGAAGGTCCTCAACTCACTGTACTCACAATCTCAAAATTTTGTACTCACACAATCGGAAATGTGGGGCGCTCGTTTTTTTTTTCTTTTTTAGTGTGCACATTCCACAGTCTGTTTAACCATTTTCCTAACGTAACGACCAGAACCGGCCAGCGCTAATCTCAAAAATCGTCAATTAATTGTCTGCTTTTCATGTTAGGTAAAGGGTTAAGATTGGTCTATTTCTTCTACTCCGAGATGGGGGAACTGGAGCAGGTGGAGGTGGTATCCCCATTACTTTTTATCAAACAGTTTTGTTTAAACATATTTTCTTTGCTAAGAAAATCGCAAAAGGACTTGGGGTACAAGTGCTTACCACATAGAAACATCCCTCTCCCATACATAAATTATTTTATATGTTTACATGACAGCAAAACAAGTGCATTATAATTAATTACTAAACAAAAATGAATAATTGGGCAAAAAAAAATGGAGAGAATATACAGACAAAGAACGCACGACACAAGAAAAAAAAAGAAGAAAAAACAGATTATTTATTTATTTATTGGTGTTTAAGGTCACATATTTATGGACAATGGCTAATCATGACCGTGAAAGTTTTACGGGCGGAGGAAGCCGGAGTACCCGGAGAGAATCACCGAGCAACGTCGAGCAGCTGCCAGCTCCCCAACATCCTAACTCCGCTCTGCAGCACACGCAGGGTTAGATTGGCTGAAGACATGAGCACCATCGACGTGCAGTACGCCTTAGTACACTTAGTCATCGTGCCCCCATGTGAACAATCGGGGTTAAGTGCCTTGCTCAAGGACACAACGCGGGAGTCCGAATCGATCGCTCAGACGGTCACCCATCCGAGGATTAACCGGGTTCGACGTTGCTTAACTTCGGTGATCTGACGAGAACCGGTTACCGCAATGCCACCGCGTCCCCTAAAAAACCCATATTAAACACGTAACTTGATACCACAACCCAACACCTCGAACGACGCGGAAAAGCATTTCAAAATACCTGGCAAGCTGGAATTCAAAAGGACCAAACAATGGAATGAACTACCTCGGCTCTTGTCAGAGCACGAAGTGGGCGAAGTAGCGACCCCAGTCGAAGTCTCACTCTCACCATAGTGATCAAGAGCTGCATCGTATATGAAGCTCAGCTATCGGATCTCGTAAAATCTCCCTGAATCTGGAATATAGCTCTGTACCGCAGTAAAAATAACCTCGTTGTCTCTTTTTGTGAGGCTACCTTCATCATATAAAATCTTAAGTACGCTTGTGATATTGAATTTTGTCTAGTCTGAAAGATGATGATTATTTTAAACAGTGTCCCTGTCTTCAGAAAACAAAAGTGTCTCCAAAGATGGACGGGGAAATCCTGAGCGTACCTGGAAGACTGTATATGAACTAGCACCAGCCATTCCACAGGGATCCATTTTTAATCTGTCCATTTTCCATACTGTAAAGTTCATTGATTAGCTTTGAGTTTCTTCCCTTTGAAATTGTTTGCATGTGAAATTCCAAGCTTTTGGTGATCTATTTAACTCTCTCGTAAATATCATGCATATGTGTGCGCCGAAACAAATAGAACACTGTACTATACCGAAAACGCCCCCCCCCCCCCCCACTACCCTACCACTTACAAAAACGTCCGCTGCCGTTGCTTCTACTTCGACCATTTCCAACTCGAAGGCTGACCATCGGAGTAGAAGATGGTTGAAGTAGAAGAAGCGGTCCGATTTAGAATTCAAAGCTCAAATGTAACTACTTTTGAAGATAATATTAATCAAGACAACCAGCATATTGAAGTCGTTACATACTCACAAATTGTAACCTTCATCGTATAATCATGAACTCTGCAACCAGAAAGACGTGTTGGGAAATCGCGTTTTCTCGTGCCCGTCAAACTCGGGGCTTCAGTGGTACTTTTTCCGAGCTTGTTAGTTTAATTCCGAACTCATTTGAAATTCTGTAGCAGCCCTGGCTCAGGAGTATAACTAAGATGGTGTGTCTCCCCAAAATAAGTTTTCCAAGAGGATATTATTTTGTCTGGATTGGAATCCTTGACATTGATTCGCTCTTTGTGGTAATCATGTATTTTTTAGAAGTCTAGATTTGGGACTTGTGCCACACACACAGTCAGTCATTCGAAATAAAGTCTGTGGTGACCTCCTCGAACGGTTCGTTACCAGCATGACCAATTTAGAGAGAGTTCCAATATTCGGACTTCATCATCAAGACATGCCTTCGATAAAGGCAAGCCTTAATGATACATACAGTTAAAACTAGAAGTCCTGTCACGAACTGTTCGCTTATCTAGGCTTAATTGCGCGTAGGAATTGCGCGCAATTGCCATATCGAATGACATCCAAAACACGGCAGGTTCTCCCGATTACTCATAGCAAACACAGGCAATGTTTCTGCCAATGGACCTCCGGGTTACCCGGAGGTCCATTGGCTGAAACATTGCTTGTGCACAGGCCATATGTACATAATTTGATAGTCTTACTATGGTCATAACGCGTAGATTAACACACAGATCGACGTGCTATTTGTGCGCATTTCATGACAGGACTTCTAGTTTTAACTGTATGACATCAGTCGAAAAGTTTCCGTTTGTTACTTTAATAAACGGAAATAACTGGTAACTCCTATAGCTGTGACTGCCTGTTGTTTTCGTTTATTAAAAGTAGCAGAATGAAACTTGAATGTTTATTGTAAGCTAATTGGAAGCAACTAAATCAGAGATAACTGTCATTAAGAAATCTATCAGTATTTTGCTTACCAACACAAAACGTCCACGTTGGATCTTCGTTTAGAGAAT
This sequence comes from Pictodentalium vernedei, assembly GCA_031216915.1. NCBI lineage: Eukaryota > Metazoa > Mollusca > Scaphopoda > Dentaliida > Dentaliidae > Pictodentalium > Pictodentalium vernedei. Next base: position 776,335,788 of record CM062295.1, read on the forward strand.
GTGTTTTTACCGTAATTTGTAAGTGTTTATTCTTCCCAAGAAAGAAATTAGCGACTCTTACCTCCGGAACTTATATATTACTGGAAAGAGCAATGTCTGTGTTAAACATCACGATGCGTTCACTGTTGATAAAAAAGGGCAAAACAACAGTTACAGAACATGAAAAGAAGGTGAAATACTCCGTTTCCTTTTTTTTTAAATTGGTTTAAAGAGAGAACAGTTGTCAAACTGATTGGGGGTAAAAAATGTAAAATACCAGTTTCTGTATTTTTCTCTACAGGAAAATGTCTCAAGTGTGTGAAATGATGCGTACATCGATGATAAAATTTGGCTAAACTTTCGAAATGTTTATATGAAATTCCCATACCACTAGTGTTAAATTTACTAACAGCTTTAGGGAATTAAGGGGAGCTAACGTTCCTGTAAATCTCTTCCAATGACGAACATTGTGAGCAGGGCAAATCCTTGCCTATATCATATAAACCATTTTCCTAACGAATCGGCCACAAACGCCCGCGTAAAAAGCACATTAAGCAGTTGAAACAATATTATTTTTTAAAAAGTTTCAACAAAACCATATTATGCGACCCATCATTGGAACGAGCTCGTCGAGCTCGTTCCAATGAGGGGTCACACGATATGGTTTTGTTTAATTTTTTGGAAATTTGTTTTTAGAAAATGATATTTAAAATAATATATTCTGATATCGTCTGCGTTGGGTAAAGGGTTAAAACGGCCTCCTCGTGGTGATGACGCATTATGAAGTTATATTGGTATAATCACCCAAAGAATTTAGTGAAAATAAACTTAGCCTTAGCCATCTTGCGGGTGCGAATTTGTCTAAGTTTCGAGAACAGTACAGTTTTCTCTTTGATGATCACTACCCTATGACAAGTGTTTCTATAAAAAAGTGGACGTATAATTTCATAAATAAAACTTGAGATTGAAAGATACTTCACAATACAGGGTCCAGGATTATGTTTATTTTTCTGCAACGAATCATGATGCGAAGGATTATTTGACAGCGTGATGCAACAAGTGGGAGGCGAGCTTGAGAGTGGGGCAGGAAAAATGTGGGAAAATGGAAGGATAGTGCGGACCTCCGATTGCTTAATTGTATATTACCTCTGTGTTCTTCAGCCAAATATATAACCCGTAAGTTCGCATTGATTCATTCAAATTTCCAGAAAACGAAGGTCGAGTTATAACGGTGCATGAACACTGGCGTGGCTGCGCGTTGTGGGAGAGGATCACCTCGGGAAAAAATGCAAAAATGAAAGGTGAGTTTGGCGCTCCGATTTCTTTTTTCCGCTTATGATTTCCAGACAAAATGTTCCCGCAATTTTGTATAGAGACCTTCAAGTTTCGACGAAAAGAAAGCCAATTTGTAATTTATGAAGACTCACTGAGACCCGCGCAAGACTTTTGCTGTATACATGGGCTGTGGTATTATCTTGATTTGATTGGTTGATAGATAGGTGTTATGAGACCATATTCATTGAAACCCACGACACGTCCGCCCAGTCACTGACAAATTTCCCATACCCAGTGGAAGCCTCGTTCCGAAATCTACAAATTGTCCATACCCCGTAGAAGACGCGTTCATCGAAATCAATTTATTATATTTATACAGAAACCTGTATGGCTCAACAATGGAAGATAAAAGATCTCATGCTGTGTGTGTTCACACATGAAAAAGATTGTACTTCTAAAACGGAAAGTAGATAAATTCGTTACCCCGTATCTGGTCACATGGTACGGGTTTTTACCTACCCGAAGCCAGCCGTATCCCATTCGGCCTTCGGCCTCATGGGATACGGCTGGCTTCGGGTAGGTAAAAACCCGTACCACGTGATCAGACACGGGGTAACTAATATTTTCCACAATAACATGTAGACTACCGGATGTCCAACAGTTATCGCGGATATTATGCAAGCATATGTATGTTGTGTGCGTGAGCTGCAGTGATTTCCACGATAACATGTACACTACAGGATGTCCAGCACTTATCGTAGATAATATGTATGCATATGTATGTTGTGTGTATGGGTCGTGGTATTATCTGCGATGGTATGTAGACTACCGGATATCCAGCTTTTATGCACGGGTTGTGATATTGTCAGCGATAACATGGCGGGCACTGACATTTAATGGTCCGTGAGTGCCGGTATACTGAATTGGGGGAAGTACGAAATGCAGTCAAAGTTAAAGGTCGGAAAAGCAACAGCTACTGACGAAATTTCCAATCAGTTTTTAAAATGAGTAGGAGTTCCATTATTTGAGCATCTTACAACACTATACAACATGGTAATCACAAAGCAAGGGGTTCTGAGTTGGAGGAAAGCAGTGTAACATTCATACACAAAAAGTGCGATAGGGAAGTTCTGGATAATTACAGAGGGATATATGTCCGCAACAATATTGGGAAGGTATTCTACAAGGTCCTATGGAAGGTTTGTGAAAATTGTCAAAGAAATAGGATTCCTGAGGGAAATCCTGACTGGGTTCCGGAAAGGAGTCGAGTCACTAACCTCTTATTTACTCTCTCCCAACTGATATAATCAACTGAAATCATTAGAAGAAGGATGGTTATGACATGTTGATGAAGAAAAGCACCCGGCAGGATGTGGGAATCTAAAATGTGGGAGAAAGTTTATGGCTTTGGACTCAGAGAAAGTTTTGTCGGAATCTTGACAGCACTGTACGAGATGTGCAGAGTTTACTCAATCAAGGAGAACATCATGACACAAAAAGGGTTATAATGGAGATAGACCTTAAGCAGAGATGCACCTTTCCATCGATTCTGTTTGCATTGTACACAAAATGTTTAGAAGAGGAGTTGATTGCAAGCGCAGAAGGGGAAAAGTTAGAGAGACAATAATCTCAGGGTTATTCTTTGCCGATGACAAGGTTTTGTTAGCCGCGAGTGAATAGGAAGTACAAAAACTGCAAACTATGGCAGGAAAGTACGGGGATAAATGGCGACTTGAAATGAACGAAAGCAAACGCAAGGTGATACCTGTGAGTCGTAGTATAGATCCGTCTCTAAGGTGGTGGGTTTATAAATTCTCTATTGGTGAAAAGAAAAGCAAGAATATAACACAGGGAGAATCTAGAGAATATGAATATCTGGTTGGGAATTCAAGTGTTACTAATAGATATTGTGGATATTTCGGTCTTCATTCCCCCATGTTTTCGAATCGCTTTTTATTGAAATTAAAAATAAACACAACTCCTAAATTATTGGCGCCATCAAATGACTCAAGACTCTTATCAAAATTAAATGAAATAATTGTTCTGTGTGCCGAAAATAAAAAGATTTATGTCATGGGGATCTTAACCTAGACTTTCTAAAAGCAACTACACACTCAGAGACGGAAGAATTTGTTGATGTCCTGTTCTGCCAGGGTATTTTGCCTCATTTTGATAGATAGATAAGATAGATAGATAAATTTATTTAACATTACACAAAGTTAAACAGTAATACAAAAGTGATTTCTTTGCATAATACAAATATATTAAGTGCATTGTTAGGCAATGGCATAGCCGGTATGGCTGTCTTTCAGCCATCGCCCGGGATATCAAAAAATATTTTGAGAAGGGTTAAACAGGTAGACGTAGGCCGACGTGTATTTTAGTCATACCTTCAGGTAAAATCAACTTGCGATGTTTAGAATATTGGCCTTGGTGTAAGTTTTATATTATTTTCGGTCTTAAGAAAAAGTGTGACTAAAAACTTTTTCCAAGGCCAATAATTTGGGATGAGACGCCATGAGTATTAAGCAAAGACATATAAGTATCTTGCATATATATTTATGTATACTGATGCACTCTTTAAACGGTGAAAAAAAGTAACAACCCATATCTATACATCCATATACATATACATACATACATTTACATACATACACACATATATATAGGATATATATTCTGGGTTTATTGTTCGTGGCAGTCAGGGCATCTATTGTACCTGCAAGAAACAGAATTCTTATATTCGTTGAATATTGAATCTCTAATGGATTTGATAAAACATTTTCGCGTTGCTGTTATTTGGAAGTTCCCTGTTGTTTCGTTCCATATTTTGGGGAAATTATGCTTCGGGAGCTCAGCCGAAAATTCTGTCCTGGGCTTGCCGACTTGAAGCCGACCTGCTTCTGTTTGCCTGGTCAACATGTTAGCTAACGGTGAATAAGCAAAAAAGTTGTTAAACGAACCGGGAAGATTATGAGAATGTCAATCAAACATAAACTCATTTACATGCAGTTTATAAATATCTGAAAATTTAAGAATTTTGTTTTCTTTAAATAATGGGTCCGTGTGACTGTTATACTTTTTATTATATATTGTACGGATTGCTCGTTTTTGTAATTGATTTATTTTTTCAGCTGATGGGGCATGACCCCATATGGGCATAGCATAAAGTAGGTGACTGTGCACAAGAGTATAGTAGAGACTTTTTAAGGCATCAAAAGGAAGCATATGCTTAACTTTGCCAATGCAATATGTGGCATTAACAATTTTAGAGCATACCCTTTCTTCGTGGTATTTAAATTTGAGATTTTCGTCTATGTATACTCCTAGAAATTTAACGAACTTCTCCTGCCTGTCGTTACCAATTCGTGTTAGTTCAGTATTATTGATCTTTACTTTTAAATTTGGAAATTTATTTTCGTTATTTTGTGGGTGGAGAAGAATAGCTTTGCCTTTGCTGGCATTTATGGCAAGTATATTACTAAGCCAACGAGAGTAACAAGTCGTTCTGCTAGTCTGATAGACCATATTTTACTAATAATGCTTCATAAACAGTACTACCGATAATAATCATATCCGATGTGTCAAATCATTTTGGTGTTTTTTTTTAACATCGAAGAAACACCCAAACCAAATGATACACTACACTTTACTCCGAAAATAATTTTAAATGCCGAAAGAATTGATGAATACAGACATCAATTCATACCATGGTCTAATTTATCCATATGGAATGGCATCCAAAGCACGGCATGTTCTCTTGATTTCTCATAGCAAACACAGGCAATGTTTCTGCCAATGGACCTCCGGGTTACCCGGAGGTCCATTGGCTGAAACACTGCTTGTGCACAGGCCATATGTACAGAATTTGATAGCCTTACTATGGTCATAACGCGTAGATTAACGCGCAGATCGACGTGCTATTTGTGCGCATTTCATGGCAGGACTTCTAGTTTTAACTGTACCTCTTTTCTGTTTAGGCCTGAGACCTGACAGGGTAGCATCACCAAATTTACACTCTGGAGACATCATTCTGCAGATCTCAGTCTGTTTATTTCCAGGTTTCGTTGTACAAAAAATATGCCGCAGGGTCTTTGTTGTTGAAAGTGAGATCGGGATCATTGGAGATGAGGGAAACAATTGGGAAAGGCGATATGAGAGTGTGCCGAATGAGTAACTGAGGATTAGCAGAGAACCTGAAATATTGCATTATAGAATGCCCCAAATATTTGCCTAGTAGAACAAAACTCCTTAGAAAACTAAAGGAAAAATAGGATGAAAACCTGAAGGATAAGTCGATGGGAAATGACATGGGGGTGTGGGGGTGGGGGGGGAAGAGCCAATTTTATAGTTAGAGAAATCTAGAAAGCCCCTTTAGGAGAATTATGAAACATTTTTACTGAGTGCTGATAAGTTAAGAGGGAGAGTGGCGGAGTAATAGCCCGGCGGGTGGGGGAGGGGGGCTTGGTCAATGTGGCCTTCTCGTTAGAGGATCGCGACAAATTAATGGAAGTCCAATGAATTATTATTATTATCATTATTTTTATAAACCCTATTTAAATACTTTGGCCCAGAGTTTTTATTTAGAGCCATGAAATTGTGTTTCGTATTGCCGATATGAGTGACGCAAATTTGAAATCGAATGAGGGTGTAAAATGTAATGATAATTACATCACGAAACTGCACAGATATTACTCCGGGAGTCCTTGAATGGCCTGATAATATAAGTAATAAGGAAATCAGGAGATAATGTCAGATCGTTATTTTTTGTAAAAAAAAAAAAAAACACCATTGCATTAATAGAATGTTACCATGTGATGCATTACTGTATAAAATATTGAATATTTATAAAACAATTTCGGATGTCGTTGCCATAAAGTAACAAACAATGCTAGAGTAACAACCTACCTGCCGTATATAAATCATAGTGCATTATAAATATATTAATGAATGAATGTCATCATTGATGAGAGGTAATGTTTAGAATAAGTTTCAATTCAACATCCCCATTTGGCATGCGCTAGATAAATGTTCTGTGACATGATAAACTACCTTACAAGTACCACCAACCTATATCAGTTAACACTTTACCCAACGAATCGGCCGCATCTGCCCGCGTAATATGCAAATACAGCAGTTGAAAATATATTATTTTTCAAAATATTTCAACAAAACCATATCATGTGACCCCTCGTTCCAACGAGGGGTCACATGATATGGTTTTGTTGAAATTTTTTGAAAAATTTGAAAAAAAAATATTTAAAATAATAAATGTTGATATCGTCTGCATTGGGTAAAGGGTTAATTATGAATGTACTGACGGTGCATATGGACATACATTGGGATTTCAAAGTGGAGCTTCACTGTTTAGAGCGGTGGGTAACCCTCTACACACAGACGCCAAAATACGAAAATATCCAACCTACATCTTTCCCATAACGCAACCATGAATTCAGGCAACACTACACACAATGATGAATATAAACAAACCTCCGCCTACATATTTCGTCAATAACGCCAAAAGGAATCTAACCCATTTAATCTTGCATGGCAGAGCTGATTGAGCTCCGTCAAACAAGATTGAAATTGTTCAATTCTAGTTGCATTGTGGGAAAACACTTCTACATGAATTAGCAGTATTTGGGCGTCAGAGGGGGTAACAGTGGTCGGGAAAACATTAACCAAACTGTGTCTGCTAGAGAAATTATACGAATGCATTCTTTTTTGCTTACTGTTGTTTTAGTATGCACTACGTTGTTTCCATGTGCTACGTTTTTTCCATGTGCTACGTGTCGTCTAATTTCGCAATCTACGCTTCAAAAGCTATCGTGCATTGGTGCCCGTAGGTGAAAGATGTACGGTGTCCACAGTATACAGCAGTTAAACAACTCGAAAGGTTACAGCACATTCTAAGAATAAAAAATAGCCCAACCCTGTTTGCTCCTTATGTTTGCCTCCCCGTTGTTTTACAACTTGCTTTGCTTTGATAGTGGATAACTGTGATGGGCTGTAAAAAACACTAGTTCCTGGTGTATGCCATTCCGTGTTTTCTCCCAGAAGGCACTACAGGCACGAATACTCTGGCATTCTTGACAACTGTTTGTGACGAAAATTGTTTTTTTTCCACGGACGTCAGCTTGGGAGAAAGTATATGCATTTTACGGGATACTGACTTTCTCAAACTCTAATCAGTGTTGTCTCCCCTCGCTAAGCACGACACATCGGATACAACACTGCCGCTTGTGACAGGACTATTTTTATCTACAATTAGATTTTGAGAATTTCCAGCAACGATGAAACGAGAATTCGTAAAGTAGGCATTGCCACACGTGTAGTACATACGGCATCGGTATTGCCGGTGATTGTTTTATAAATTATTTTTATGTTTGTATAGAATTATTGTTATTTATTCTAAACTGATCAACAATAATTTTAACAGCTAACTGTCAATTTAGATGATGCAGTGGCTGAATGATATTATAATATTAGAACGTTTCTTTTCATGTTCTACCGGTTGATAGTACCTGAGTTTGTGTGATTTCGGAAATAAAACCTGAAGCAGCGAAGCTGCTGAAGGTTTTATTTCAGAAATCACACAAACTCAGGTACTATCGACCGATAGAACTTGAAAAGAAACGTTCTAATTATTTTATTATACCGAACAAAAGTACGTTCATTGTTATAATGTTAAGTGTTAACTGCAGCATGTCATCAGTCTTGTAACAACAATGTAGTCGAATCCAAAAAAATGTCGTCATTTCGAACGAATGACGTCTCTTCGAAAATGACTTGTCACAAGTGCCGTCGCTTTGGGAGTTTCTATATCAACAAATGCCAGTGTTTACAGCTGTTCATGTTATAATTCATTGTTAATGCTTGTGTGACAAGTGGTATAAATTAATGGAATATAAATTCATGTTTCTCGGACGTCGGCAGTTGATAGAATTCAGCGGAGTGAAATAATTTATTTTGAACTTGAGGCGGAGGTTCAGTGAGGACGGGGATTACTAAACTTGTGGAAATATAATTGATTGAGGTCATAACTCATATTCAGGATTCACTGAGGTGGTGAACAACACGTGAGTTTTTAATATTTCTGATTCTTTTGAATTCATTGTTTGCAGTTAAAATTGAAAACACATCCACTGAAGATGATATATTTGTTGGTGAGTTTGTGTGACGAAAAAAGTTAAACGAACACGGAGACAGCGTTTGGTGTTGAGAAATTCCAATCGACGCTGATCAATGGAAGTGGAGCTTACATTTTTGTCGTCCTGTTGTCTCCAGGGAAAAACGTTCCGATAGTACCCGTGTTTTGACCCAAAACTCCAGTACTATGACTTTTAGAAGGTGTCGAATTAATCAATCACGGCTGGTGTTACAAACGTGAGGCATAATAATGAATCATAGTATTATCAAGGAGTCCAGCTCTAACCACGAATTCCCATTCAAGCTCCGAAAAGTAGCGACACAAGATTTCGACGGCAATATCTCGGCAATAATGTCAATTTCATAAATTATCTTAAGATTTAGGTTTCAATTACATTTTATTGTTTGCAGGTCCGAATGCATCTATCCGCTGGTCAGTTGAATTGTTTCTGAAAATTTACTTGCTCAGTATAATATGTGGAGAGTGGATTTAAATTGCCACACTCGTCGAGTGAAGTTACAAAAACTGCATCATTTGTCGGAAACAGTGATATTTTGTGGAAACGATTTTGGAATCACTTTCAAAGTTTCATCTAACAGACCTATGGATTCGACACGTTGCATTTCTAAAGCTACTGCACAGAATTTAAACTTTTTCTGGGTGGTAAATTCCACTCCATGGGTGGCCCACTAATAATTGAGTCTTGATACCCTGGAAATATCAAAATAGCTAATTTTGGCTAAAACAAAAAGAAAACTGTAACAGTCCAGAGACAGTACTGCATCAGTATCATATCACAAGTAGACATATGTATATTTGTACTTTCTGTGTTTAAAATTTGGCCACACAATGATATACTGAATATAATGTGGATCCAGTAGAATTGCCTGAAAAATTGGTATCTCACAAAAGAAAGTTAGAGTGACAAATTCTATTTGTACATACAGTACGTGGAGAGTGTATTATCACTAAATCACCCGCAGAGGGGAGATTCCACCCAAGCAATAATTGCAGATTTGTTGCAAAGCATAACCAGCGCAAGCAAAGTTTCAGCCAATGAACCTCCGGGTTAAACCCGGAGGTCCATTGGCTGAAACATTGCTTGTGTTTTTTTGTCGATATGTACAAAATTTGAAAGTTATAGCTTGGGTGATAACTGCACTCTGCAGGTGATTTAGTTACAATCCACTCTCCACGTACTGGACATCCACTTCCTTTGTGACATTTCTATCAATCTGAAGAGAATGTACAGTTCCAGGGGGAACAGGTTGCAGAAAATATCTGTTAATTTTGACAATGTTAACAATTTCATATATTGATTGAACACTAGCCTGTTCAAATGGAGCTTTGACCACAAAAGACAAGTAAAACAGTAAAGTGGTTCTGATATGTTTATTATGATGATTTTTTATCACTCATCCGATGTGATTCCTATAATACTCTGTTGAAAAAAAGCACAGACAGCCCTTTTATATTTTCATCGATGTGTCACGTAAACGTTTGTCCTGACAGTATGAACATGCACTGAGTTAGGTCGTCATTATAAGAAAAGATTGACAGCACCAAGGGCAATTCATGTGAACTTTTCAGCTGTGTATCGGATGCTTTTTATCTAGGCAAAAGAAATATCCGAATTCTTTTCGGTGCTTAATAGGCAAGCAAAACAACTGATTGCCCACCTTGTGCAGGCCTGAAGAAATAAATTGGGATAACCATAAATTCCCAAGAAATAAGGAAATTCAATCAAGGGTTCAAATTATTAACAAAAGAAAATGGGTTGAACTGTTCTTATGTTCATTCTATTTCAATTGTTATAATGTCAATCACGAGTTTTCTTCAAACAGATATAAAAAAATTATAACCAAGCACCAAAAGGTATGATTTACAGTACATGGAATATCGATTACAAGTAAAACAATATTGGGTGGATATTCCACCCTTACAATAACTGCCAATACCAGCGATAAACACACACGAAGCACAAGCTTAGTTTTGGCCAATGAATTTCTGGATTCATCCCAGAGGTCCATTATCTGAAACTTTGCTTGTCATTCTTATGATTTTTAGAGACAAAAAAGATTTTCGTTTAGTGGAACTCCCACTCCACGTGTATTCTAATGATAGTTCACTCTACATGTAAGATTTTAGCTTCATGGAAACCCCACCCCACGTGTGTTCTATTGGTAGTTCGCTCTACGTGTAAGATTTTTGCTTAATGGAACCCCCACTCCACGTGTGTTCTAATGGTTGTTCACTCTACACGTACGATTTTGGCTTAGTGAATCCCCCATCCCACATGTGTTCTAATGGTAGTTCACTCTACAGGTAAGATGTTGGCTTCGTGGAACCCCCCACCTCACCTGTGTTCTGAAGGTAGTTCACTCTACTTGTAAAATTTTGGCTTAGCGGACCCCCACTCCACGTGTGTTCTAATGACAGTTCACTCTTCATGTAAGATTTTGGCTTAGTGGAACCCCCACTCCACGTATGTTCTAATGGTAGTTCACTCTACCTGCAAGTAGCTTGTCATAGGCAATAGCAGGCACATCTGTATGTTTGACAGGTATCAGTTCACTTGTACTCAGCATAATGACCACTAAAGTTTCTCAACTTTAAACTCGGTATAATTTTATATTGACATTTCCAAACAACCATTGTTACATTCTGGAAGCCTGCAAGTAAGTGGCCTGATCATTCACAGACTCCGCTTGCATGTTTGACATGTACAAATTAACTTGTCTGACATAAATTATATTACAATTTCCTGGAACTGAATAGGATTCTAAACACTATAAAATTGCAAGAATGTCCAATTTTAGAAGACTTTATCAATACCAAATAGTTGGCTTATTATCGTTTATTGGAAAGCTCTCTTCCAGAGGCCTTTCCATTAAAAGACAAGGAGGAAACGTTTTTCTGATATGTACATACAATTTTCATATATATGCATATTATAAACGCAACTTTGTTACAGACTCACGTGTAGTCTCTACTGGCTATTGTGCGAAACATGTGACCTTAAACATTAATAAAAACTAAATAATACAGATCTATCCCTGAAGTTTAGTAAGCTGTTTTTTTGAACATATAAAACTATTCTTCCTTAATAGAGTAATGTGTTTGTGTGTTCATGGGAAAGGGTGGCTCATAACTACAACTTGCTCATGTTTTTCTGTTCATTTTCAAAATGGAGGGTGTGTCGAGTTATTACATAGAACTGCATACAACCGCTCAGAACAACGCAGAACCGCATCGAACAACATAGCCTACAGTACGTGGAGAGTGGATTATAACTAAATCACCCGCAGAGTGGAGTTGTCACCCAAGCTATAACTTTCAAATTTTGTTCATATCGACAAAAAACACAAGCAGTGTTTCAGCCAATGGACGTCCGGGTTTAACCCGGAGGTCCATTGGCTGAAACTTTGCTTGTACTGGTTATGCTTTGCAACAAATTTGCAATTATTGCTTGGGTGGAATCTCCACTCTGCGGGTGATTTAGTGATAATACACTACAATAATAATAATACAAAACAATATTTTGCACATTTATATTTTGAAACTCACAGTAGAGGGTATGTGGTTAGAAATACAGAGAGAGAACGTCAACCTTGTCGCGATCCAGTTGAGATTTTCTCTCGGCATTTTTCCCTTATGCAACGAGGCAACACTTTTAAATCTCACCTGTCGAAATATTAAATACGACAAAATTTCAATGTAGATTCTATATTTTCATTTGTGCCCCCAAACCCACCCATTTCACACGCAAAGGAAATTAATACGTTTATTGATATAATAAAGGCAAAAGTAATAGTAATAAATAAACGGAAATTATAATTAAAACAGGTTTAAATAACATTAATTTGACCAGTGAGGTCTTGGTCTGTTGCGGGATTTGTCCTATATGTGGCATCTTTGTAGTTCCATGCAATTGCTTGCGAACCGAAACTGTTATTTATTACCAACTATTGTTTTCCATATCAAACTGACAAATAATTCACGACAGACATCACGAGCTGTTTCGAACAGTCAACACCTGTCTTTCATTCAACAAAAAGAAAAAGTTCAAGTCAGGCAAGCAATGTCACGAATCTTTTCACCAGCACTATGATCCATTATGAAAAAAATTGCATGTGTTTTTTTAGTTTATTTACAAATAGCACGTTATTATGGTATCTTCCTGCACGTGCTGTACATATTTAAGTTTCTTTGATTTCTCATTGATTCAAGGCGTATTTAGGAAAATTCTTTATTGCGCGCCAATGCTTTTATTTCAATGAAATACACGTTCCTTGTGCAAAAACTGAAACGAATAATATTTTTTGTACTGTCCTTCAACAATACGGATCACGTGCGCGGACTATTTAACTACAGTACGTAGAGAGTGTATTATCACTAAATCACCCACAGAGTGGAGATTCTACCCAAGCAATAATTGCGAATTTGTTGCAGAGCACAACCAGCAGCAGCAATGTTTCAGCCAATGGACCTCCGGGTTAAATCCGGAGGTCCATTGGCTGAAACATTGCTTTTGTTTTTTGTCGATATGAACAAAATTTGAAAGCTATAGCTTGGGTGATAACCCCACTCTGCGGGTGATTTACTTACAATCCACTCTCCACGTACTGTAATTCCGTCTTTACGTTTTGATTATTTTTGGCAATGATTTGTGTTTTTAATATCTTTTTCAGTGAACTGAAGGCGTACAAAAAATTGTGAACAGCTTACGCGTTCGAAATTTAATTTGCTACCGCACGAGATCGATTTAGGTGGAGGTATAATAGTAAACAAGAAGCCGAAGGCTTCGAGTTCAGTATTATCCCTCCGCCAAAATCGATTAATATTTTTTAAGTAAAGTGTGGGCGTGCAATAAATACACAACATCATACGCGTTCAAACTTCTCAATGTTTTAAACAGAGCAATTAAAATGTGTTCTTGGTAAATTGAAGAACCCATACAAAACGATGGACAAAAGAATCTTGTAGATTTTTTTTTACCGCACTTGGCTTCTCGTTCGATATTATCCCTACCCCCCCCCCCCCATCCCCACACCCACAAATCGAGCTCGTGCTGGAAAACATGACATTTCGAACGCGCATGCTTTTCTGTCTATTTATCGCACAATTCGCACAGAGCAATAAAAAATGTGCAGTATGTACACTGAAGAACCCATACAAAAAGATGGACATAAGAATCTTGTAGACTTTTTCACCGCACTCGATCGATTTTGGCGGAGGGATAATATTAAACTCGAAGCCTTCGGCATCTCGTTCAAGATTACCCCACCCTCAAATAGATCTCGTGCGGTACAACTTGACATTTCGAACGCGCATGCTGTTCTGTCAATTTTTCGGACAATTTACACAGAGCAATTAAAAATGTGTTCTTTGTAAACTGAAGAACCCATACAAAACGATGGACATAAGAATCTTGTAGATTGTTTTACCTTACTCGAACGATTTTCGCGGAGGGATAATGTTAAAGTGCTCTGTGCGATCAACCGATTTTACTCAGTCAAAAACTACAAAAGAGAATCTACAACAGAATAAAGAAATGATATTTTGAACACGTGCGGTATCTTCCATGTCAATTGAGTGACAGGGTTCATTCCCACTAGACCATTTCCCCTTAGACCAATTCCCACGGGACCAATTCCCAAAAAGACAACCCTAAGACCAACTGATATGTTCTAATTTTAAATTCTACATCAATAATTTGAAATACTTATAAATATTTATAAATGTATTTAATGTTATTGATATTCAAGCTTGAAAATAAGCAGTCTGTTGTTTGCAAAATGAGGTCCCCAGAAGGTGATGCTTTCCCATACAGTGGGCCAGTTTATCCTCTGGGTACCTCTTTCTGTTTGAGGCCTTGATTCAGGCTGCGGTTCACAGAGGGTAAATTTAGTGATGCTACCCTGCTGTGCAGGGTAGCATCACTAAATTCATCCTCTGGGGACCCCATTTTTCAGTGGGGTACCTATTTTTTTTACCTGATTCCCTAACAAAATAAACACAATCCTTTGTGTGTATGGATGTTATAAATCTATATTTTTTTTAAAATGTTATATGTACTGAGCTAGCTGAAATGTTATATAGACAATATACATATAGTATTTTTTTATATCTGGTTTATACAACGAGTTGAAATATAGTTAATATTTTCGAGGCTCTGCCGAGAAAATATTAACTATATTTCAACGAGTTGTATAAACCAGATATAAAAAAATACTATATGTATATTGTTTTTATCTGATAACAAACAGCAGTTTCACAAGTTGAGGCTTATATTCACTTTTATGCTCATTCCCACGAGCCTCCGTAGAAAATGAGACAAAGCAAACGCGATCTTTTGGTTGTTGCTGTACAGTCATAACCACTGGTTGCAGTTGATCTATTATTCATGTTTTTTTAGCTCTACCTGGCGACGATGATAATGTGTATTCAATCGAGAAGTTTCCAATTTCCATTAATTATGGTCCACTTTTGTTTTTGTTTACAATTCGTACGAAACGTTTTTTTCACGTGGCAGACGAACGTGTAATTGGAGCAGTACTTTGATCGTGGACGTAGACGTAGCTATAAATAGCACATTACACATTACTGACAGTCTAGTAAGGTTTTGAACGAAGTAGGTTGTAATTATTTCTTTATTACAGCAAACTAAACTGAAAATTTACACGTTTATACTTATAGAAAATATGTCGATTAAATTTCACTTGCTCCTTCAACGTAGAATTCAAACTTGCATTACGAAGTTTATGAATGAATGAAAATGGAATCGAACGAGGTCAAAGGCCGTTCGCATAAATTATAATTATATACAACACCCGTTGTATATACTTCAAGTATATACAACGGGTGTTATACTCTATGGTTATCAGATAAAAACCTATATTTTTGTATGTTATGCATATAATTTTTTTTTGTCAAAGAGCTTATCAGTAAATAAATGTTTTCTTAATTATCCTTAATCAACCCTTAATCAATAGCAGCATATAGGTGGTCAAAGGGGAATTGGTCTTTTTGGAATTGACCCGAAGGGAATTGGTCTAAAGGGAATTGGTCTAGTGGGACGACACCAGTGACAGGAGTTGGAAGCGGCCGTACTCAATATTTGGGGGAAGAATTGGCCCGAAGGGAATTGGTCTAAAGGGAATTGGTCTAGTGGGAAGACACCAGTGACAGGAGTTGGAAGCGGCGGTACTCAATATTTGGGGGAAGACCAAAAATACTTACAACGTGCAACCGCGGGGCTGCACGTTGGAAATATTAATTGGTCAACAGCACGCATGCACGTTGAACCTACTTTATTAGACTATGACGTGTCATGTACCGGAACCGGAAATAAACAGCCTCTCTGATTCAAAGGTTAAGACATTCAAAAAATAAAAAAAAATAATCTCGGCCCTCAATTTTCAAATCTATCTCTATTTCTCATTTTGCTCAAAGCAACATTGATTTATAAATATAACGCTGTTTTGTCCAACCATTCACTCCATCGAACATTAAGGTCTTTTAAAACTCCGTCATGCCTGACAATTTTCGTCATTGGAAGATATTTCCATGAACGTTAGCTCCCCTTAATTTCCTAAAGCTATCAGTAAATTTAACATTAAGGACATTGGCATTTGATATAAAAATTGAAATTTCGAAATGTGAGTGAATTTGTATATCATCTACAGTAAAAACTAGAAGTCCAGTCACGAACAGTGCGCTTATCTAGGCTTAATTGCGCGTTGGAATTGCGCGCATTTGCCATATCGAATGGCATCCAAAGCACGGCAGGTTCTCCTGGTTACTCATAGCAAACACATGCAATGTTTCTGCCAATGGACCTCCGGGTTACCCGGAGGTCCATTGGCTGAAACATTGCCTGTGCACAGGCCATATGTACTCATAGCAAACACATGCAATGTTTCTGCCAATGGACCTCCGGGTTACCCGGAGGTCCATTGGCTGAAACATTGCCTGTGCACAGGCTATATGTACAGAATATGATAGTTTTAATTGGGTCATAACGCGCACATTAACGCGCATACCAACGTGCTATTTGTGCGTATTTCATGACAGGACGTCTAGTTTTAACTGTATGTACGGACCATCTTACAAACTTCAGGCATTTTCATTTAGAGAAGTATAAATATACAGAAACTGAGCTAGTTTTTACAGTTTGTTCCCCGATTTGTCTGAACTTTTGATTATTAGTGGGAATGGGTACAAATTATGAATGAATCCCGAAGAGATTCATACAATTTGTACCCATTCCCACACCTTCATACTCCAATAAAGATTATAAAAATTGCATTCAGTTCTTATAATTACATTCCGTAACTGTTTAAACTACTTTTTTACCAAACAAAAAAACAGAAAGACGAAATAAAACATGTACGGACGAACGAGGAAAAAAAACCGCCTTGACACAAAAGACAAAGTGCACAACTTTCAGTCACCAAAGAAACAGCAGCGGAGTTGATCGCTGCGAGAGGCGCTAAAAGTTAAAAACAAGCCCAAACACCGCCCGAATTACATTCTGTCAACTATGCTCCACCGTAAATGCGGGTCAAAGTTCGACCAAATGTATTCGTTGGAAAATGAATTACATATAGTCATGACGTTTTCATCCAGCTGACCAATGAAAATTGAGTATTTGGACCCAAAACGTATAACTACATTAACAATGTAATTATTGTCAGTTGAACACCATTTGAATATAAGTAACCGTCATTTCACCATTGTTTGATGTTTTTTTCTGTTCTCCTTATCAACAACGCGAATTATAGACACTATCCTTTCCGTTAATATGTGAGATTTGCTAATCGCTTTGTCCTGTGAAGAATAAAACTTGCAAATTATTGTAAATACACTTTCGCTATACAAAGAACCACAGTGATCACTTGTTTAGTGTTGGTAGGTGTGATGCTGATAGATATACTTGACGACGAATTGCCAGTGTCTTGCCCAAGGACACAACGCGGTTGCCGCAGGTGGGATTCGAACCGAGAGGTCCTCGGTTCGAATCCCACCTGCGGCAACCGCGTTGTGTCCTTGGGCAAGACTCTTCACCCCCATTGCCCACGAGGAGGCACGGTGACGACGTGTACTAAGGAGTACTACACGTCGATGGTGCACCTGTCTTCAACCAATACTAACCCTGCTTGTGTGGAGTTAGTATGTTGGGGGAGCTGACAGTTGCTCGCCGTTGCTCGGTGTACTCCGGCTTCCTCCACCCGTAAAACTGTCGTGGTCATGATTAGCCA
Source organism: Pictodentalium vernedei (assembly GCA_031216915.1). Taxonomy (NCBI): domain Eukaryota; kingdom Metazoa; phylum Mollusca; class Scaphopoda; order Dentaliida; family Dentaliidae; genus Pictodentalium; species Pictodentalium vernedei. The sequence continues at coordinate 776,353,455 of CM062295.1, forward strand.
TTGTGCAGAAGTATGTGGCCTTAAACACCAATAAATAATAAACTGACGACGACTTATATTGAAATAGTTGCTTCTAATCAGCTTGCCATAAAAACAAGTTTTTATTTTAACGTTTAATAAACGAAAACAACGGAAAGCTGACAGAGCTCACAGAGCTGTCTGTTCTTTTCGTTTATAGTGTTTTCTTAATCATTACTTGCTTCTTCATTGGTATTTCTCGCTCATCTAATTAGTTCATAAGAGATAATGTTAACGAAAGTCGTTTTTCACGCTGAGAAAATTCAGGGCTTTTGGAAGGCATTTCCTAAGTCGACCAGCAGACCCAACACGTACAAAACAGACAAGGGTGACAACTAAGTGAGAACTGCGAATCTTACATCTCGAGTCGAATCGAATTGCGAATCATACTCGGCAGATTTTGAATCAAATGGAATATCGAATCGAATATCACCGCACTTTACAGTTAAAACTAGAAGTCCTGTCATGAAATTCGCGCAAATAGCACGTAGATCTGCGCGTAAATCTACGCGTTATGACCATAGTAAGGCCATCACATTCTGTACAAGTGGGCTGTGCACAAACCATGTTTCTGCCAATGGACCTCCGGGCAACCCGGAGGTCCATTGGCAGAAACATTGCCTGTGTTTTTGATGAGAACCTGCTGTGCTTTGGATGCCATTCGATATTGCATTTGCTCACAATTCACGCGCGCAATTAAGCCTAGAAAAGCACGCAGTTCGGGACAGGACTTCTAGTTTTAACTGTAGGTTGCAGATCAAATAGTTTCTTTTTACAGCTACTCGTGTTATCAATGTCCACAAAAGTATTATATTCAACGTCTGTTTCGGCAAATCAGTCACAAAATGCGGAATATTCCAGAATGGAACTAAAGTAGTTTCTAAAGCGGAACCCTTCTATACAGGAGAACTAAATAGGTGAAGTGGACACGTTTTTTTGCATTCTGAGAACATCTCGATCCGGATCAGCGCGACTTTATTCGAATCGAGTCTTGTGATGCTTCTAAACCTTAGAGTCTCATCCGAAAATTTCATAGAGATATGTAATACGGTACGTGGAGAGTGGATTGTAACTAAATCACCCGCGGAATGGAGTTATCACCCAAGCTATAACTTTTCAAATTTTGTACATAACTACAAAAAAACACAAGCAATGTTTCAGCCAATGGACCTCCGGGTTTAATACACTCTCCACGTACTGTAAGATAATTATTGTTTCCCCCCTGTAAATGTAAATATATAAGGTATCACTGAACTAAATATTTGAATTAGAAATACTCGCCTTGAAATGTTGCACTCGGAAGTGGTGCAATCTCTAGAAATAAACTGCCTTGGGAAAATAAATTGTTTCAATAAATGTTTGATGCATTCTATTGACATCTTGCATTATTGTTGAATATTCCTGATAAAAAAGAGGGTGATTTGATGACTTTTGGTCTTAAAAAATACAATTTACATTTGGTGTGTTTTTGTGGGGAATTCCCTGGAAAATATGCGTACGTGACCGCTACTTCCCTTGCTGTCAATTTTTCTCTCTTATTTGTTGCATGACCCCCTGTTTTGGGATCAGAAAAAAGTTGTCTGAAGGGCTATACTTGACAAATATATTTGCATGCCAAAATTAAAGTGGTGCGATCATATTTTTTTTTTCCTTGAACGTTATAATGGTCGCCTATGGGAAAATATTTAGTTCCGTGATACCTGTAGGAAATATGTTTTTTTTTCTTCCAAACCAGATTCAGTTATTGTTTTGGGATTATTTCACATTAAATGTTTATTTGGGGACCAAACACCCTAGAGAACTGTTTTATTGTTTTGAAAAGTTGTATTTTGTCAGAGTCAGCAACAAAGGCTATACATTGCCAAAACTAAGGCTGTTAATGCAAGCAAATTCCCATCTTGAGCAAACGTTTTCCCCAGGAGCACACTATAATCTCTGGAAGCTGCTAACTAACCGTCTACCTTACCCTATTAACACATATATTTAAACCATGGTTCCCCATCATAGTACTAGGGGCAGGGTACTTCCAACATTCAACCCCCCCCCCCTCCCAAAACACCATTGAAACACAGAGCCAAACAACCTATACTGCACTTCTATTCACTGGTATTCAGAAGTTTTTCTCATCTTTATTATCCTCTTTAAAATGTGAGATAGCAACTCCTTCACTGAAAGAGTATTTTGGAACACAAAGTTGGGGAGGGGAAGGGGCTACAGTGGAAGAATAACATAATAAAATGAAAAATGTGAATGAATGACATTTATGCATAGATACAAATATAGTAGTCTGGTACTAGTGCTGTCATAGTTCCCATGTTACAGCACAAATTTACAGTGACAGTTATGAAATATTGCTCTCTCTTTGAACCAAGTCCCCCTCCCGTACACACTTAACCCTTCTGCTGGTGATAAACATTTGGAAAGACTGGACAACATATTTTTAGAGGCTGTAGTTAATGTCATAATTTTCAATTTCTCATAATTTACTTTGAGACTGCAGCACTCATGGTCTACTGAGTTATGTTTCTATTTGACTATCTTGTCCTGGCTCCTCCACTATATGTTTCATTGCATGTCATTCAGCACTGTAATGTATGCTTCCCAAATGTGTGACTGAAATTCTATCTGTCTATCTGTCTCCTGTCTGTCCATCTGTCTGTCTGTCTATTCATCAGACAAGTTGTGTCTTTGTTTTTCATTTACCTGAGTCTGCATTTTCAATAATTGGCAGCTGGCTATCTTTCACCCCCCCCCCCCGCCCCACCCACACAAATACATTGAACAACATCAAAGACCACTATATTATTGTTGCAAATCCCAGATTCATCCTCTTTGAAAACATATTTTCTACAATTTCACTCTTTTTGTCAGAATGGGTGTCTGTGGGAACTGAAACAAAAGTTGTGAAAGTGCACTGATGGGTACTTGCAGCACAGGTATAGCACTATAGAATCAATATTTGATGGTTTTAGGCATTTGGCATTGTTATGAGTTACCACAATAGCAGGTACTGGTCTTTCCTTTTGGAAAAAACAATGTTTTATGTTTTGTCAGTGACATAGCAATGACTCTATGTGCCTCAACTGAGAAAACTGATGCTTTCTTTCACAAAAATTGCAAAATATTCATAAAACACAAGGTGAAATGTCTTCGGAAGCCAGAATGTGATTTAAAATCTATCACAGATGGGAATTTAATATCACAGGGGGGTTTGATTTGGGTCAATATAAATTAATTTCTGAATTATGTCATAGATTTTGATGAAAAAGGGCATACCAGGGGGGTCCTATTCAAGGCTATATTTTACCACATGAGTAGGTAGAAGAATATTTTACATCAGCTCTTTGGATAAAATGGGAGAGACCTTTTATATTGGTGAAATATATAGCTGCAGCCCCACTTTTTGAAAAAAAAGTGACATTCATGTTGTTTCGTGGGGGTTGGGGCACTGTTCTTCTTGCGGTATTGTTAAATGAGAAAAAAAATTCCCCAAATATTGTGTACTGATACAGATTTTAGTTTTATTTTGGGATCAGGGTAGTTTTTAAAGAAAGCTATATATTCTCATCCCTCTCAGCTAATTTATTAGGTAACGGGCTAGAAAAATCCTTTGGGACAGCTCCAGCAGTCACGTATGTATTGAGATATTACAGCTCCACGGATCGTTATCATTTCTCAGCATCGCCCTGATATGTGTGACACCTCTCTGTTTTTATCGCCCCCCCCCCCACATCTATTCTGATTATCGATCGTGAAAACGTCAGCCATTATCTTGATGACACCAGGTTTGATCGATTTCCGACAAAACCGAGTCGTAGGTGCGTATCGTTGTCATATTGACGAATCAAAGACCATATTAACCAAAGTAACACGCCGGTTTGGCGGAACTTTGAACCGAAAGTTGTTAGAAGTGAACAATCTATTAGGGATGTGACTAGAGGGTTTCAGCTGGGGGGGGGGGGGGGGGCACCGGTATAACTTCCAACTGTGAGTAGTTTCGATAGGTGGTTGCACTGCAGCGCTGGGTGATATATCTTTTAACTCTTTAACCAACGAATCGCCCGCATCCGCCCGCGTAATATGCAAATACAGCTGCTGAAAAAATATTATTTTTCGAAAATTTTTTAAAAAAAACATATCATGTGACCCCTCTTTGGAACGAGCTCGTTCCAAAGAGGGGTCACATGATATGGTTTTGTTGAATTTTTTTTTTAAGATTGGGTTGGGTAAAGGGTTAAAGTGATTATATATATATATATATATATATATATATATATATATATATATATATATATATATATATACACATGCTTATGAACCCTTCTGAAAATTTGCACTAGTCCTGAAACGGAAACATTATAATGTGTCTGGGTCAGAAAATTTACCCGATTGATGTCAGAGTCGAAATTTTGAGGCCAATGTCAATTTTAGAGCAGGAAATTTGAAACTCAAGTTTCCAGTTGGAAATAAAAGATCAAAATTTCTCATCATTAAGTTGGAATTTTAATATTTTTCATGAACAGTGTTAATTTATGGAATTTCCAACTATTTGATTTTTGACCTCGGAATTTCCAACTATTGAAAAAAAATACTCCAAGCTGGGGGGGGGGGCACCACCCACAGCCCCCTGTCGCCACATGCCTGCAATCTATTGACCATTTTCCTGCGACGATCATTCTTGTCTGTATATAATTTGAACTGGTATATGCACAGAGGCGCGTTATGTGAAATAAAAAAAAAACGACCGTAAATCCCCTACCAACGAAGGCGAGAGGGTTCCATTGGGGCTCTACAAGAATAGTTTTGTTTTCGAATTATTTATGTACTGTAGACCTCTGCCATCACATATGAAGCTTGTCGGGAAAGGGAAATTAAGTCCATTTTATTCATAATATACTTTTAGATACGTTTTACACAACGAACGAAGACTGATGAGAATTACGAATGGGGTACTACGTCACTGGAATTTGTGTTCTTCCAATCAGCAGTCTTTTTCCTTTATCCGTGGTGATGATTACGATTTCTCATTAAAACACGCAGATATTACAGTGCGTGGGAGTGTATTATCACTAAATCACCCGCAGGGTGGAGATTCCACCCAAACAATAATTGCGAATTTGTTGCAAAGCACAACCAGCACCAGCAATGTTTCAGCCAATGGACCTCCGGGTTAAACCCGGAGGTCCATTGGCTGAAACATTGCTTGTATTTTTTGTCAATATGAACAAAATTTGAAAGTTATAGCTTGGGCGATAACCCCACTCCGCGGGTGATTTACTTACAATCCACTCTTCACGTACTGTTAAATTGCAAAATGGTTAAGGGTCTTCCTCCGTCACTTAATGTGTGTGTTTGGGGGTCACTCTAAGATTATGTCCTAAAACTATAATCGCAATCTGGCCTAAATTTCCATCCCTTACTGGCAGTCAAATCATTCGCGCCGAGCAACACGGGAAATTTGCGAAACATTTAAGCATTCGTATTCGTCAATTCTGCTAAAAAGGGTTTTTATCATCTGACGAATTTACGACTTCCATTAACCATTCGTAATTTCCATCTATTGTCGTTCATTATGCGAAAAGTGTCTATTCTTCTGTGCAATACTACATTCTTCACAAAAAACGTTGTATTCTCGAGCAGGTCGTGATTTGACCACTTCCACCAGAAGATCGAAATTTTCAGGGACGTAGAAAAGAAACATCTTAAACTTTGATGTATGGGATGGGGTTCCCTGTCATACAAAAGCACACCCTCACTGATATATATCAGAGGTGTACCATTTGGTTTAGTGACGTCATACGAATACAATACACAAAGAGAGGTTCTGGATACACGCGCCACAACATTGCGAAAACGTTTAGGTTTCACACACCTGTACACTGAGAAAACATTGAGAATTCTCACACGTCTCTACATTTAGAAAAGGTTTAGGATTCACAGACCTCTACATTGAGAAAACATTTAGGATTCACACACCTCTACATTGACAAAACGTTTAGGATTCAAAAATCTCTACATTGAGAAAAAACTTAGGATTCACACACCTCTACAGAGCGAAAACCTTCAGAATTCACCCACCTCTACATTGACAAAACGTTTAGGATTCGCATACCTCTACACCGGGAAAACGTTTAGGATTCACACACCTCAACATAGAAAAAACCTTCAGGATTCAAACACATCTACATTGAGAAACTTTTAGGATACACCACCTCTACAGCGAGAAAACCTTCAGGGTTCATGCACCTCTACATTGGAAAAACGTTTAGGGTTCACACACCTCTATATTGAGAACGCGTTTAGGAATCATACACCTCTACATTGAGAAAACATTTAGGATTCATCCACCTCTACATTGAGAAAACGTTTAGGATTCACACATCTCTACATTGACAAAATGTTTATGATTCACACATATCTACAGTGTGAAAACCTTCAGGATTCATACACCTCTGTATTGGCAAAACGTTTTGGATTCGCATACCTCTACATTGGGAAAACGTTTAGGATTCACATGTCTCTACATCGCAAAAGCGTTTAGGATTTACACACCTCTACATTGAGGAAAGATTTACGATTCACACACTTCCACATCAAGAAAACACCAGGATCAGTGCACCTGTACATTGCAAACACGTTTAGGATTCACACACCTCTACATTTAGAAAACGTTCAGGATTCACACACCTCTTCACTATGAAAATGCTTCGGATTCACCACCTCGGCATTGAGAAAATGTTTAGGATTCACACACCTCTGCATTGAGAAAACGTTTAGTATTCACACACCTGTACATTGAGAAAACGTTTAGCATTCACACACCTCTATATTGAGAACACGTTCAGGATTCACACACAATGTACATTGAGAAAACGTTTAAGATTCATTCACCTCTACATCGAGAAAACGTTTGGTATTCACACTTCTTTACATTGAGAAACGTCTGTACATTGAGAAAATGTTTAAGATTCCCACACCTCTACATCGAGAAAACGTTTAGCATTCACACACCTGTACATTGAGAAAACGTTTATGTTTCAAACACCGAAACATCGAGAAAGCGTTTAGGATTCACGCAATTCTACATCTATATTGAGAAAACGTTTAGGATTTACATATCTCTTCATTGAGAAAACGTTTAGGATTCGTACACCTTTCATTGAGTAAACGTTTAGGATTCAATTACTTCTACATCGAAAAAAAAACGTTTAGGATTCACACACCTGTACATTGAGAAAACGTTTAGGATTCACATACCTCTACATGGAAAAATAACGTTTAGGATTCACGCACCTCTACATCGATAAAACGGTTAGGATTCACGCACCTCTACATTGAAAAAAACGTTTAGGATTCACAAACCGTTACATTGAGAAAACGTTCAGGATTCACACACTTGAGCATTGAGAAAACGTTTAGGATTCACATACCTCTACACGGAGAAAACGTTTATGATTCACACACCTGTACATTGAATAAACGTTTAGGATTCAATTACCTCTACATCGAAAAAACGTTTAGGATTCACACACCTCTACATCGAACAAAGCCCGTTTAGGATTCACACACCCCTACATTGAGAAAACGTTTATGATTCACACACCTCTACATTGAGAAAACGTTTAGGATTAACGCACCTGAACATTGGGAAAACGTTTAGGATTCACATATCTCTACATTGAGAAAATTTCTGGGATTCACACACCTGTGCATTAAGAAAATGTTTAGGACTCGCATACCTCTGCATCGTAAAAACGTTTAGGATTCACACACCTGTACATTGCGAAAACTCTTAGGATTCACACATCTCTACATCGAAAAAAACGTTTAGCATTTACACACCTCCACATTCAGATAACGTTTAGGATTCACACACTACTACACTTAGAGAACGTTTAGCATTCACACACCTCTACATTGAGAAAACGTTTAGGATTCACACATCTCTAAATTGAGAAAACCTTTAGGATTCACACACCTCTACATTGAGAAAACGCTTAGGATTCACGCACCTATACATTGAGAGACATTTAGGATTCACACGCCTCTACATTGAGAAACGTTTAGGATTCACACACCTTTACAGTGAGAAAACCCTAAGGATTCTCACATTGAAAAGTTGCACATTTTTGGCTCCACATTTAACAAATTTTCTCCATTGAACCAAACCTCGATTGAGAAATTTGTTAAACATAGAGTTCAAATGTGCATTTTTTCGACTCTGAAGGCCAAAATGGAGAGAATTCAAATGATGGATTCTTTGGTCAACTCTTAAGAGTCTTTGCAGCCAATTCCTGTTAATCAACAACTCCACTGCAACGGCATATTGGTAAAGATAATGATGGTCAAACTCTCTCTCTCTCTCTCTCTCTCTCCCCCCCCCCCCCCCCCCACTTTCGCTCTGTCTGTCCGTCTGTCTCTCTCTATTGTCATCTCTTTATCTCTATATCTGTCTTCGTCTCTCTATCTCTCTCTCGCTCTCTCTCACACACATTCTCTCTCTATCTCTCTCTCCCCTCTCGCTCTGCCTGCCTGCCTGCCTGACCGAAACCGGAGCCCGCCCAAAAACCCGCCCCCCCCCGATCCCGCCCGTCCGCCCGCCCGCCCGTCGATCTGTCCGTTTGTCCGACCGACCGTCATCCGACGTTCAACCGCAGATTTACTTGTGAGGTGATCTTAGTGTTAGGTATGGGGAAAATTGAGCAACACACAAGTGGGTTTTTCGCACCTGACAAGTCGAAAAAAACCTCACAAGTGGTTGGTGTACTGACGGTTTTATACCCCAACCTCACAAGTAACGACTGTACACGGACGGTCATCTCGCCAGGTGACCCGGACGGACGAACGGGCGGCAAGACGGACGGGTGGACATACAGACACACAGACATACGTACAGACATACAGACAGGCAGACAGGCAGACAGACAGAGACAGAGAAACAGAGAGACAGACGGACAGGCTGACGGACGGACGGACGTACGGGTATATATACACTTGTGCAAATTTTGACTCGTGGGGTGTGTTAAGAGTATGAATTGGTGTTGTGGGTAGCACCCTAGCTGGCCGTTACTGTGGGCATTTCTGTCTATTTTGAGGTGGGGTGAAGTGGTCGTTTTTGTCCATCACGTTTGGGGTGCTCAGCAGGGTTCCAGTCTATAGAGAAGTCAGACGTGACGTCACGAGTTGGTTGCCATTGACAGTGTGATGAAAACAAACATATCAGTCATTGCAAACCTGTATTAATATCTCCAAACTAAATAGAGTATAAAACAAAATTTCCACAAATAATTTCGAATTTTTTCAGCGTTATCTATTTATTTTAGGTTCAGTATGTACCATATCTCTTCACAGCGAAGCAAAATCTCGATAATATAAAAAATACGTGTACGATTTATATTCATTTATTGTCATGCCTGATTTTTGTGAATGATGACTGCTATTTTTCCCGTAATGATAGGGATAAAGACGGAAAGTTCCAGCAGAATGCTGCCTAATGTTCAGTGGTGGCTTCTGATTTCTCCTCATCGGTGGGGAGGGACTAATTTCTAAATGATATTAGGCTTTCCATTAATGCTGTGTCTGTGCGGTGAGGGTGTGTGTGTGGGGGGGGGGGGGGGGGGAGGCTCAATAAGTTTCCTGTTGCTTGCACTCGAAATTCGACTCAGGACCCTTCAAATCGATATTTTTTAAGTGTTTTTTTCTCTTTCTGCATCTGTTTCTAAATATGACCACAAGAAGTATAATGGCAAGACTACCTGACGTTTACAACGCTGCATGCAGTAGGGGACTTTCACTCCAGGTGTTGGTTGCCGGGTCCTATTTTACAAATAAAATAGAGCTTGCTTACCACGGTGAGCCAACAGTGCTCCACTTCCCACAGGGAATAGTTAATATTTATCTTTGTACTTCGACAAGACTCACTTTAGAGGCATCACAATGTCAAAATTGCACAAGAAGGAGAGAAAATGTTATTTATTACTCCATCGCATCACTCACTTCGAGGGAAAAACCATTTGGGAAATGGTGGGGCTGCCAAGTATAACATACGGTACGGAAGTGGTACCCCTAAACAAGACGGCCGTAAAGAGCTTGGAAATCTTGCAGAACGATGCAGGCCGATGGATAACGGGGTCGAGTAATGCCGCAGCGCTAGAAGCAATCATGGGTGAGCTTGGGTGGATGAGGATCAAGGACAGGATAGACCTGTTGAAGCTCGGTTATCTTAATTATTTGGTAAATCTCCCCGACAGCCGATGGTGTAAAGTAATGTTCCTGAGAATTTTCAACTCAAATATCAAAACGGGGTGGATGGTCCAAGTGAGGGAGCTAGTAGAGAACTACTCATTGGAGATCTCGGACCTGGACGTTGGGACAAACCAGGGTAAAAAAAAATCGTCAGAGAAAGGGTCATGAAGGATTGTAACCGTAATTGACGAGAGGGGGTCAAATCAAAGAGGTCTTTGGGTGGCCTGCGTGATAAAGAGAAGCCAGGTTTTGAAGAGTACCTTGATGGCACCTTCGGGGGGTCACTGTTGTTCAAGCTGAGGTCGCGATCCCTGGAGCTGAGGGGAAAAATTGGGAAAGACGGTGAAAGGGAGTGCCAGATGTGTAACTTGGACATGGTGGAGACCCTGGAACACATTCTTCTAGAATGCCCAAAGTATCAGTCTAAAAGAATGAGATTCACTGGGAGTATAATGGGGAAGTGGGATGGGAGAATGAAGGACATGTGGTTAGGGGGAGACTCAAAGGAGAGGGTTAATATGCTAATCGGAGAGATTGGGAAGAATGGGATAAGGG